>JAJJWW010016767.1:0-475768 GCA_023531295.1 Papaver armeniacum
GATGGTTTCGGCCTGCCGGATTGGGACAAATGCTAGCCTGGCCAGACTGTAGAGTATGGCCCCAAGAGTGGACTTGCCGCCATCCGCATCCAACTACCGTGACCACGGATTTCAATTTAGCATCCGCATCCAATCCATATCCAACGGATTTGCATCCATCGATGCACTCACGGACGATTGGATGTGGGACAATCCAATGGATTTGTTTTGTTAAAATTTATAGTAAAGAAAATAAGCTAAGTACAATGACTTCCTTATAAAACATATATATCCTATATATGTATACAACATAAATATGCTATGTACAACACTCCCAAGCAAACATCTTAAAATTCCTAAATGTCCATAGTATTTTCTAACTATATAAATTTCTCTTAATTTAATCTGATATGTATGTTCAACGGATTTTCAAGGTCCGATCCTGCCTGATCCGTTGTCCACTGGGATTAAAATTCCATCCGCATCCAACCCATTAACGAACGGTGTCCCAGATCCATCCGCAGAATGAACGGCTGTTGGTCCAAGCAAATCCATGGATTACGGCCAAATGCTGACTCAGGACGTCTCCTTTTCACTTACTTGACATGTTGGGCCTCAAGGCCCATGTGGTAAATGACAGACAGAAACTGGAGAAAAGGATAAGATAAAGCGGGGTTTAAGAAGAGAAGAGATATCTGTTGAGATTACAAGTTTACAACAATGGCGTCAGTCTCTTTCATTTGCTCAGAGTGCATTTGTTTGTTCACAATCACACCAGTTCTGCAATTTCCGTCCCAAATTATCATCATCATCTTCAACATTTGGAGCTGCTGTAACAATTGAAGCAAAGACTAGAACTAGAAGAGAAGACAGACAAGCTGCCATGTTCGTATCAGAAAGAAGGTCCACATTTTCACTCATTTCTTCTTTCTTCTCATTTTTGAACTGATGTTTCAAACTTTCAAATGTGTGGACAAATTTGGTTTAGCTTTAATCTATCTAGTTTTTTTTTTTCTTTTTGATAACATCTTTTGATATGTTTGATTAATTGCTTGATTGGTTTGTAGTGCTTGATGTGGTGATGATGTATAAGTTATTATTGTTCTTATGTTTTCCCATCAGGTTGAAGGGACACCAGAGAGACCAAGATTATCTGTTTTTCTGGGTTCCAACAAACATCTATATGCCCAGGTCATAGATGACTCTAAAAAATGCATACTCCTTGCTTCTGCGTCGACGATGCAGAAGGCCATCTCTGAGCAGTTGATTTTACTGCTGGACCTACCATTGTAAGTATGCTGATAACAATTATCAAGGAGACAAGCTAATTCTAGTTTCGACATTGCTTTTTCAAGTAATTGCATTGATATCCTTTCTGGCTGTCTGAGTTTCATACGTTGGTTAGATCCTAGTTTACTTCAACTAGAGGAGACCATTTGTTATTGTTTGTGTCAAGGAGGAGGGAGTCTTTGTCTCCAGTCTTGTAAGAGACTTATGATAGCACTAGATGTGTATTTGTTTTCTCCCTTGAGCAATTGATACTGTTGAGATGTCAAATAACTCAGTAGATGAATGTCTCTACAACAGGAAGTGGCGAAGAAGGTAGGAGAAATCATTGCCAAGTCCTGTCTAGAGAAAGGAATCGGAAGGTTGCTTTTGATCGTGGTGGTTACTCATATCATGGACGATTGAAGCCTCTTGCAGATGCAGCGCGGAGCATGGCTCCAATTCTGAACTCTGTTGCAGTCGTGTTTCTAGTTGGGAGCAAGGTACATTGCTCTATTGTTTTCGTTACTCGCAATGGACAAAGTCATTATGAATGAGATTTTCCTTTCAGTGCTTCTTCAAGCTTTATAAATCTTGAAAAGAATATCTGCATCCTTTATTTTCTGATGTTTGACGGCTCTGATTGTTTTTCATTTCCCGTCAGCTTCCCATACTCTGACATTACTGACGATAACATAAGAATCAGTTTGTAATAGTAACTCTACTGAATTCGTAGCTTTTTAAGAAGTGCCTGAGAATACAGCTGAAGAATCTGGCTGGAAAGAGTGCATAGGTGAGTCTTGCGGTTAATTAATTATGCTCTATCTGTTTGCACTCACAAACTTTGCATTACTTTCTTTTAGAGAGTTTAAAAAGAAATTGACGAACTAACTTGAGTATCTCATACAGGTGATTACTTTCACTGGGCTGATTACTCTGGAGTTCATGTCAGTTTTGATAACACTGGAAAGCCGTAAGACTCCTAGTACATAAATAACATAGAAACAACAAAAAGAAATTCATAGAAATCAACCAGAAGAAATTGTAAACTGAATGAATTTTTTTTTTTTTGATCGATCAAGAGAATAGATTCAAAAGCACATAAGCCTTGCAAAAAGCGCATACAACTAGAAGGGAGCAAAAGCTCTAGAAAAGCAACAAAGCAATGGTAAAGCTAAAAACAAGAAAATTCAGTACACAAGGAGTATTGACATCAGACACAACTTCAATGTACTTGAAAATCGAACCGCAATTTTCAAAACAGAAAGGAAACTACTACTAACTATCATTAAGCTAGCCAACATCCCCTGTATCTAAACCATCGTGATTTTTCATGAGATTCGTAAACATTTCTTCACGGTGACTTAAAGGGGGAAAAGTCTAAACCCCACAGAGAACCGTAATCCAAAAAGTTTATCTTTAGAGATCATTTCAGGAGCTTTAGAATCTGGATTTCTTTTCTTTTCTGTACTTAGAGAACCATTTGGAAACAAACCTTTGCTTTGGCTCGAAGATGACGGCTTTGTAATGCTTATCTTTTCATAAAATTAAAATATATTGACTGGACCCAAGTAACTTCAGTTGAGATGATAAATGAACAGGATTTTGGAACACTCTAACCTGACCTGAAGTTTAGAAGTTACGAAAATAAATAAATAAAAATCGATTGCAAAAGAATACATAAATATATATCATAACCAAGAATCTGTTCTAATCTTACCCAATTTCTAACAAGATTAAAAAGACTAGTGCCATTAGGATCAAGTGCAAACTCTATGACAAATCTTTTGGTTAAGCCCCAAAGACAAAAAACAATCCCACTCAGATGAAAAACAGCGAACATTTTCAATAGAGGGCCAAGATTCGGCTCAAACACGTCTATTTGGGGGAACCCATTTTCCGGTGCTCCCAGATGCTGTTCGATCAGTGCTCCCAGATGAAGGGCTGTCTGATCAATGCTCCCAGATCATCAGTTCGATCACTGCTCCCAGATGCTGCTGATGGCCTACGATCTTCAGTTCGATCAGTGCGCCACCTATCAGTTGCAGATTGACGCTGATCTTCTTGTCTTGAACCCCATCGGTCAGGTTCAGGGGGTGTTACCGCAGCGGCTCCAGATGCTGCCCTCATGAACCTAGGTACATATCTTGCCGGTGCTGCAGCAGTAGTCCCGGTGCACTTGAAATGGCAGCCGGAGCAGCAGCAGCAGGAACAGGTGGCGCCTACTAAACCGAGCCTCCCTCCTTCCTTTCCTCTCCTCCGCTTCGGCCTCTCTTTGCCTCTGCTTCTCAGCAAACTCATCCAACTTGGCTTTTCTCCAAGTCTTCTTTCTTTTTCCTTCGGCCTCTGTAAACCCCAAATAATTACCAGATTGTAAAAAACAAAAAAAACAAAAAGATCCATTTTGACAACCACACATGGGAGGTAATCATCTATTGCATACAAAAACTAGAATTACCTTGCTGCTTTCAAGAGCTTCTTCTTCCGCCAATTTCTTCTGTCTATCCTCCCAGACCTCAAGTAAAATATCAGCCTTCTTATCTCTAATCTCCTGCGATCCTGAAGCATTTGGGCAATACATTCATCCCTCTCCTCTGCAATCTGTCAAACTCAGATTGACGACGAGAGACGATTCTAGCCTGGAGAATGTTCTGCAACAAATAAAAATGAGATCAGCAATGCCAGAGACATTTAAAATTCGAGTTAGTTGGCCTCCTTACCAGTAAGAACTGTTGCCTACTATGTTGAAAAATGTAATAGGTTATTACTTATTACCTTATTCTCCAACATCCTTTGAGAGCCTATTCTTTTCCTGAAGGTCTCCAACATGGCGTTCCCTGCTCAGTTCAATCTCTTGCTGCAGAAGAAGATGAAGGCCATAACTCAATTGACAGATACTCAAGGAAACAGAATCATGAGGTAGGTTCAGGACAGTAACCAATACATTGTGGTCAGCTGAGTTTCATTTAATACTGCTCAAAAACCTGACCGAGGATGAGACCCCAAGTAGGTACAAAATAATAAATGGAAGGCTGAAGCTGAAGTATCAATTTAAAAGGAAGATACAGAGTGAACGGCCATGTGAAAGGGCGTTCATGAGTGGAGTATATATAGAAATGGTATGGTAATAATATACCTGCTGGTCCCGCTCATGAGCAATTTTTCCTCCACTAGACGTTGCTGAAATGCAGCATCAACAAGAGGAGCTTCCTCTCTCTCCTTGCTCGTTCCATATGATCCATGGTTTTAGCAAGTTTCTGAAGCCTCTTCTCCAATTCCTGTCTCGCTTTCAGTTGCTCTTGTCTAGCCATTTCCATTATTTGTTGTTTAGTGGCTCCTTCACCTATGGTTGTGTTTATTCCCATCAATAAACGCTTTGCTTCTTCTATCTCCTTCCGTTCTTGATCTTCCTTAATTCTTTTTTCTCCCTCTCAATAGATTCTTTAGAAGCCTGTTCTTTTCTGCCTCCACGGTAACTTGCTGAATCTTTTGCCTTTTGGTCTCTTCCTCGAGTTCCTTCAAAGAACAGCAAATGATGACATAAAGTCGAGTTAAAATCTGGTTGCATCTGCTAGTATACATATATACTGCACAAACAAAAACAGCCTTACCATTTCCAGCAACTGACGTTCTTGTAGTTCTTTGCGCTTTTCAATAATTGACTTTCTAGCAAGAAGCTTTTTGTGCTCCTTATTGACCACCTCTGCTAAACCTAGAAGAGCGTCACCTATTTTTGATGCCTTATTAACCGGAGGATAATCAGCCCTCTCGCTTTATTCAAGGACTCAGCAAGAAGGGTCAGGTGGCCCTGAAGCGTGTCAGACTCAAGATCCTGAAGAAGGTAAAGATAAAACATAACTTAAACTAACAATCTGGTATACAGAGTACAAGTCTACATAGCTTATCCCTCTCTCTTCCTGGTGTTTTATGTGACTAAAAAAGTAAAGCAGTTGCGGTTCCTTGCTGTTTTTACTTGACAACAAATGGAAACAGATTACAGAAAAGTTTGTTAGGCTGCAGCTTAACTTACCAAACTACCAAAGAGAACTGCTCCTTTCTGATGATCGACCTTCATCGCAATGAAATTGGATTTGATGGCATCAACTGAAACCTTTTCGACAACTGAAAAATCAAAAGGAATCATCTTGGACAAGACCTCAATTTTCATCGTCTGATAAACCTGTGAAACCTGGATTGCAAAAACCAACAAAGAAAACATGAAAACATCAGAAGGGTGTAAAAAAATTTAGGGAACAAATGTACACTCAACGGTTGTTGGTTGGTGTTCAGTACTTCAGTGTATGCAAGTGCAGGAAACTTATGCCATGGTCGCTGGTCCTTGAGTGGTCAAAAATATAAGCATCATTACCTGCTGAAGCAACCGCAAGGTAGCAAGCTTTTCGAGAGCAGGAACATAGTACGAAAGTTGCACTTCTGGAACAGAAGATGCAGAGGAAATCTTGCCTCCAACATTGGAGATACTGCTTAACAATGGCTGAACTCTTGAAGCAAGATCCAGGGGTAGAAATTCATGTTCCAGAAGATTGTAAAGCTCTTTAACTTCCGGTGATGCACAAGCCAACACACCTTTAGAGACCTACAGGAAATTTTTGAAAAAAAAAGAAAATGCATCTGGCTAAGTTACTGAATCTTAAACATAAAATAGTGTCTACCGGAAACATTATCTAGGATGAGTATGTTTAGATTAAAAAATTAAGAGTCCAGATCCAAAACTTACCAGTTCCGAGAGAAGTGCTGACCTTGAAAGCTGAGAAGGGACCATTAGACAGCATAAGTAACTACTAAAGATACATACTGAAAAAGAAAATGAAACAGGTGCAAAATTGATTTACCACTTCTCTGCTATCACGTTTAGGGCCGAGACTGAAAAACCTATAAGGTTAGCCATTCTCAACTTGCGCTCCTTCTCATTGTCAAGCTCCAAATGTGATGCACCATAACCACGATCATAGGGAGTCACTGAAAGAGCAGCTAATACAACAGAGGACGCGATTAGCTGCAAATCCTTCTGGGTTATGCCTATTGTAACTTTTCTGAAGTGAGAAAAGTTTGGACCATGCATAGGCATTATAAAGTTGACTGTCCGATACCCGAATATCTCCGTCAGCTTGCCATAATAAACGACCAGCAAGGATGGCTTGGGAGTTTTCTTGACCATACACATCAGACCATGAATGTCTTCCACAGAACGAAAAGCTTCCTGCACAAGACCAGATTACAAAAATTTAGATATAGATCCAAGGTAGTTTACTCCATGCAAATACTTGGCTATGGAACTAAGTATTCTCACATACCTGCCAAAGTCCAAGCGCAGTTGCAACCTTAAGCTGCTCAAACCGCGTATCTTGGTACAGTTGTAAGCTTTCTGGTAACAAGTCAAGGTCTGTCTCTCTGGTCCTTGTATTTGTTAAGATTTGCAAGATGGTTTCTGATTATTTCGCAAAGCCTACTTGAACTCAGTTGTTCTCTTGTACTGCTTACAAAACTGGAAGGCTCGGTGGGCAGTCATCTATGCAATAGAGACAAATATTAGTCAGATCCTACACTCAAACTCATTAAGGCTGAAAAATGCCAAGGAGATAATAAGTGGTTGAAAGAAGGTCAATTAATAGCAAATTTGATAAGAATAAGATGTTCCATTAGCATGAAGAAGCAGATGAAAACTTAAGGTGATTTGAGCTTCATACATCCCATTCCAATTCCATGCAATAAATCGAGTTATAACAAGCTTCAGTCTAACCTAGAGCAAATAAGGAATCAAACCTAATTAAAATATCAGATGGCTTACCGCGTAGAGCGCTTCTAGTTTAGAGTTGTTACGGAGAATTTCAAGAACTGCTCTGTAGGTCTCCCACAGAAACTTGAACCATGGAGTAACAAGCTCGCGGTCAGATCTATCTTTTCCCTTCTCTCCACCAACATAACTGAGCATCAAGTCTTCAGGCCTCTTATCAGCTTCCAAGTCATCAACGTCCAGAGCTTCTTCTAAAGCCTCTGCCTGGGCCCTTTGCATTCTCAGCTTTCTCAGTTGAAAGATGCAAAGTGTTTGATCACCTCTTCCAGTGAACCAACATTAACTTGTTGGCACACAATCCGGTACTGAATCAGCCCATCCTTCGCAAACCGAGCCCCTCCTCATCTCAACACAGAGTTCAACATACTTGAACATTATACGCTCAAGTGTTTTCTGCCATGCACGATACCTCTTAGAAGTGATTACATCGTGCAATACTTGCAAGGCTGCTTGCATCTGCCCGACATGAATCAACTCTGGATCACATAAAGAAAGTAACAAAAAGTTAACAAAGTTAAAACTAAAAAGCTAGCCATACTTTCAATACATAAACACACAAAACTAACCTTGGCACGCTTCAAAGCATTCTCGGGTTTTCCAAAAGTAGCCATGATTGATAACTAAAACTTTCCTTCTAAAACTGTTGTTTGTATACACAAATTCCTGGTGCATGAAAACAGTTTACGGTTAATCCATCCTACTATAAACACATAAACACAAATTAAATATCCAGTTGATTTGCATCCACACAGCTTCTTAATTCAAAATTTCTACAAAAAGCAAGACAACTCAAATCTTTCCATTCAATGAGTGTCAATCCACAATGCAAATTCTGACTAAGATTGAGTAAACAACAACGGACCTTGACTTAAATATGTTATGCAACTTCAGGCAAAATAAAGAACACTACCATAGAAAACAAAATTATAGGTTCCAATATTCCATCCACAGTGCAAATTGTTAAGACATTATCATCAACAATAAGATAATAAACTCTTACTTTTAATTCAGCAGTTTCCGAATGAATCATAAAGCAGCTTGAGCAACTTCTTCTTCTTATACCACCACAACCACAGACAAATCCTGAAATCAAAGAAACATCGATGATTGGGTGAGCGAGAAGAGCTCTAGGTTCAAAACGATCAATAACACACACTTACGCATTCAGCTAACCTAAGACGACAACTCTAAATTTGCAAAACGCATAATCATGAGAGTTTCATACCGTAATTGATTCGAACACCTAAATCTAATCGGAGAAGTACAGTCTTCGTTCATGCATACGAATTGGGGATAACAACAACTAAACCGAATCAAGAATTCAGAAACCCTAAATTCTTACCTTTCTTCTTCTTCTTCGACGAGAGCGATGAGGATTTCTCCGCTGGTAAGTAGGGTTTCCAACAGAAGAAGCGAGTGTTTTCTTTTAGTTTTTATATGATAAGATTAGAATGATTATTAGCCGTGAGATTCTTCCTTGTATGTAAGACGTTAGATTTAGGACTAGATTCGGAAGTTCCTGATTGGGGTTCAGAATACTTTTGGCATGGTTCCCGAATAGGAATAAAAATCTTCCAGCTTTAGAGCATTGGGTGAGCATTTGGCCCAAAATCCGGGATTTTATCCGGCCCAACCACATTTTCGTGGATAGGTTGCCAAACGGTTCACTAATGGATTGGTTGTGGATGTGATTTCCAAAATTCAACGGATTTTGGATTGAGTGCGTGTGCAATCTTAAAAATCGTTTGGACTTGTGCATCCATAAGATTGAAGATATTTATAGTACATTTATAAAATACGGGATTAGTTTAGTATTTTTAATAATCAACTATATAACAAATTTTTTCCTCATCATTTTCTTTCATCAAATATTTAGGCCTAAAGATGGAGATGCAAAATCAAGTCCTTTTCTCTCGATTGGTCATCGTATATAACTCAGTTTTTTATTTTATTTTCTAATTTAAAGTTTTTGTTATAAAACCAATCCATTGAATTATCCGCATCCAATCCTTCCATCTGTGCATCCAAAGAATGTTGGGTTGGATGCGGATGCCAAATTTGAAATTCGTTACGAATTGGATTAGGTGCGGATGAGGTGAAAACCAATCCACACCGGCCCATGCTCATCCCAATGGTGCCTGCTTGGCCATGTATCTTAACACGAGTTTGGTATTGTCATGAGTTCTCAGGGAAATTATCGTTTTGTCTTAGGGCCAAATAATTAGTTATACTGTAACAGGGTCCAACTGGAGAATATCTTAGTTTATGATCCTATTTGTCTGGAATATGGATCCAAATTTGTTTGGAACATATAAAAGACATTTTCAACCCTGGCACCGAGCGCGTGAACATACCACGATCTCCCTTTCTTTCACGATCACCTCTCTTGCGAAAACTCACCCGAAACAAACAAATTTATTATGTTTTTTTAAACTGAAAAATCACCATTCTCCATGCGATCATCATAATCCACTTAAATCAAAATAAAAGTTACCAAAAAAAAAAAAAAATACAACCAGAATCGACTACATCTACTCTCTTCCCCTACATTTTTCTACCAAAACAGAACAAAAAAATAAAATCAAAAACCAGTCGAATCAATAACCTAAATTTCAATATCAAGCAGTAAACAATGAATCTAACCATAGACTACTGAATTATCATAAGAAAAATCATCAAAAAATGACCGAAACTATAAGTGACAAAAGAATATAAGAAAAATAAGTAGTAAAAGAATATTGAAAACTCATTAGATGACCTAGATGTCGTAAATTAAGAACGAGTAATTGGGGGATATGAAAACTAATTGGGGGATATAGCTAAATGACAAAATAGGGATCCAAATATCCTAGCTGGGTTACCCCTTATATAATAAAATTATTAATTCCTAATCTAACCCTCCCTAATCATAATTAGTAATTAATCCCGATTAGTAAAATATTAATGATTTTGGGGATATAATTTGTGTATTTATGTTTATTTGAATTTGTGGGTTAGTTGAGAGAGTAGAATGAGGAAAAAATTTTGAGTAGAATTTTTTTTTTTTTGAAAATGGAAGATGATTGTGATGAGAGACTTGGTCTTTGAATCTTTAACTCAATTACAACAACAA
This sequence comes from Papaver armeniacum, assembly GCA_023531295.1. Taxonomy (NCBI): domain Eukaryota; kingdom Viridiplantae; phylum Streptophyta; class Magnoliopsida; order Ranunculales; family Papaveraceae; genus Papaver; species Papaver armeniacum. The sequence continues at coordinate 10,173 of JAJJWW010016767.1, forward strand.
TCATATCTTCAATCTTCGATTAATGATAACAACTCACAATTAGTGGATTTTTTTTTGAAAATGAAAGATGATTGTGATGAGAGAATTACCGCTAATAAGAGGTTGAAAAATTGATTTTTCTTCTTTGAATCCACCATTTTGCGGTGAAAAAGCTTGGTGCCAAAGATGGTATTCAACCAAAACCCATGCGGGCAATTGTTGGAAATGTTCATAAATTGTTTGCCACTATCCTGGGAAGTTTGGAGGCGTAGCCCCCGGTACGCCTCTTACGATTTTTTCCGGTTTTGATCTTGAAGTTGATTTTTTTCTGTTTTGAACTGTACGTGCATGGTAATCTAGTTTTCGAGCATGTAAGACATGTTCCCATAGTATTTTGCTTAAATTTCTATCTTAACAGATGAAAAGTATCCGTAATGTTTATTTTTTTTTCACTTGACTACCTAGGCATTGATAGGAAATTCTCGAGCATGCCTAGGTATCATGTTTAGACATATAGTCTTCATTAATTCCAAGATGGTCTTCATCACTTCCTTTTTGAATTTTTTGGTACAATCGAGTCCAACCAGGCATGGTCGGTTGATATGAAGACCATGCGGTATTGTTTTTAGGCATGGTCTTCATATCAACGACCATGCCATCGGGACCGACGATTAATACCAAAAAATTAAAACTAAGTGATGAATTCCGGATCTTGATGAAGACCATATGCCGAACATGGTACCGGTGATGGTCTTCATCAATCCGCAGATGGTCATCATCACTTTCAAAAGATGATCTTCATCACTTAGAATAAAAAATGGTTTCCAAAGTGAGGAGAAGAGAATTTGATATAGAGTGGGAGAGTTTAGAATTTGAAAGGTCATCATCACTTTCAAGATGATCTTCATCACTTTCAAAGATGATTTTCATCACTTCCGAATAAAAAATTGGTTTCCAAAGTGAGGAGAAGAGAATTTGATATAGAGTGGGGAGAGTTTAGAATTTGAAAGGAATGGGAAATATTTGGGTTTCAAAAGCTCCACCCCTAAATAAGATTAATAAGAAGTGGAGATGGAAATGGGGGATATGATTTTGTTTTTTGATTTTAAGTTTTTAATTTTTATTTTGTGGGAAGGGTATTTTAGTATTTTCGCCCCCAAAAGTCACCCCTTAGCACACACCATGGGTTGGGGAAGTAATTCATATCCCCAATTAGTTTTTATATCCCCCAATTGCGTGTTCTAAATTAAGCAGTCGGAGAAGAAATCTACATTTGCCAAAAAAGCAATTACAAATATGATACTGCAATATTTTCATTTCACTTTTGTTTTCTATTTTGTATTTAAAATTATGATCCAACAGACTATATTTATTGTACTTAACGAAAACCTAGTTTATGTTGGTATACTCATTACTATTAACATATAGTTAGTTTTTGAAATTGTGATTCAGCATATTTGATGTATTGAAGAAACAAACCTAAGTTCAATCAATACATATTGGTTATACTGAAAAATAACTAGGATTTTGACATTACAAAATGTTAGTACATATTGGATTTTGCAAGACCCTATGCACTTGATTTCTCTAGCTAATGTCCTTACAAACCACGTAAATTGCGTGATCAAGTGAAGACTTTAACTTACCTTCCTCTAATAGGAAGCCCATTAATTTCCTTCAAATATATTTAAATCAAGGTCTTGTATATATTTTTGATTTGAGAGACCTTCAAGAAAAAAATATATCAAACAAACCTCAACAATTAGGATAACTTACTCTATTCAAAAGGTTATAGAAATGCTTAATTGATTCTACCTCGCTGATCAATCTATGAAACTTGTGGAATCGAAAAATTTGAGACGAATAAATTTTAAATTTTTTATCAATTTTATTTCATGATTGATAATTCTTGTATGGTCGTATAGTATAAGAGACGGCTATTTGGAATAGTCAAAAACCACGATGATCGAGATAAAATTTTGGATATCAAATATCAACCAGGTAAAAGATAGCCAGATTGGGCTTCACGAATTCCTCAATAAAGACTTTAAAATTCGTAACCTAATTATGTTTCACGAAGAAACCTAGTTCTTTAGAGGACGACGGTAGCCGTGACTATGATATAACGTGTCAGGATTAAGATTCTAGGTCACCGAGAGTCCTTTATCTACAATGATGAAGTAGGCTAGATTGATTAAAGTTCAAGTAATTATTTCTTATGAACAAAGCAAGTTCGTGAACTAATTTATATGTTTACGGATTTTTTTGATCCCAAGCAAACTTAACTTCTCAATTTAGATTGGTTCTGAGGAATAGAAACGATGTATGCATGTGAGAAGTATTCCTTAAGTTACAAAGAAGAATTATCATCCCGCGTATTTATCGATTAAAGACCCGTTCACAAAAGTTAGATCAAAATTACCAAGTAAGATCGTGAACCATCAAAGAATGTTGGAGTTCAGTAAACTCAAGAACATGTCATTTTGTGAACTAAGAATCCATTTATGTACATGAGAGGTTTGAAGTGTACAAGAACCATCTTGAAATGTACAGTTTGCAAACTCCATAAATCATTTTGTTTACATGAATAAATTCCAAGTTTCCAGGAATGCATCCAAAATGTGTATAGTTCGCAAACTAAGAAAACCAGTTTGTGAACAATGAAAATATTCGGAGTGTCCGGGGACATACAATTTTATCTTAATATTACTTAATGTTTTTAGGATCTCTTTCGCAACCATAGTTTTTCGAACAATAAATCGCCCTCAACCTCAAAAGTGATAAGTCATATGAACATCCAATGTTTTAATTTATGTTTTGAGATTAGTCAAGTACAAGCTTGTACTCAAAACTTCTTCTTTCAATTCATCAATTATACTAAAATCATGGGACATTATCTCTGTAAATAAAATGGTATAAATACTGAGAAAATAAGATAATCAGTGTATGTACCCTATTAAAATAGTGTACGTCTGTACCGTACAAGCTATTTGATATTGGTAAAATACGGTTTATTGTGGAAACCGGTGGGTTTATTGAGGAAACCCACGTGGCTTATTATGGAAGCCCAATACGGTTTATTGTGGAAACGGTGGGTTTATCAAGAAACCCACATGGCTTATTATGGAAGCCCAATACGGTTTATTGTGGAAACCGGTGGGTTTATTGAGGAAACCCACATGGCTTATTATGGAAGCCCAATACGGTTTATTGTGGAAACCGATGGGTTTAATATGGAAACCCACATGGCTTATTATGGAAGCATGGATTTGGTTTATTAGGGAAACTAGTGGGTTTATTATGGAAACCCACATGTCTTATTATGGAAGCCTAGATTTGGTTTATTAGGGAAACCAGTGGGTTTATTATGGAAACCCACTAGGCTTATTGTTGAAGCCCAAAAGTCTTGAATAATTATTTGTTTATAATTATTGATTTTATTTTAAGATAAATGCAGGATCCTAAATAAAAGAGGATAATTATCTTAAATATTTATAATCATTATTCAAGATAATTATTATTTAAGATAAATGAGGATTATGATAAATATTTGGGTTTATCATGAATCTGGATGTTATTTGGGATTTATATTGATGAGGAAGTTATTAGGATAACTATCAAAACCCTAAAGCTACATCTATTTCTTCCTATATATAGAGGCTAAATCTCAGCACAAAAGGTACAGAATTCGATTCTTTTCACCACAATACACTTGCATAGAACATCCATTGACTTTAGCATCGGAGTGTTTTTGGGTGTACCCCACCTCTTTTAATCAATTCTTTGGAGATTCTTCATCAACGGTAGCGATTGGATCAACTTTCTCGCATCTCGAAGATTGTTGGGGTGATTATTTTTGCACCAACATCTTTTGGCGCCGACTAAGGGGAAACCGGGTTAAAAAGATGTTGGTGCAAAATTATTAACACACATAGATACGTCTTAATAAGTTAAATGCACAAGTCGTCTTTTTGCATTTAAATTATCAACAATTCTTTGGAGAATCTAATCAACGGCGGCGATTCGATCATCATACACACATCTCGAAGATTGTTGGGGTGATTAATATTGCACCAACATCTTTTGGCGCCGACTAAGGGGACTACCCTGGTTTATTGTGGAAGCCCGCGTGGCTTATTGTGGAAGCCTAACCCGGTTTATTGTGGAGACCGGTGGGTTATTGTGGAAACCCGCACGGCTTATTGTGGAAGCCTGGATTTGGGTTGTTGGGGAAACCAGTGGGTTTATTATGGAAACCCACTAGGCTTATTATTGAAGCCCAGAGGTCTTGAATAATTATTTATTTATAATTATTAATGATATTTGAGATAAATGCAGGATCCTAAATAAAGAGGATAATTATCCGGTTTCCCCTTGGTATATAAGACGTAGTTGTGGGAAGAAAGAAGCTATACTTGTGCATTTATATGCCAAAAAAGGGGTTAAACAAGATAGATACGTAGTATTCGAAAATATTTGGTTAGCATCAAATATTTTTTAATCCAAAAGTCGTGCATTGTTAGATATCCAATTTGGAGCGCGTTGGATGTGTCAAGGTGAGATACTTCCACATCAAACAAATAATAGAAGGTTCGTGGCCTTGTTTCCATATGAAGAAGTCATCCATACTTGAATGGGAGGAAGATTACGTGGACCCTATAAAAGAGCCGTACACACACTTAACCAAGGATTGGCGCATGGACTATTCAGAAGAGCACCAGAAGTATTTAGTTCAATGTGCATATAACACTATTACAGATGTTAAGGTATGTCCATGCGATGATACCAAATTTGGATGTTATTTTTCTTAACACTTTAACAGAATGAAGTGTAATTGGAGAAGCAGTTCTTGCGTCAGCATTCTGTGCCATGTCAGCAGCATTGGTCCAATCATTGACTGCATTCGGATCCAGTCAGCAATCCACCTTGATATTTTTTTTCTTCTCCCTTGGTTGTTTAAGGGAAAAAAGATGAAAAATGCAGTCAGCAATCCACCTTGATATTTTTTTTCTTATCCCTTGGTTGTTTAAGGGAAAAAAGATGAAAAATGCGCACAAGTTGGGATTCGAAGGCGTGTCTAGCAGCTCGTCTACTACAATCTTGGCCAACTGTGCGAACCGACTTATGTAATGGAAGCATAAACTTCTTTATTCGAGAAACTTTTGTATGCATTTGGGACAGAAACATGGTCGTGTTCAACGTTCGTTGACAACAACATGATCGAATTCAAAGTTCGTTTGGTTTTATTGTGGAAACCGGTGGGTTTATTGTGGAAACCCGCGTGGCTTATTGTGGAAGCCTAACCCGGTTTATTGTGGGTGGGTTATTGTGGAAACCCGCACTTCCGCTTATTGTGGAAGCTTGGATTTGGGTTGTTGGGAAACCAGTGGGTTTATTATGGAAACCCACTAGGCTTATTATCAAGCCCATAGGTCTTGAATAATTATTTATTTATAATTATTAATGATATTTTAGATAAATGCAGGATCCTAAATAAAGAGGATAATTATCTTAAATACTTATAATTATTTAATAAGATAAATATTATTTAAGATAAATAAGGATTATGGTAAATATTAGGGTTTATCATGAATCTGGATGTTATTTGAGGTTTATACGAGATGAGGAAGTTATTAGGATAACTATCAAAGCCATAAAGCTACATCTATTTTTGCCTATATATGAGGCTAAATCTCAACACAAAAGGTACACAATTTCTATTCCTTTTCTTAACAACCTACTTGCATAGAACTCTTGTTGATTTTAGCATCGGAGTGTCTTTGCAGGTACCCCCACCATTTTCAATCAACAATTCTTTGGAGAATCTAATCAACGGCGGTGATTCGATCATCATACACACATCTCGAAGATTGTTGGGGTGATTAATTTTGCACCAACATCTTTTGGCGCCGACTAAGGGGACTACGAGAAAATATCGTGTTCCCCCCGTTTGAGGAAAGTTTTTTTTTTTCAAGTGGTTTTGCAAACTAGGGTTTCAAAGACATTCGAAAAGGAAGCAAATCAGTTCGCAACTTTTCTAGAAGTCGCGGAAAGTATAACCACTTTCCGTTTGCACCCTTTGAGGAAGTTGCAGTAAGTTCAGCTAAGGTTCGGAAGGTTGCAGGGAAGTTCCGAACACTTTCGGAGAGTTGCCGAAGTTTTCAACGTTTCGGAAAAGTCACAAAAAGATTCACAACGTTACGAAAGTTGCGGAGATTCGGAACGCTTGGAGAAGGTTCTTTGAAGGATCGGGTCTTTTCATAGAGTTGTTGAAGATCCAAAAGTCGCGAAAGTTTCGCCAAAGTTGTTGAAAGAAAATCTTCGAGAAACTAATGGAGGCATCAGGTGCAAATCAACCCGAGATGGATGTGGATGTACCCGCTCGAAACCAATCGAATCAAGCAAGCAAATACTCGAACTTTGAGAAGTGTTGTTGTCCAAAGCTTCGACGGGAGGGATGGAAGAACGCGTCGATGTCGTCAACAAAGCATCGGCTTCACGCTCGCGTTCGAAGGGACCGCTCCAAGGGTGAATTACGTGTTGTTGAATAGATCATCACCCCCGGCTACTAGCAGGAGGTTTCGATATCAAGGGAGAACTCGGGTCGACATCCAAGCAACCGAGCCCCTCGCGTGAGGAAGATGTTGTTGGCGAGGTATGCGGATTCGAGCTAATAACCCAGGTTGGACAGACTAACGCCATGCATGTTGTCAGGACCAACATTCCACCTATAGCTCGGACTAATCACCAATCGGTTACTCAAGTAACTAATGTTCCACCTATGGCGCTCTTGTCAAAGATAACCAACAGCTCGAACCTGGGAATATCACACAGGTAACGCTATTGATTTATCAATGCGTGAACGATTGCAGTGGAAAGAGAGAACAAGCGACTCAAGGTCGTTGGCCCGGAGAAGAGAAAAGAGCTGGAAACGCCAAACAATCTCACGTTCCGGAAGTGGAAGGACCAATTACCTAGAGCCAAATAATCCCACGAGCAGAGACAGGAGTCATTGATGATCGATGGCGGAGTCGGGGACGATGGAAGAAGAGTTGAGGAGGAAAGGAACCGTAATCATAGTCGAGGTCGTCGTGGTGATGACCTTTACGACCGTCGGACTCCTAACAGCGATTATTATGGAGTCGAAATAGGCAGTCAAGCACGGACGAGTCGTTTGAGAAATGAACGTAGAGTTGGTCAAACTGATGGTCATTCAAGGAGATCGAGGTGTGAGGGGAATCATTCGAAAAGAAGGACGGATTTGCCAGAACGAGCGAATCGAAGAGAGACCGAAAGTGATTCAAAAAAGGAGGAAAAGCTCAAAGAAAAAAAGACTTAGCGCCATGATCGATGAATTGTTAACACAGAAACAATCCAAAGACGAAGAGCAAAGATTCTATCAATGAAAAAGTCTATGGATTCCCCGTTCGTTGCAAAGATAAGGCTGCATCTGGGTCCTCCTTCGAATTTCGGTCAAACCTCGGTTTAAGGATTTCTTTGATGGCGGAAATGGAAACCGGTGGAACATGTCCAACGTTTTCAAGCTTCGATGAGTTTGTGGGGATACAATGACGAGTTACTCTGCAGGACTTTTCCAATGACTCTGACGGGTAAGGCTCTGACTTGGTTCTCTCTGTTAGAGCCTAATTCAATCAAGGATTTTGGAATGTTGTCGGATTCTTTTTTCGGCAAAATACAAGATTAATCTCGGGATCAAGAAGGAGAGTAGTCACTTATTTCTCTTACATAAAGAGATTGGCGAAGACCTTTTTGATTTCAATAGGAGATTTCGTCAGGAAGTCAGTGAAGTTGGAAAAGTAGATGAAAGGTTCATTATAGAAGCGTATAAAAACGCGATGGAGTATGATGAATTTGGAATTTATAACTCGATTAACAAGTGGAGCCAAGTGGGAAACCTCGGGGAGTTTGTATGACGGGGCGATAGGTACGCAAAAAGCGTAAAAGGAAAAGAAAGCAAAGTTGTCGCGAACATCGAAAAAAGCCAACGGCGGAAGGATCGGCAAGGCCGAAGCAACAAGCTCGAAAGTAATTCAAAAGGTAAAAACCATGAAGGTCCTACGAGGAAGGTGAAGAATGATGAAGAGTCGCGTAGATCACAAGAAAAGCACAGAGGAAGGTTTCCCAAGCTTAACATTGGACTTGGAGAACTTTTTAAGAAGATTAAAGATTCATTTGCACATTAGGAGCCACTACCGGTGGAAACAAGGGATAAGAGGGACAAGAATAAATATTGTGCACATCACAAAGATCATGGGCACAATACAAACACTTGTCGTGCGCTCGTGAAGTCAAAAGATGATTGAAGAGGAAAGTCACAGCAGTATGTGAAGAAGAGTCCGACGCAGTCAACACACTGACCAACACTCTAGATTTACGTGAAATCGAGTAAGCCATGCGAGGATTAATACGACCTCAAGAAAAGCTCGGAGAACGCTACTCGGTTGAAGTTGCGTCATATCAAAGAATGGAGAATATCTAACAAGGTCGACTATGCAGGTCATATTGGTACGGAGATTTTGGAAGAAGGAAAGTACGAGATAACTTTCTCAAACACTGATCTTCCGGGAGTATATCAACCACATAATGATGCAATTGTGATTTTGGCTCTCATTGGAATGTACAAAGTACGTCGAGTTACAGTCGACACCGGGAGTTCGATTAGCGTCATATTTTACGGAGCTTATTCTTCAATGAGTTTGAGTGAGAGCCAGGTTGAAGCGGATGATAGCCCTATTATCGGATTCAGTGGCAGACGATGACGACAATGGAAGAATTAATTTACCACGATAGTGGGAGGAAAGAACGTCATGCAATATTTCTTGTTGCTTGATTGTCGTGCACCTTATAATGCTATCTTAGGACGCGATTGGATTCATGCAATGGGTGCGATAACTTCCACTATTCACCAAAGGTTTTGAAATTTATTGTGCCCGCGGGAGTGATGAAAGTCGAAGCGACCCGGTGGAAGCTCATAAATGCCATGAAAGCGAAATGGAGGAGTACGAGAAAGTCGGAACTAAAGGGTTCAGTAAATACTCCGGGCAAAAAAGAAATTGTAGCAATCCAAGATTCCCGACCTCTTATCAAGGAAGAGGGAAGGAAGGACCGCCAACTATTGAGGAGTTAGTAGAGGTACGAGTTGGAGATCAAAAGGAGCAAACAACGTTTATGGAGCGGAGAACTACCGTTAGGCGAAAGTGAAAGCTTGATCACTTTGTTGAGGAATAATAAAGATGTCTTCGCCCGGAGCCTAAGGGATATGCCGGGCATTGACCTGACATCGCATGCAATCGGTTGAATATCGGTGAAGGATTTATACCGGTAAGGCGCGAAGCGAAAAATGGCACCGGAACGGAAGGCACGAGGTTCTTTGAGGAAATTGACAGATGTTAGAGGCAAGAATAATAAGGCATGTCAAGTATCCAAAGTGGTTGGCAAATATTGTAGCTTGATTAGAAGAAAACGGGAAAATTCGGGTATGTATTGATTTTACAAATCTAAACAAAGCATGCCCAAGTGGTCCTTACCTAATACCCGGGATTGTGGAATTAGTGGACGCTCATCACGGCTTTCGACAGATTGTCATTTATGGACGGTTTCTGCGGCTACAATCAAATTCCACTTTATGAGGAAGATCAAGAACATACGGCGTTCATAATGAGACAAAGGGATATATTGCTATCTCGGGTCATGCCATTCGGTTTGAAAAATGCGGGAGCAACTTATCAAAGCATCTTGTGGATGAAATGTTCAAGGATGATCGGGAATACCATGGAGGTTTATATTGATGATATGGTGGTCAAGTCCAAAAAGAATGAGTCTCACCTTATGGACTTGAAAAGAACCTTTGATCGATTGCGACGATATGGAATGAAGTTGAATCCAACAAAATGTTCTTTCGGACTTATATCTGGGAAGTTTCTTGGATATATGATGACACGGAGAGGATCGAAGCCAATCCGAGCAAATTAGAGCAATATTGGAAATGCCATCGCCAAGGAACAAGAAGGAAGTACAAAGGCTTACGGGAGATCGGGCCGCTTTGAGCAGTTCATCTCTCGAGCTTCGGATAAGTGTAAACCTTTTTTCCGATTCTAAAGAAGGCGGAAAAGTTTGGCTGGAACGAGGAATGCGAGCATGCCTTTGATGAGATTAATCGATACTTAACTTCACCACCAGTCCTCACTAGCCCAAAGACTGGACAAGTCGCCTACATTTATTTGGCGGCAAGCGATTACGATTGTTAGTGCGGTATTGTTTGTTCGGGAGCCGGAGGAAAGGCCGAAGTCTATTTCGTTAGCAAATCCCCCGACAGACGCCCGAGACCAGTGTACTCGAAAATAGAGAAAGTAGCGTTGGCTCTTATGCATGCAAAGAAGACGCTTGAAGCCATATTTCGAAGGACGACGACTTGTTGTCCATACAGAGTACCCGTTAAAGAAGGTATTAGGGAGGCGATGATTCTAGCAGGCTGGCCACGTGGTCAACTTATCTTGGCGCGTACACCATCGATTACATGAGCCAAGAACAGCCGAGAAGGGGCATGCAATAGCATCGTTGATGGCAGACTTCGTGGATGATATTCCGGTTTCGAGAATCCATGCTCGAGGAGGAGATCCCGCACGATAATGATGGTGCACGACCTATCCCATTTGCCATGGGAAACCATAAACGTTGGTAAGAAAGCGTCCCAAAGCAAAGAATGGAGCAAACGAGTAACAAGGACTCAGTAATGTCGCTTGAAGGTGACAGTGGAATGTGGCAAGTCTACACAGACGGATCCGCAAACACCGACGGGGCAGGTGTTGGGTGTGTGCTGATTTCCCCCGAAGGCTTACGGATTGAAAAGGCTGTCCGGTTGGGATTTCTGACCTCAAACAACCAAGCTGAATACGAGCTGTAATTTCAGGCTTGAAAACGGCTCTTGACTTGGGGGCGCGGAAGGTGAAGCTGACAACGGATTCAAGACTAGTAGCCAACCATTACAGTGGCGAATATAAAGCCAGGAATGAAAGGTTAGCATCTTACTTGGAATACATACATGAACTAGCAAAGGAATTCGAGGTGTTTGATATCGAACAAAAGCCAAGGATAGAAAATAGGCACGCGGACGCTCTTGCTTACGTGTCAGCAGCCATTGTATCAGAAACGACGCGGTATATTGTAGTCGACTTCCAAGAACTTCCCAGCATTTACAATACCGTCAACGTTGCACACAAGGTTTACGCCGATAGGAGTAATTCCTCTCATCCGAATTCCAGGATGATCCTATGGATATACATGAGAATATCAACGGGCACCCCGAGGATTGGAGGCGGACTTACGTTCGATACACCGCAAACTCAAGATCTTCCACATGATAAGAATTTGGTCGGGAAGATAAAGAAAACAGCTCGGAGATACGCTCGATTCAAGGGGAGCTTTACAAGAAGCCAATGTCAATGGAGCCATACCTACGGTGTATAACCCGTGATATGGGAAGCAATTATTAGCGGAAGCACATGAGGGGTGTTGTGGGAACCATTCGGGAGGCGTGAGTTTGGCGCACCGATTAATATCTCAAGGATATTTTTGGCCTTATATGCAAAATGACGCAAAGGAATTTGCCCAGTGCGTGGCTTGTCACCGCATGGACCTCGATAAAGAGACCAAGCAAATGAGCTGTATCTAGTCATGAGCCCATGGCCGTTTGATAAATGGGGTTTGGATATCATTGGACCATTCCCCGGCACTGGGGCGTCAAGTATTTCTTTGGTTGCAACCGATTATTTCACCAAATGGGTAGAAGCTGTGGCTCTGGTGAGAACGGAGGCGGTTCATGTCCGCAGATTCATCTGGGAGAATATCATTTGTAGGTTCGGTGTACCGGCAATGATCATTTCCGATAACGGGAAACAGTTTGATTGTGAAACAATCAAATCATTATGCGAAGGTTTGCATATTAAACATAACTTTTCGACTCCATATTATGCCCAAAGCAATGGACAGGCCGAGGCAACTAATAGGGTTATCTTAGAAAACTTAAAGAAAACCTTGGATAAGGCAAAGGGAAGGTGGACGGAGTTCTTACCTGGAGTCCTGTGGGCATATAGAACGACACCGAGACGGTCGACTGGTTTTTTTCCGTTTACGCTAGCGTATGGCACGGAAGCTGTATTACCTGTAGAGCTGTTAGTTCCAACCACCAAGACTCTAGCAGAGCGGTCAGGTTTGAATGCAGAGATTCTTTCGAGAGATAAGGAGTTACTGGAAGAGGTTCGTGAAGAAGCTTCAAGGAGGTTGGCAGTATATCAGCAATCTATGAAACAACAAGACAATAAAAAAGGTACGTGAACGAACATTTCTTCCTCGGAGAGCAGGTTTTGAGAAGGACAAGACCCAAATCCTTAGATGGAAGCGGTGGGAAATTGGGTGAGAACTGGGAAGGGCCTTACTTAGTGGATAGACCTGCTAGTGGAGGTGCTTATTGGTTAAGAAGCCTGAACGGGAAAGAAGAGCCGAAGCCATGGAATTCTTTCAATCTTAAGAAATATTTTCATTAATGTAGTTATGCTTTCGATATAATGTAGATCGTATTCTTTCAATAAATTCGTTTCCCGCAATCGGAGAAAGTCTTAATCAATGATCGCAACGTCTTGGGTGGTTGACATAGTTGGACGGTCACAAAGTTTCTACTTTCAGGCGAGGAATAATTTCTTGGGAAGTATAAAAAAATTTAATGGACAATGTTTTGGCAAGTCCATACCGAAGGAAATCTACTGGAAAAATAATTAAAAAAAAAAATATTACTGCGACATATCTAAGCCAGCCTAAGAAGAATAACGTGAGTTTCTGGAAACGCAAGAACAGCTATCCTCCATATTATTCCTCTTCCGGGTCATATGGTATGTCATCTATGGCGACGAACTTCTTTTCAGCATAAGAAGAAGCAGCAGTGTAGCCGCTACGTTCGATAGCTTCACAGGAGGCGCGAAATCGTTGCTTGCACATCAAAGTTAGCGCATTATCTGCTTCACGATTTTGCTTGCGGAGTTCCTTGATTTGGCGCTTCAGCTCGTCATTTTCACGTTGGAGGTGATGCAAGGTAAGCTCATGAACTTTCTTTTTCTTTCACGACGAACAAGTGAAAGTAGTGAAATGTACTTAGCGATGCTCGTGTCAGAATCGTAATTGTGTGAGTTACCTTTGTGTGTGTGTGTGTCACACGTGCTATTTCCTTTTCTAGTCTCCGAGGTGTGTCCGAAAAAGATAAAGAGCGAGGTCCTTTTCTAAGTAGAGAGATTTAACTTTTTCTCTCTTTTTCTAAAACCCGTGAGATACAATGTTACCGAGATATTATTTTGATTATCATTTTCACTTTACATTGAAGATTGTTGTTAGGTTTATCATGGTATCATTCGAGCGAGTGGAGCCTCACGGTGTTAGTTTTCGATCCTCCTTCTCAAATAGATTGATTTTTAGGTTTCAAACGGTAACTACTCGTACTTTCTTATCGATTTAATTTCTCTTTTCTACAATTTATTCAATTCAATTTCATTGTTCATCATCTTTTCAAATTGTTCAATTATGGAACAAAACCCTACATCTCTGATTACTTCACAATCTTTAAATCAAATAGCTAATATCATTCCTGTTAAACTTCGCGATGATAATTTTTTGATCTGGAAATCTGCCTTTCTTCCTTTATTAAAACGTTACAATGCTCTTTCTTATATTGATGGTACTGGTTTTTGCCCTCCTCAATATCTCACTCGTGTTAATGAACGTAATCAAGTAATTAATCCTGCTTATACCAAGTGGAATGAGGAAGATCAAACGATTATTCTCTCGGATAAACTCTACTATTTGGTATAATCGTGTTTGGTCATTTGGTCGGTGCTTCTCATACTTTTGATCTTTGGAGACTTATTGAGGAGAAGTTTGCACAGACTTCGTCTACACATGTGATTCAACTTCGCACTAAACTTTAGACTCTTCGTCAAGGTAATCTCACTGTCTCTCAATTTCTATCTGAACTGAAGAAACTTACTGATGCTTTGGCTGCTGCTGGATGTGTTGTTTCGGATTCTGAAATTGTGGTAACTATCTTAAATGGTCTTCATCCTGACTATGCTGCTTTTGCTACCTCTATTCGAGTTCGTTCTCCAATTCATTTACTGTGAGGGAAATTCATAATCTATTGCTTAGTGAAGAGATAGTAGTTCTTGATGAGATTAAATGCCTTAAAGATATCTTCTGAGAAAGCTTTTGCTGCTAGCTCTGATTTTCAATATGCTCCTTATGGCTACTATTCTGCACCTAGAGCCTTTTCACAATCTCATTCTAGAGGACATCGAGGCAGAGGTCGTGGTTGGACACCTTCATTTACCAAGTCATACAACTCTTTTCATCCACAGTATGTACCTCCTACATATTTTTCTCCAAGACAACCTCCACCCCAAAGTTGGTCCTCTCCACAACAAGGTTGGTCATCTCAACAACAGGGTTGGTCATCCATGCCCACAGCTCAAAGACCACCAACATTTTCTCAGGCCTCTACTTCCACAGACAAGGAACCATGTCAGCTTTGTCTCAAACAAGGGCACTTAGCACCCACCTGTCATCAGCGATTGAACTTTGCTTATCAAGGAAGAGCACCACCTTCAAATTTATCAGCTATGCTTGCTAATGCTAATGTTTTTGGTGAAAATCCATGGTTTGTAGATTCTGGTGCTAACAACCATATCACTGCTGACGAAAGTTCCTTAACTGTTCATTCTCCTTTCACTGGATCAGAGATGATCTCTACTGCCAATGGGGAAGGTATGAAGATTTCTCACTATGGCTCTAGTACAAAATACTTAGATAATCATGCTTGTGTGCTAAATAATGTGTTGTTAGTCCCTAAATCTTCTCAAAACCTATTATCTGTCCATAAATTTACCTCCGACAACAACTGTTCTCTGAATTTCACTTGTGATGGTTTTACTGTTCAGGATCTCTCCACTGGGAGGATTCTGTACAAGGGATATCAGAGTAATGGTTTGTATCCTCTCCACTTCAACCCGGTCTATTCTCTCCCACATCTTCATCACCTCGGCCTTCTCCATTCTTCGAAGTTTGGCATCGGCTTGGACATCCATCTTTTCAATCACTTAACGCATTAATAAGAGCTTTGCTCTTTCGATTTTGTAATAAACCTCTTTTTGTAATGATTGTCGGTTAAGTTGTAGTCACAAACAACCTTTTCAGTTATCTTCCACTGTTAGTTCTACTCCTTTAGCTTTACTTCATATGGACCTATGGGGACCATGTAATGTTAAATCAGTTGATGGATCTTTATATTATGTTGCTATTATCGATGATTTTTCTAAATATTGTTGGTTATTTCCTTTGTCTCTCAAGTTTGAATTTAAGATTGTTTTATATCTTTGTGAACCAAATAGAGACTTTTCTTCAATGTCCCGTTAAAGTTATTAGAACAGACGGAGGAGGTGAATTCTTTAATGAATATCGAAAGAGTTCTTAACTCACAAAGGTATTTTTCATGAATCAACTTGTCCTCACACTCCTGAACAAAATGGAGTTGCTGAGTCTAAGCATAAACATATTCTTAACCTTAGTAGAACTCTCCTACTTCAATCTGGTCTCCCCCATGCTTACTGGGTCTATGCCTTTAATACTCGCCAATTTCTTAATAAATAGACTTCCAACCAAATCTATCTCTTTTTCCACTCCTCTTGAAGTTTTATTTCATGTTAAACCCGACTACAGCTTTCTCAAATGTTTTGGATGTGCTTGCTTTCCTTGGCTACGGCCATACACTCGCTCGAAACTCCAACCTAGAAGTAAGCATTGTGTGTTTTTAGGCTACAGCTCTTTTCAAAAAGGATATCAATGTCTAGACCCCTCCACAGGCAGAATATATATCTCAAGGCATGTTGTTTTTGATGAGAGTTCTTTCCCTTTTAAAGATCTCTCTCTTTCCACCTCTACTGTAGTGCTTACTGATGATTTTCAGTCACTTAAACATACAGACTCTCTTTCATCCCCTATAACAGATTCTTCTTGTCATACTGAGTCTAATATCACTACAGTATCTGTTTCTGCCTTTCCTACTGAATCTGTTCCTGTACCTAGCAACACTACTAATGCACATAACATGATTACTAGAGCTAAACGAGGTGTGTTTAAACCAAAGACATATTATGCTTCTAAATATGTATTGCCAAGGGCTTTCTTAAGCAATATTTCAGATCCAACACCAACATGCTTCAGTCAGGCAAACAAGAAGAAAAAGTGGAGATTATCTATGGCAGATGAGATCACTGCTCATAATTTAGCAGGCACTTGGTCCTTGGTACCTCCTCACCCAAGTCAGAATGTGGTAGGCTGCAAATGGGTGTTTAGAGTGAAACATAAAGCTGATGGCTCCATTGACAAATTCAAATCCAGGTTGGTTGCTAAGGGTTTTCATCAAGAACAAGGTATCGACTTTCTCAAAACTTTCGATCCTGTTGCTAAACCCACCACTATCAGACTGATCTTAGCTCTTATTTGTTCAATTTGAATGGTCTATCACTCAACTTGACATTAGTAATGCCTTCCTTCATGGTGACTTGAAGGAAGAAGTGTATATGCAACAACCTGCTGGATTTGTTGATTCTACTCATCCCAACTATGTCTGTCGTTTACACAAATCCATCTATGGTCTAAAACAGGCACCACGAGCCTGGTATGAGAAGTTATCTGATGCTCTTATTGCTTTAGGGTTTGTTGCTTCTATTTCAGATACTTCTTTATTTGTCATGAAGAAAGGCAAGTTGCTGGTCATCTGTTTGGTCTACGTGGATGATATACTTCTTACAGGCAATGACTCAGATTTTATCAAGTCAGTCATCTCTCAGTTAAGTGCATCTTTCCCTGTTAAAGATCTTGGTCCTCTACATTTCTTTCTAGGTCTTGAGGTTAAAAGAGATAAGTCTAGATTGTTCCTCTCTCAATCCAAGTATGCTTTAGACTTACTTAAGCGAACTAACATGGTAGGGGCAAAATCCTGTCATTCCCCTGCATGTCCTTCTACTAAGCTTATACCTGGTGATGGGGACTTTCTTGAGAATCCAACAGAATTTCGTTCTATTGTAGGAGGCTTGCAATACCTCACTTGGACAAGACCTGAAATCAGCTTTGCTGTCAATCAGGTCTGTCAACATATGCAACGACCAACTACAACCCATATGACTGCTGCCAAACGAATTCTCCGCTATATTAAAGGTACACTAGACTATGGAATTCTGTTTACAAAAGGACTAGTAGCTCTGCAAGGGTTCAGTGACGCAGATTGGGCAGGTAATCCAACTGACAGAAAATCCACCAGTGGCTTTTGTCTCTTTTTTGGTCCGAATCCAATCACTTGGTCCTCTATAAGCAATCTGTTGCAAGGATCTAGTACCGAGGCTGAGTATAGATGTTTGGCTCAAACTGCAGCTGAATTGGTCTGGGTTTGTAACTTACTCAGGGATTTGCATATATTTTTGCATGTTGTTCCTACTATTGGTTGTGATAATATATCTTCACTCTCTTTGGCTAGCAACCCTATTATGCACAGTAAAATGAAACATGTTGCCATTGATTTCCATTTCATCCGGGAGCTAGTTCAGTCGGATCAAATTCGAGTCTTCTACATTTCAACATTGGATCAAGTGGCAGATGTTTTTACAAAGGCTTTGCATGGTCCAAGGTTTGATCAGTTGCGTCACAAGCTCAGAGTCTTGACTCCTCATGAGCTTGAGGGGGGGTAGTGAAATGTACTTGGCAGTAACTGTGCTGTAACTGTAATTGTGTGAGTTACCTTTGTGTGTGTGTGTGTCACACGTGCTATTTCCTTTTCTAGTCTCTGAGGTGTGTCTGTAAAAGATAAGAGCTGAGGTCCTTTTCTAATAAGTGAGATTTACTTTTCTCTCACCTGTTCTAAAACCTGTGAGATACAATGTTACCAGATATTATTTTGATTATCATTTTCACTTTACATTGAAGATTGTTGTTAGGTTTATCAGAAAGGTCCTGCAAAGAGATACATCGAATATCGATTTAAAAGACTACCAAAAGGTGAGAGGAGTAAAGTTGAGCATTAAACACATACAGCATAGTGAAGCTGTGCTGCCCGGTCGAGAACTTGTGGTATATCGGTCATACGATCATAGAAATGACGATCGACTGGCAGCATGCTGGAGAGCAAGATACCGCGCGCGACGGTGGCATCTTCGATAGCTGAATCACCAATGGTCACCACGGAGCCAGTCGATTTATACAAGGCCGGACGAAAGGCATCGTCTTCAAAGGGCAGGCTATTTTGGACTGGTGGTTCAGGTGGAGGTGTGGCAGGAGTATACTCTGCTGACAGACTTAGAATTTTAGTAGGAGCGCTAATGCTTCCGGTTTCATCATCGTCATCGCTTATAGCTACGAAAGGCAATGGTTTCTCTCCTGCATGTTTGTCCTCTATGACAAGGTTGGAAGAGTCAACTTTACCCATCCCAGCACGGTGAAAATTGAGAGGGAAGTCTCTTATGGCTGACGGACGTTTGCGAGACCTCGTTTTCGGATTGATCCAGCGAACTCTTGGGTTCCGATGAGCATCATCAGCATCCTTCAGTATAGCTCCTTGAGTTGTTGACTTGTTGAGTGAAGACATGCTTACAGCGTTGGACAAGAGACGACGCTGATCATTGGAAGGATGAAGACGCATCATAAAGTGATTAGTTAATCATCTCAAGACACATAAAATAATCAGCAAGGAAAAGCTAAGGAGGCATCAACAATGCCAGTTTAAAAATCGTAACTAAAAAACCAAGGTTAACATCAGAAAGCTCTGAATTAAAGAAACAAAAAAGGCAAACATGGATGGAATATAAGCGTACAGAGATGAAGGGGAGAAATGACACTCACCGCACGGGATTGCAGGACTGGAGCGCTACTGGCAGATATGAGTTTACACAGTAGATGGCCGTATTTATACTAGAAGAAGCTTTGGCCGGAAGGCAATTATTCTCTGGAATTTGATGATCTTAGAGTTCTAAAAGAGATTAAACTCTAGACTCCCGTAGAGTTGAGTTTCGACCGGCGGTGACGATTCAGTATTAGGATACTGGAGATAGAGCAGCCGTAGGGGAACAAGGTGAAGACCGATGGGAGTTGGTTTCTTAGATTCACTGGGATTCAAATCTTTGAATTTTGCGCGAAGTTAAACTCTTACAGGCCGCATATTTTTGGCTGGAAGGGATACAATATGAGTTCTCACGAGCGGGGATGCACACGGCAAGGTCACGAATGAATGTGGGCCTCATATCTTGGATGGGCTGCATGAATTGGAATTATAAGTTTAGTGCTTGGGATTGTAGCATCAAGTGGCTGTCAGATTTATAACTCATGCCGGATGTGCACTACAGTGTGACAAGGTTCACTCATTCGATTGTATTCATGCCATTGTCAGATGTGGTTATGATCTTCTTAACTCGTCGACAAGTCGAGAGTTAAGAGGGGGCGATGTTTGTACCCTATTAAAATAGTGTGTGTGCGTACCGCACGAGCTATTTGATGTCAGTACAACCCGGTTTATTGTGGAAACCGGTGGGTTTATTGTGGAAACCCGCGTGGCTTATTGTGGAAGCCTAACCCGGTTTATTGTGGAAAGGTGGGTTTATTAATGGAAACCCGCGTGGCTTATTGTGGAAGCCTAACCCGGTTTATTGTGGAAACCGGTGGGTTTATTGTGGAAACCCGCGTGGCTTATTGTGGAAGCCTAACCCGGTTTATTGTGGAAACCCGCGTGGCTTATTGTGGAAGCCTAACCCGGTTTATTGTGGAGACCGGTGGGTTATTGTGGAAACCCGCACGGCTTATTGTGGAAGCCTGGATTTGGGTTGTTGAGGAAACCAGTGGGTTTATTATGGAAACCCACTAGGCTTATTATTGAAGCCCAGAGGTCTTGAATAATTATTTATTTATAATTATTAATGATATTTGAGATAAATGCATGATCCTAAATAAAGAGGATAATTATCTTAAATACTTATAATTATTTAATAAGATAAATATTATTTAAGATAAATAAGGATTATGGTAAATATTAGGGTTTATCATGAATCTGGATGTTATTTGAGATTTATACAGATGAGGGAAGTTATTAGGATAACTATCAAAACCCTAAAGCTACATCTATTTTTGCCTATATATAGAGGCTAAATCTCAGCACAAAAGGGACACAATTTCTATTCCTTTTCTTAACAACCTACTTGCATAGAACTCTTGTTGATTTTAGCATCGGAGTGTCTTTGCAGGTACCCCCCACCATTTTCAATAAACAATACTTTGGAGAATCTAATCAAAGGCGGCGATTCGATCATCATATACACATCTCGAAGATTGTTGGGGTGATTAATTTTGCACCAACATCTTTTCGCGCCGACTAAGGGGACTACGAGGAAAGATCGTGCTCCCCAAAATTGAGAAAAGTATTTTTTTTTCAAGTGTTTTTGTAAACTAAGGTTTCGAAGACGTTTGAAAAGGAAGCAAATCAAATCGCAACTTTTCTGAAAGTTGTAGTCACGTTCAGTTCGCAACTTTTGTGAAAGTTACAGTAAGATCCAACAACGTACCAGAAAGTTGCAGAAGCTTCAAAACACTTTAAGAAGGTTGTTGAAAGATTCAGAACTTTTTCAGAAAGTTGCGGGAAGATCCAAAATGTCGCAGAAGTTTCTGCCAAAGTTGTAAAAAAGAAGTCTGAAAGAAAAGAGAGACGAATGGAGGCATCAGGTGCAGATCGACCTGAGATGGATGCAGATATACCCACTCGGAATCAATTGAATCATCAAGCAAATACTCGAACTTTGAGAAGCGTTGTTGTCCAAAACTACGACGAAAGGGATGGGAGATCGACGTCGATATCATCATCAGCATCAGCTTCCCGTTCCCGTTCTGGGAGGACTATTCCAAGGGTGAACAACGATTCGATAAATAGATCACCACCTCCGGCCACTAGCAGAAGCTTCCGTTATCAAGGAGGATTCTCAGGCAAGCATCTGATCATCCAGGAGCGTCATGAAGAAGACATATCTAACAGAGGCTTACGTGCTTGAACCAACGTCCCACCTGCTGTACAAACCAATCTCCGATCGGTTGCTTAAGATAACAAATTCGATAAGAGCTACATCAATTTATTTTTCCATGGCTGCTACGTAGGTGGGGATTGGATATTGGAGGTCATTTTCCACTTTGCACATGGCGGCAAATACTTGTTAATTGGAGCGGATTACATCAACAAATTGGGAGAAAATAACGACGACAATACACATCCGCAAATTTATTTGGAATACATAATATGTGTGTACAACATGTCAGTAATGATCATCTCTGATAAAGAAAATCAATTCGATTCAGAAATAATCTGGAACGCTCGA
The DNA here is from genome assembly GCA_023531295.1 of Papaver armeniacum. NCBI lineage: Eukaryota > Viridiplantae > Streptophyta > Magnoliopsida > Ranunculales > Papaveraceae > Papaver > Papaver armeniacum. The sequence continues at coordinate 31,610 of JAJJWW010016767.1, forward strand.
CGAGTGCTTAGATCCGTTCAATACCTCAAAAGTGCCACCGATCCAGTCATATAGAGGTTCGTGTTTGGAAACATGGAAGTATATCAAACCAGGGCCTACGAAAGGTCCAGAATGGATGTCTTCATTGGTTAAAGGATTGTCATCTCGCTTAGTAGGGATAGTTCTGGTACCGGGGTGATCAGCAGAAAAGGACCATTCGAAGGAGCTATTGTGGCAGAGTGATCGACATTAAAAGGATATCTCGAGGAAGGGGTGACAGCATACGGGGTGGAGTTTATGGATTATATTGAAGCGAACGAAGGCTTTCTTTTTATCGTCACTTATAACGATGGTAATAGGATTTCCCATCTTATGTGATGCATTGGCAATGGAAGGATTGGCCGCCCACGCGCATCGTTGGATCACACCGCAAAGGACCAACACTTTCTGATGCACCAGAAAAAGAATGCATCAAGAATAGCGCTAACGAGCACATCACGAAGGAAACGATAATGATTCGTATGCCTTTAAACTAAGAAGACGAAGATGCAGAAATTGGAGTGGATGTCAAGTTCTTATTTTCATAAGGAATCGAATTCCTAGTTTCATAAGGGTTCGAATTCCTACGGGGCATTGCGATTGTTTCTAATTGATCACGGTAAGACCTCATAACAACGATGAAAGTGAGACATTATCATTGGTGGTGTACACGGCAATGGAAAATGTTGGCACCAAACCAAGCTAGTCATTTATGGAGGAGAAGACGCACATATTGGGTTCTGAGGAAGCGTGTCTTTTCTAGACGTACAGGTAGCATCATTAAGAGATTAGCACGTGGGATATTAGTCAGCTAAAGGAAAAACAAGAGAACATAACATGCCCACGTGACTAATATTCGGTACTTTGAACATGTTTAGTGATTGATATATAAAGACTTATGAGATGGTTAAATGCATGTTTGACAGTATGGATTATTAAGCCAAGCTTGAGGCAAATACATACGACAGGCTGGCCAAGGCCACGAAAGGTTGTTAAACAGTCCGGGGGCGTCTTTGTTATTTGTAAATATCTCTACAGATAATGGGGGCGGCTAAAGTGTTGCCAAGCAAGCAATCAAAAGCAACTTGTTTAAAGAAGTCAAACAATAGGAAGACATCTTTTTCAGTATCAATTCAAGTAATGGGGGCGGCTAGGTTTGGACAAACGAACGCCTTGGGAGGTAAATCCTCACTAGTTTGTTACATTATAAATCGAATTTATAATCACAATTGAGAACACTTTTTGCATGTATTTATTAAAGAAATAAGTGCAATGTTTTTCTATAAAAGAGAAAGAAAAAGACGAAGTAATTTGGTTATTAAGGAAATTGTTGCAATGTCTTTCTAATAAAGAGAAAGGCAGAAACAAGGTGCTACAGTATAATTAAGCTGAAGCTAAAATGGAGCTAAATGAGCGAAGGAAAAATATTAAAGAACACATATGGAGGAAAGACTTGGAATGTTTTTCTAATATAAAGAAAGACAAAAACGAAGTGTTTTTCTTATCAAAAAAGAAAATGTATGACAAAAAGCTAATGACAGTCAACCTCTACACCTGTGCCTAACAATTTACGGGAGCAACCTGCATTCGAGAAAGTTCTGGCAATATCTTACAAAGAACAATGGAGCAAATGGCAATAAATGTTGCAAAGCAAGACCACAATGGCTGGGCAATTAATGTGTCTGGTTGATACGGAAGATACATACATTCAAACGAGTGGAGACTTAGATGAAGAAAAATGCCATTCTGTCATTCTGTGATGAAGTCAAGGTGTGATGGTGTACGGGGCAATTGAAAGGTGCTGACGTCATCTTAAGATGGTCACAAAAGGTAGGTGAAGGCATATATTAGGGATCTTGAACAGAACGTGTTCTTTCCAAGCACAAGGACTACGTAATTGGGACTTATGAGTTTATCACGTGGACTTATGACAAAGTGGTGGAGTTAGCCGGGTCCCGTCAAGGGACTGGTGGAAGAGGTTTAAAGACCAGACAAACACGCTGGGTCAGAAGGCTAATAGAGCGCATAAACACGTCAAGCCTCACTTGCTGGTATGTAGCATTCGCCTACGGAATTATTTGGTACATTATTGGTACTTTGAACGTGTTCTTAGTGTGCTAGGTACATGTAGTATGAGGGTGCATGGAAATTTTAAGTATATTTACTGTATTTAAAAATGTTGACTTAAACCCGGACGCACTCCGAAAAGTTAGCTACGCTAAATCGCGGCAAAATGTTCGTGAAAGTAACGAAGGTTATCGTAGGCACTTCGTGACGGATAGTCGGGATTTTATTTTTCTTAATTCATCAACAAGTTGAGAATTAAGAGGGGGCGATGTATGTACCCTATTAAAATAGTGTACGTGCATAAAAGTACAAGCTATTTGATATTGGTAAAATACGGTTTATTGTGAAGCCGGTGGGTTTATTGAGGAAACCCACATGGCTTATTATGGAAACCCTATACGGTTTATTGTGGAAACTAGGTGGATTTATTGAAGAAACCCACATGGCTTATTATGGAAGCCCAATACGGTTTATTGTGGAAATAGGTGGGTTTATTGAGGAAACCCACATGGCTTATTATGGAAGCCCAATACGGTTTATCAGGGAAACCGATGGGTTTAATATGGAAACCCACATGGCTTATTATGGAAGCACTGGATTTGGTTTATTAGGGAAACTAGTGGGTTTATTATGGAAACCCACATGGCTTATTATGGAAGCCTGGATTTGGTTTATTAGGGAAACCAGTGGGTTTATTATGGAAACCCACTAGGCTTATTGTTGAAGCCCAAAAGTCTTGAATAATTATTTGTTTATAATTATTGATTTTATTTAAGATAAATGCAGGATCCTAAATAAAAGAGGATAATTATCTTAAATATTTATAATCATTATTCAAGATAATTATTATTTAAGATAAATGAGGATTATGATAAATATTTGGGTTTATCATGAATCTGGATGTTATTTGGGATTTATACAGATGAGGGAAGTTATTAGGATAACTATCAAAACCCTAAAGCTACATCTATTTCTTCATATATATAGAGGCTAATTCTCAGCACAAAAGGTACATAATTCTATTCTTTTCACCACAATACACTTGCATAGAACATCCGCTGACTTTAGCATCGGAGTGTTTTTGCAGTACCCCCCACCTCTTTTAATCAATTCTTTGGAGATTCTTCATCAACGGTAGCGATTGGATCAACTTTCTCGCATCTCGAAGATTGTTGGGGTGATTATTTTTGCACCAACAATCAGTTTTCACATACCTCTGTTTATGAAGTTCTCGCGAATGTCATCTTGTTCTTCAGTCTTCAATCTTAAAGGGACATTCAGAGAATTTTGATACTATACTACCATGCTCTAATCTTGCCCGAGACTGACTTTTGTAGACTACAAATGAAGATATAGTTTTGTTCATCTAACATAGATAACAAGCTTGACATACAAAATTGATAGTTTGACCGAGCGATGCTCTGAACTATGTATTGTTTTCAACCAACTTTTCTTAGCAGATCTTTCAAATTGTTGGTTCTCTTTGTTGACCAGTTGTAGAGGGATTTGATTGTAAAAAGTCCTTGAGGGTTATGAATTCATCCGAGAGTATCAGTTTGTCAGGACTTGGGTTTAATTAAACATCAAGAAGGTAATTGATGACAGATATGGATTGTGTAAGTAATTTAAAAGTTCTAATCACTATTTTCCATTAAGAGACTGACCAAATAAAGCGTTTGGTCAGTACATAACCTATTAGAATCAATAGGGGTTATTGGTTTGGAAACCAGAGGCCTTTCATCAACCACTTTCCAAACACAGTATTTTTATATTATCATAAGGCCCCTGTGTGCCCCTTTCTTAGCCCAAGATCGCTTACAACAAGAGGAGTGTAATTGATTGGAAGATGTGAAATATCTTTCCTTCATACACTTGTCTCAAAGAAAATCATGTTTATGGAACATGCATCGACCATTTTGGCAATTAGAGCAAAGTTCTATTTCCTCGTATTTTTTATTCCAATTCATTTGTCTTATTTATCCTTACAAAGATCGGACCAAAATCTTGTTATAGATTTTTCCCTACCAGTAGTCCCTTATAATACTTGTGGCTCTTTTGGTGGTAGCAATAGGAAGAGTAAAAGTGGACATGAAATAGGCAATGATATTGTTTCAAGAAAAATCCTAGTCGTAACATTTATGCGAGTTGGGGATAAATTCTTGCTTGTCCAACCTTTAAGTCTCGCTTCCATTTTGTCTACAACCACATCAAAACACCTTGGAGGATGCTATGATATCCTTACCAAAGATATTAGAGATTATGATGGGAAAGAAAATACCATACTTGTGAAAATTAATCATTTGTCCAAAAGAATTACCATAAGAATATGTTGAGTAAGTTGTTGCTTTGCTTAATGGTTGTGTTGGTGAAGATCAAACAATCATTAGTAAACAACAGATGTCTGATGTTTGGGCTTTCAATGTTGATTTTGAATCTAAAGATAATGCATGAGGATTCAACATGAAAAAGGATTCTAGAAAATGATTTTGTACGAAGGATTATAGATTGGGTAAATACGTGATTATCTTGTTTTTAATTCTCGGGAGGGTTTAAAAGTTTTAGTAGAAATGTCACCGACCAAAATAACATCGATCAGAGGTATACCAATGCATTGGAAGATGAGGTTGCTCCATTCTTTGTTACATCTGATTTTCTCAAGAATAGACATTAGGAATTTCCATTCAACTCTATCAAAGGCTTTGGCTATGTCTATCTTCAAACACATGAATCCAATATTTCCTTCATTTTTTTTCCTGCCTTGTAGAATGAATTATTCATGGGTAACAAAGATGTTGTCACATATTTGTCTTTGGTTAACAAATGTTGATTACTAAGGATTGATAAGAGAGGGTAGAAAGGGTTTCATTCTATTGGCAATGAACTTGGGCATTTGAAAAGGCGAGGGTACCCAAATATACCTCAAGCTAAAACTTTTCCTACCTATAAGTCCTTTCTCCGAAAGTGATTGTCTATGGACCGAGTAGAGACAATACAACTAATCGATTCGCACTTTGTGTGATCGTCTATGGATACGGGTTCGAGACAATACAACACCGAAGTATGTTACTTTATAAAAGGTTCGGACTTAACCAAACACAATAGGATTCACTTATCAAGTAAATAGTAATTAACGTTTGTGCGATTTACTTTAATTATAATAAAAAAAATTATAATGCGGAAATATAAAGTAAATGACACAACAAGATTTTGTTAACGAGAAAACCGCAAATGCAAAAAAAAAAAAAAAAAACGGGACCTTGTCCAGAATTGAATACTCTCAGAATTAAGCCGCTACACAAAATTACACCTAACTTCGTATAGTTGAGACCAAGCAACTAAACCTATAGTTCACCTAGTTAAAGTGTATTCCCACGCCTCCGACCTATGAATAAGTCACGTACTTGGAACAATTCCTTTGGTTCGTCTTCCAAAGGTAAAGGAACAACAAATCTTTTTGATTTCAACTCTATTCAACCAAGTGATATGAGTCGGACAAAGGCTCTTAGTTATCTTAACATAAACCCCCCCGTCACGGTTCTTAGATCTATCTTATGTTCAATTACCGAAGTAATCGTTTAAGATTAAGCCAACAACACTATTAATCCAAAGAATTGTGTTGATGTCGATCTACTCAATTAATCAATCCAATCTATCACAAAGATAAACCGAGTATTAATTTGATCCTCTTTTACCGAAACAAGTATTGTGCACACAAAAGATTATGAACCCAAAAATCAGAAATCTTCAATATCTTCTTGTTTATGGGTGAAAACATTTTTATGCGTTTTTGGTAAATTTGGGTGTATGGATGAGAAACGAATCTAAACCCTAAACAAATGTCTTGCACGGGAGTGATTTCGATTCGAGAGATCAATCAGGACACCAGCCCAAACCAAGAAATGGCCGTTCCGGACTTACTTCCGGTCCACAAAGTGAAGGAGATGGGGTTGATCTTAGGGAGGGAAGCGAAGAAGGTGTTGAGATTGTGAAGGTGTTGGCTCAATGACTTGTATCAGAATATCGAACTGGCCTGCAATAATGTAAGCAATCAGCTCTAGGTGTTTGAATACGTTGTATCAACACTTGATTTCTTTCTGTTTTGGAAATAAGGAGGAGAACCTATTTATACAAGTCATTGAGCCTAACCCTCGTCTCTCGTGGGAAGTGGAGGAAGTGGAGTGATGGAGTAGTGGAGTCGTGTTAGTGTCTCACGATCAGTTTTGGCCCACTTCTCCCATCATTACTAACCGTCCATGTCTTCCCCGACACGTTCTTGTGTAGGCGCGTTGCACGCTGCACGCTGTAAACCGCCAGACCAATACCCCAGTAAGTATCCCCCAGTTTGTGACATGCTTGATGTTTCGATTGTGTGGATCGTGGGACCCACAGTAGGTAGCATACGGTGCTAGGTTAAATAACTAAGTTATTTGGGAAATCGATAATTATGAAATATCGTGTACATTTGATGCATGTAATGCATCGCAAATAATCAACATGCATGAAGCATTGCCGTTTCGAAGCCTGTCCGGATAAGTCGCGGACTAAGCGTCTAAGAATAGGATCATGTCCAACCATATTCGAGTGATCGTTTGGAGGCTGCGCAGGCAAGCCCTTCCTTGGCCGATCATTCCAAGTGGTAGTGACGGATGGTGATCACCACGACACCTTATTGGCCACTTAACTCCTAGCTTGGGATGTCCGACCAAGCCGGGTAGAGTTGGACGGACGAGATTATCTATGACGCTCATCTGCGATGATAGGGTTTTAGGGTTTTGAAGAGGTGCGCAAGCATCACTCTTGACTGGGTCGAAAACCAAGCATGGGATGCGCTTTTGGCGGGACCGACTTAGGGCATGCGTGTAGACGGCTTGGCGTGTACGCGTCCAGACCTACCTGTCTCATGAAGGCGTGATCTAAGCCACTCAATTTGTGGCAAAGTTGAGTGGTTGAGATCGGTTCGCGACGGTAAATCCATTGCCGCAAGGATTGGAGACCACGCGACATGCCTAGTTTGGGCGCACGAATCGAGGCATTCGGCCATGATTGGCCTTGGTCGATCGGCCATGCGTGTAAATGGGACCACGGCGATCATGTTTACATGCTCGGGACCTTTAAGTCTATATCTACACCCTCCATCCAAGCTTGAAGATGGACGCTGTGATCCATTAACGACACATGTAACATGTCGCAAACCCTAATTAGGGTTTTTTGATCGGTCGTGCGCATGCAACTTCAACCAAACGATCCGGCAAGCCATGCTCCTCCCTTGTGGAGGCTGATCGTGTGGGTAGAGTGGGCCCGCCGGAGTGTATAGCAATACTTGACCGATCGGCCACCCGGACGATCTATGCCGTCCAACTAGGCCGGTGAAGTGGACTACCGCGATCTGCTTTGAGACCAGAGCATTGGCGTCTTGCGTGTACAAGCTTTTCCAAGCCCCACACTAGCCAAACCATCCTACCCGGACTAGCGTTCGGTGGTTGTTTTGGGGCGTAGCATGCATTCGGCCGTCCCGGGGATAAATGGGCCGTGGGTGGTCATTAAGGTGGTAACTTCTTTGATAGGTGTAGAATACACCGTATTTACTATATAGAGTTTATGCTTTCTTTGCTATTTTTCATGTAAATTATGTATCTTATGTGTGAATTTGAGTTATTAGGTACTCTGGAGTCGCACGGAGGTAAAGAAGCGGAAATCATCCGATTGGAGCAAAAGGCGAAGCCGTCGGCGAAAGAACGAGGCCATTCGGGTCCGTCCGAGAAGGTTGTAAGCAAAGTCAACAATTAAGCTTGTCGGTTCCCAGACCGACAATACAAAGGGATTTATTGGTGGCCCATATCCACTATCCGGTGCCTTAATAATGCCGTGACAGCAACCTTATCATTTGGTCGAATTGTTCTCGGCCTCTAATTTAATTTGTTGTTGTTTTCCGTGAAAGATAGAAGTGAGAGATGTTTCTTTCAATCATTTCTTCACCGAAATCAATGCAGAAGAGAGGAAAAAATGGTCATTGTTGCTTCCATGGTTTAGATTGAGATGCGTGGGAAGATGGGTTTTGGTTGAAGAACAAAGCAGCATCGCTTGCTAAAGATCGAAGTTGTTTTGTTGCCATGGGAGAAGAGAATAGAGACGAGGAGATTGAGAAATTGTTCTCGTGGATTAAGATTGATATGGGTCTATGGGTTTGAGATCGGAATAGAGAGAAGGGTTTATCAAGGATCGATGATTGAGACAGACGTCCACAGGAATGAAGAATCGGTGATGTCAAGAACCTAAACTGCAGTTTAGGGTTCAAGCCAAGAACATACCCACGGGAAGATGAGGTGCTAGATTTGTAGTAATTGCAGTATTGTTCAATTTGTGATGGGTTTGATGGATTCTGGTGCTTAAGATGTAATTACAGATGAATTGGAAATCTCAAATTAGAGGGTTTGTCTCAAATAAGGTTTAAAAGGAAATCAATGTAAGTATAGGGAAGATCCTCGGGTCGAGCTGAGAAGATTAAGGAAGAAGTTGAGAGTTTAATTGCAGAGTGAGCTATAGAGTGGTGCTGTTCCTGGAAGCTAAGGTCAGTTGTTACTCAAAAAGTGTTGCAAAGAGATGCAGTTATGTGATGCTTGAAATGGGGTGACAGGATGGCTGTGTGCAAATTGTCATAGGGATTGAGTTGATAAACCTTCTACAAAGCTCACATCAAAGTTGCAATGCAAATTTGGTATTAGGTACTTGGTGGTGCAATGGTCAGGTATGATCAAGGTGATATGAATCGGGCATATGTATGTGGGTGACTGCTTTTAATAGATGAATGAATTGAATCTGCCGCACTGAGCTGAGGATTGAGACTCTCAGGGAATGAATGAGTTGGTGAAGATGGAGTTTATGGAGCTGTAAATTGCAGGGACTGAGTGGGTTGATAACTCAAGACTGAGGCCACAGTGGCTGGATGGGCGGAGCGGCAATGTGAGTGGTGATATGGCTCGGGGCAGAAAGGCCGGAGCTCGGGATGTGTTGCGAGTCATGAGCTTGATGTCAAAGAGGGTGCACTACTGGGTTGTGGATGTGAGATGTAGGTGAAGCTGTTGCAGGGAGTTTGGGTTAAGGCTGGTCATGGTTGTGGCAGTGCTAGCAGGTGGTAGTGTTTATGCTAATGGTGGTGGATTGCAGGGTTCATATGAAATTGCAGGGCCTGAGAAGGAAGGAGCTCAGGGATGGAGTGAGCTGTTGCCTGAGATGGAAAGGGTTCGGTTGAATCAAGGCAACAATGATGCTGGTGGTGCTAGGCCTGGTTGATGCTGATGGAATTACTATGTTGCAGAGGTTGTTGTTGCAGCTGGTACCTGGGTTGGAGCTGAGCTTTATAGCTTAGATTTGTGATGTTTGCATAGAAGGAGTGATAGAGATGGAGCTGGTCATGACAGTGTGGAGGTGCTGCTGTTGGAGCCTGGGCTGGTATTCAAGTAGCAATTGAGAAGAGGCCTGAGAAGACTGGTGGAGGTACAGGGAAGTGCAGGTTGGAGTTTGACTGTTGGTGCTGTGCAACAAGGGAGAAAGATGTGTGAACTCAGGGAGCTTGTTGGTGGCTCAGGGAAGAAGGCAGGAGCAGCAACAGGTGGAGTGTGATTTTGCATGGAACTGGTGGCACAAGTAAGCTTGGATTGAATGGAATAGCAGACCTAGGTGAAGGTTTAAGAGCTGGCATTGTTGCAGTGGGAGCTGGTACTTGAGTTATTGGCTATGCGGAATGTATGAAGTGCAGGGTTTGAGTTGGAGCTGTGCAATGGAGGCAGAGTAGGAAATGGAGTGGCGGGGATTGAATGTGATGCGGGTGATCTTTGCAGTTCATGGTGTGGAGAAGTGTGATCATTGTGCATCACAAGGGTGTGAGGCTAAAGCACCAAGATTGTGCTTCAATATAGTTTGGCCAGTGCAGTGGCATGACCTGGCTTGAGCCGTTTCAGCTTAGTCACCTGACTCGTTCCAACCCGGTGATCCCTGACCCGGTTTGACCCGATCCGATCCAGTTCTGACCCGTTGACCCGGTTTGACCCGTTGACCGGTGACCGGGCGGACTTTGCCGGTCACCGGAGCCGATTTCCGGGCACTTCTCCGGCCGATTTCCGGCCACAATACCAGTTTTCCGGCGACGATTTTTGGGTCATATTTTCTACATGGGTTTCTCTTTCCCGTGGGCTTGGTGGACTTGCATCTAATGGACTTTGAAGACAAAACCTAGTTTTGGAAGGAGAGAAAGGCTATAAAAAGAGGAATTCTACAACTTTTGGAAATCATCATATCTCATATCTTTTTCCTTGGAATTTTGGAGAGCGTTTTGGGTTACACAACTAGGGTTTGCTTTTGTTCATCTTCTTCTTTATTCCTTTGATATTTGTGTGATGAACTCCATAGCTATGAGTAGCTAAATTCTCTTTTATTGGTTAAGGATGTAGTCCGATTTCTAAAACTTGTGTTTGCTTTATGTATTAGTTTTCTCTCTTGTTTATCGTTCAATTCTCTGCGGTTTATATGATCACATGATTGAAGTATTGTGATAGGATTATGGTGTTTGATTAGTTAAGTGGCCAATTAATTGAACTTGCATCTTAGTCCATAGCTATTTTAGGGTTTTTCATCAAGCGATAACCTTGAATAAAAGTAGCATGATATGTTTACGGTTTGTAGTGATACACTCTCGTAATCATATGTAGAGTTTGACCATTGTCCGAATTGTTTTGCGCAACGCATGACAATTGCATTGATTAGCCTATTTCTGAAACTTAATGCTCCTAGGAATTGAACTTGATTAGCGCAAGGCGTTAGGTTATTCTTTAGGTAGAATTCACATACGCAGCCCTAATGTGTGTGTTGATGAACTTGAGAAATTAATAGATTATCTTGCTTTCTTGATTCTCTAGGCTTTTGATAACACAAGAGATTAAATCGTAATTCTAATCATATATGCAAACACATGTCTAAGATTGAAGATGAATTCCTTGACCAATATCTCTCTCCTTATTGATTTCTCAAACTATTTACTTTGCTTTCAACTACTTTTATTTCTTAAACAACAAACATACCTTGGGTTATTTTAGAAACTGAAAATTACTTAACAACAATTGCCTCTCTGTGGATACGAACTCTTCCTTACCTTGTGCTTCATTTAAATTTAGTGCGTAAGAAAGTGAAATTATTTTTGACGGATTGACACGATCAAATTTTGGCGCCATTCGGGAGGCACACGGCTTGTTATTGAGTTTTAGTTTCTTTTTACAATTTCTGCTTTCATCTTTGCTTTTAGTTCTTTGTCTTGTTTCTCACTTGTTTGTGAGAATTGTTTTCAGTGCCTAATCTCCGGCTTCTAAGGATTGGAATTATCCAAGGTGCGGGATAGCTACTCGAAAAGGCACAATACTCCAACCAAGGCGAAACACAACGGACGAGCACGAGTTGAAAGCGGGAGAAGAAATTTTCCAACAACAAGTTGAATTAACAATGGGTGATGCAAATCGTACACTCAAGGACTTGGCTTCTCACAAGCTTGATACACAACGGGGTTGTATTCAAACAAACTCTACTTTTGAGATCAAGCCGGGGTTGCTTAGAGAATTACCAAAGTTCCATGGCATGGTGAATGAAGATCCAAACAAACATCTTATGGACTTCCACACCATTGTCACGGCGATGCTTCCGGCGGATGTTGAGGCGGATGGTGCGATGTTGAAAGTGTTCCGTTTCTCTCTAATGGATAGTGCTAAGGATTGGTTGTACTATTTACCTCCGGAAGTGTCACAACATGGAATGGGTGAAGAAACTATTCTTGGAGAGATATTTTCCTGCATCCAAGGCTACTCAAATTCGCAAAGGAGATTTGCGGAATGAAGCAAAACGTGGGAGAATCCTTATATGAATGTTGGGAACGATACAAGAGATTGGTTGGAAGTCTGTCCTCACCACCAATCCCGGTGACGCGATGATTATCCAATACTTCTATGATGGGCTCCAATCAAGTGATAGGAATCTTCTTGACGCCGCGGGTGGTGGTGCACTAGTGAACAAGACGGTGGCTCAAGCTAGAGAGTTGATTGAGAACATGGCAGCGAATTCACAACAATTCTTGAGTCGTGGTTCGGATGTGATTCTAAGAAGGGTGAGTGAAGTGAGCGAGGTGGAGGAACTTCGTCAACAAATGGGTAACATGACAGCAATGTTGCAACAAGTTGCATCCGCGGTTATACCAACTTCTCCTCAATCTTATGAAGACGAGCAAGCTAATGCGATCTTTCCAAATCAACCAAGACGGTATGATCCCTACTCCAATACTTACAATCCGGGATGGAGAGATCACCCCAATTTTAGCTATGCCAACAAGCAAGGTGCCGTTCAACAACCTACTTTCAACCGTCCTAGTGGATTTCAACCACAACAACAACAATTTCAGCAACCTCAAGCACAACAATCAATGCAAAATCAAGGCGCTGATATTGATGCAAAGCTTCAAACTTTTATGCAAGGTATTTCTACCATGTTCAAGGAGAGCCAACAAGAAACTAAGAGTGCTATCAAGGATTTGCGGACTCAAGTAGGCTCCATGAGTTGATATCAATAATTTGAAGGCACAAATAGTGGGAGACTTCCTTCTCAACCTATCAACCCAAAAGAGGGTGTTAATGCAATTACATTGAGAAGTGGTACACAACTTGTGCAACCCGAAGTTCTTGATTCGGGCAAGGTGGAGACACCCAAGGAACTGTTTTGGAGGAGAAAACCGAGGATTCTCCCCAAACTTCGAGGTACCTATTCCTAACTCTAAAACTCCAGGGTTTCACTTATGTTCCTCCTCTACCTTTCCCTCGCAGTTGCAAGTTCTAAGAAGGCGGAACTAGAAAAGGAGATTTTAGACGTTCTAAAGAAGATTCATGTGAACATACCACTCATAGATGCAATCAAGCAAGTTCCAAAGTATGCAAAGGTGTTGAAGGACTTGTGTACCAATAAGCAAAGGCTCAAAGGTAATGAAGTGCTTAGTGTGGGGGAGAATGCTTCGGCAATCTTACAACATAAACTCCCACTTAAGTGCAAGGACCGGGTAGCTTTGACATTCCGTCACAATTGGTAACACTAAATTTAATAAATCTATGTTGGACTTAGGTGCTTAGTTAATGTCATGCCTGCGTCCATGTATAATTCACTTGATCTTGGTCCTCTTAAAAAGGTTGGAATTGTGTTGCAATTAGCCGATCGTTTAATGTCTACCCGATGGGTATTGTTGAGGATGTTCTCGTGCAGGTTAATCAACTAGTATTTCCAGCGGACTTTTGCGTGTTAGAGATGGATGAAGGTTCACCGGACTCGTCTCTTCCATTTCTACTTGGGCGTCCCTTCATGAAAACGGCGAAAACCATTATTGATGTTGACAAGGGAACGCTAACTATGGAGTTTGATGGAGAAATAATACGTTTCAACATTTTCGAGGCGATGAGATATCCTAGTGATGTCCACTCTTGTTTCTCCATTGATATGATGGACACATTGGCGCAACAAATGTTTGAGTTGAATGGTGTTGATGCTTTGGAAACCGTTCTCCTACACCTATTGACAACGGTTATGCGTATAGTGATGAGATGAAAGAAACCATTGGTTCTCTTAACTCATTACAGGAAAAATCAGCAACTAAGAATATTTCATATGCGTCTTTACCTTGCAATAATGAAAAACTTGTGCCATCTATTGTTAAACCTCCAAGTTTAGAATTGAAACCTCTTCCAAGTCACTTAAAGTACTTGTACTTGGGTGACAATGAAGATTTACCCGTGATTGTTTCTAACGAGCTTAATGAATTACAGGAGCAAAAACTTCTAAGGGTGCTAAGGAAGTACAAGACGGCCATAGGATGGACAATCGCCGATATCAAGGGTATTAGCCTGCTTAGTTTGTATGCATAAGATTCGTGTGGAGGATGATTCAAAGCCTACGGGAAGCGCAACGTCGTTTGAATCCTCCCATGATGGAAGTGGTGAAAAGGAGATACTCAAGCTTTTGGACGTGGGAGTTATCTACCCCATATCCGATAGCAAGTGGGTAAGCCGGTACAAGTGGTACCAAAGAAATCGGGAGTAACGGTGGTGGAGAATGATAAGAATGAACTTGTCCCAACTCGTGTGCAAACCGGTTGGAGGGTTTGTATTGATTATAGAAAATTGAATGCCACCACTAGAAAAGATCACTTTCCTTTACCTTTTATTGATCAAATGCTTGAACGTTTGTTTGGACACTCTTACTATTGCTTTCTTGATGGCTATTCGAGTTATAATCAGTTGTGATAGCACCTTAGGAGGACAAGAGAAACCACTTTCACTTGTCCTTTCGGTACTTTTGCTTATAGAAGGATGCCCTTTCGGTTTATGCAATGCTCCGGCTACTTTTCAAGGTGTATGGTAAGTATCTTTTCGAATATGTTGAAAACATAATCGAAGTGTTCATGGATGACTTTAGTGTCTTTGGTGATTCTTTTGACCTTTGCTTGAACAATTTGTCTCTAATCCTTGAACGATGTGTTGAAACAAATCTTGTGCTTAATTGGGAGAAGTGCCATTTCATGGTAACTCATGGCATAGTTTTAGGCCATATAATATCTTCTAAAGGCTTGGAAGTCGATAAATCTAAGATAGACCTTATTCGTGCTTAACCCCTCCACTACGGTGAGGGAGGTTCGTTCTTTTCTTGGTCATGCGGGTTTTTATCGTAGGTTCATCAAGGACTTTTCCAAGATAGCATCACCACTATGTAACTTATTGCAAAAAGATGTGGTTTTTAACTTTGATGAGAAGTGTGTGGCGGCATTCAATCGTTTGAAAGAACTTTTGATTTCAGCCCCTATCATTAAACCACCGGATTGGAGTAAGCCGTTTGAACTCATGTGTGATGCAAGTGACTATGCGGTTGGTGCGGTGCTTGGGCAGCGTGTGGGGAAGCTTCCTCATGCCATTTATTATGCTTCTAGAACGTTAAATGAGGCTCAACAAAACTACACAACCACTGAAAAAGAGTTATTAGCCATTGTTTTTGCTTTAGAAAAGTTTCGCTCTTATCTAATTGGTACAAAAGTTGTTGTCTTTTACGATCATGCGGCACTTTAGATACTTGCTTACAAAGAAAGAGGCGAAACCGAGGCTCATACGATGGATATTACTCTTGCAAGAGTTTGATATTGAAATCAAAGACAAGAAAGGAATTGAGAACACCGTTGCGGATCACTTGAGCCGACTTGCTTTGTGGACAAGGAGACTATCCCGTTGCGTGAAAGTTTCCTGGGACGAGCAACTTTTCTCCATTGCCTTTGGAGAACCATGGTACGCTGATATTGTTAATTACTTAGTGTCTAAACAAATCCCAAAGAACTTGTCTCGTCTTTGAGAGGGACAAACTTAAGAAGTTAGGTAACCAATACATATGGGATGATCCATACTTATGGAAGCATTGTAGTGACCAAGTAATACGTAGGTGTGTTCCGAAATTGAATTTAACTCCATCTTGTCTTTTGCCACTCATATGCTTGTGGAGGACACTTTGGGAGTAAGAGCACCGCTCTCAAGGTATTAGAATGTGGTTTCTTTTGGCCAACTTTGTTTAAGGATGCACATGCATTTTGTATCACATGTGATAGGTGCCAAAGAACCGGCAATCTAGGTGCTCGAAATCAAATGCCGCAAACTATTATTCAATTTGTGGAGGTCTTTGATGTATGGGGAATTGATTTTATGGGCCCTTTTGTCAATTCTAATGGGAATTATTATATTTTGCTTGCTGTGGATTATGTCTCGAAATGGGTGGAAGCTAAGGCCGCCCCAACTAATGATTCTAAAGTTGTTTTGATTTTGTGCAAGCTAATATATTTGCTAGGTTTGGAATTCCAAGGGCTATAATTAGCGATGGAGGCTCACACTTCAAAAATAGGTTCTTGCAAAGCTTGTTAAGGAAATACAATGTATCGCATAGGATTGCAACTCCCTACCATCCGCAAACTAATGGACAAGCCGAAGTTTCCAACCGAGAGGTGAAATCAATTCTTGAAAAGACGGTGAACCCAACAAGGAAAGATTGGAGCATGCGACTTAATGATGCTTTGTGGGCGTATAGAACCGCATATAAAACACCTATTGGGATGTCTCCTTTTAGGCTTGTGTATGGTAAACCTTGTCACTTACCCGTGGAAATTGAGCATAAGGCGTTTTGGGCTATTAAACAATGCAACATGGAGTTGGATGGGGCTGGAAAGCAAAGAAAGTTACAACTTCAAGAGTTGGAGGAGATTCGCAATGATGCATTTGAAAGCTCACGGATTTATAAGGAAAAAACGAAAGCTTTTCATGATAATATGATTTCTAAGAAACAATTTTGCATAGGGCAGAAAGTGCTTTTGTTTAATTCTCGCTTGCAATTATTTCCGGGTAAATTAAGGTCACGTTGGATTGGACCTTTTATTGTGACTAATGTGTTTTCTCATGGTGCAGTGGAAATTCGTAGTTTAGCTACTTTGGGTAATGAACTTAAATTGAATGGGCATAGGTTGAAACCATATTATGAGAACTTCTCTTCGGAAATCGTGGAAGGAGTTAACCTTGTGGAAATGCTCCCTCTGGAGGAGTCTTAGCGAACAAGGAGTACGTCGGGCCGTCGACTTTAAAACAAGCGCTAAGTGGGAGGCAACCCACCGGTTTTGTATCTTTATCCTTATCTTTTTACTTTTATGTATTTGCTTTTATCTTTATTTTATTTGCGGAATTTCCCACCTTGAACTTTCTTTGGACGATTCAATTTTACATTGAGGACAATGTAAAGTTTAAGTGTGGGGGAGCATTTATATGTTTTAGTTTGTTTTATGCTTTTTTTTTTAAAAAAAAAAAAAATCAGAAAAGTAGAAAAAACCAAAAAAATTGTGCTTTTTGAACTCCGAAATCTAGAACTTGTGCCTTTAGGATGACACCATTAGTGGATGGAACCATTTTGAATGCAGGAGTTGAGGAACCAATTAACTAAAAGGGGACGAACATAGCTCAGAATCAAAAATACCATGATAGTTGTTACCATATCTCGGAATATCACCATATCACGTTCTATTTTTATTTTTCCATATTTATCTATTGTTCTCTAAGTGCTTTGGTGGGTCACTAAACATCGACGTGTTATTACTGCTAGGATGAAATAGAGTGGTTGAGTTGCTTTAAAAAAAAAAAAAAAAAAAAAAAAAAAAAAAAAAAAAAAAAAAAAAAAAAAAAAAAAAGACCCACCAATTAGACCAAAACGGAATAAAAAGACACTTGGGAATAGCAGTATGTGTGAAACGTAGTCCCTGTCTCCGTCGCCTAAACAAGCGTGGAATGCAGGATCCAAGGCAACTATCGTGTACTTGCTGACAAGAAGCATGCGCTTGGATCCAAAAGATCTAATCATGCGTCTAAAAAAAAAATTGGATCCGGTTTGATCCAATCATATAAAAAAAAAAAAAAAAATTATTATTGTGTTGAATAAAGTCACTTTTGGTTCCCTTGTATATGCCAATTGATTTGATGTAGCATTCAAAGCACTAAGTAGCTCAATCCAATAGGATTAGGTTCATCTTAGCAGTGACCTTGATGAGATATGGGAAACATCGAACACTTGTGAATATCCGCCAACATCTACATCTTATCCATCTTCTTTATCTTTTCATTGTGATTGTGGTTTGTTAGTTTCCGAGTATTGTGGCTTGTTCGACTATCTAATTAGAGTTTATTTACTAATAATTGAATTGAATTTGCAAGGTACCTCTTCCTGTAGTCATTTTGGATTCGTTCATTGATTTGTCACGAATAGACGGAGTTGAAATATAGGTTTTGTAGGTATACCTCTAGTAAACCTTCACGAGACTATAACTCGTCCACTAGGGACACCTAGGGGTTTAAAGGCTTGTTATTTATGCTAAAAGTGACCGTAGCCTCGACGACACGGAGTTGTTGTATTTTTATTTTTGTTTTGTTTGATTTGCTCGAGGACTAGCAAAGTCTAAGTGTGGGGGAATCGATAGGTGTAGAATACATAGTATTTACTATATAGAGTTTATGCTTTCTTTGCTATTTTTTCATGTAAATTATGTATCTTATGTGTGAATTTGAGTTATTAGGTACTCTGGAGTCGCACGGAGGTAAAGAAGCGGAAATCATCCCAATTGGAGCAAAAAGGCGAAGCCATCGGCGAAAGAACGAGGCCATTCCGGTTAAAATCGAGAAGGTTGTAAGCAAAGTCAACAATTAAGCTTGTCGGTTCCCGGGTGACAATACAAAGGGATTTATTGGTGGCCCATATCCACTATCCGGGGTGCCTTAATAATGCCGTACAGGCAACCTTATCATTTGGTCGAATTGTTCTCAGCCTCAGAATTTAATTTGTTGTTGTTTCTGTGAAAGATAGAAGTGAGAGATGTTTCTTTCAATCATTTCTTCACCTGAAATCAATGCAGAGAAGAGAGGAAAAAATGGCTGTTGTTGCTTCCATGGCAGAGATTGAGATGCAGGGAAGATGGGTTTTGGTTGAAGAACAAAAGCCGGCGGGCCGCTAAAGATCGAAGTTGTTTTGTTGCCATGGGAGAAGAGAATAGAGGACAGGGAGATTGAGAAATTGTTCTCAGGATTAAGATTGATATGGGTCTATGGGGTTTGAGATCAGAATAGAGAGAAGGGTTTATCAAGGATCGATGATTGAGACAGACGTCACAGGGAATGAAGAATCAGTGATGTCAAGAACCTAAATCTGCAGTTAGGGTTGGTGAAGAACATACCACGGAAGATGAGGTGCGAGATTTGTAGAATTACGAGTATTTTTCAATTTGTGATGGGTTTGATGGATTCTGGTGCTTAAGATGTAATTACAGATGAATTGGAAATCTCAAATTAGAGGGTTTGTCTCAAATAAGGTTTAAAAGGAAATCAATGTAGTATAGGGAAGATCCTGGCTGAGCTGAGAAGATTAAGGAAGAAGTTGAGAGTTTAATTGCAGAGTGAGCTATAGAGTGGTGCTGTTCACAGAAGCTAAGGCTGGTTGTTACTTCAGGTGTTGCAAAGAGATGCAGTTATGTGATGCTTGAAATGCAGGTACAGGATGGCTGTGTGCAAATTGGTTGCAGGGGATTGAGTTGATACAGCTTCTACAAAGCTCACATCAGGTTGCAATGCAAATTTGGTATTAGGTACTGGTGGTGCAATGGCTGGGTATGATCAAGGCTGATATGAACTGGGCATATGTATGTGGACTGAGCCTGTTTTAATAGATGAATGAATTGAATCTGCCGCACTGAGCTGAGGATTGAGACTCTCAGGGAATGAATGAGTTGGTGAAGATGGAGTTTATGGAGCTGTAAATTGCAGGGACTGAGTGGGTTGATAACTCGATACACAGGCCAGGAGCTGGATGGGCGAGAAGAAGAATGAGCTGGTGATATGGCTCGGGGCAAGAAGGTGGAGCTCGGATGTGTTGCAGAGTCATGAGCTTGATGTCAAAGAGGGTGCACTACTTGGGTTGTGGATGTGAGATGTAGGTGAAGCCGCATTGCGGGGAGTTTGGGTTAAAGGCTGGTCATGGTTGTGGCAGTGCTAGCAGGTGGTAGTGTTTATGCTAATGGTGGTGGATTGCAGGGTTCATATGAAATTGCAGGGCCTGAGAAGGAAGGAGCTCAGGGATGGAGTGAGCTGTTGCCTGAGATGGAAAGGGTTCGGTTGAATCAAGGCAACAATGATGCTGGTGGTGCTAGGCACTGGTTGATCTTTGATGGAATTACTATGTTGCGAGAGGTTGTTGTTGCGGTGTACTGGGTTGGAGCTGAGCTTTATATCTTAGATTTGTGATGTTTGCATAGAAGGAGTGATAGAGATGGAGCTGGTCATGACAGTGTGGAGGTCTTCTTTGTTGGAGCTGGCCGGTATTCAAGTAGCAATTGAGAAGAGGCCCGAGAAGACCGGGTGGAGGTACGGGGAAGTGCAGGTTGGAGTTTGATTGTTGGTCTTGTGCAACAAGGGAGAAAGATGTGTGAACTCGGGGAGCTTGTTGGTGGCTCGGGGAAGAAGCGGGAGCAGCATGGGTGGAGTGTGATTTTGCATGGGTGGTGGCACAAGTAAGCTTGGATTGAATGGAATAGCAGACCTAGGTGAAGGTTTAAGAGTGGCATTGTTGCGGTGGGAGCCGGTACTTGAGTTGGCCTTGGCTATACGAGAATGTATGAAGTGCGGGGGTTTGAGTTGGAGCGTGCAATGGAGGCGAGTAGGAAATGGAGTGGCGGGATTGAATGTGATGCGGGTGATCTTGCAGTTCATGGGCGTGGAGAAGTGTGATCATTGTGCATCACAAGGGTGTGAGGCTAAAGCACCAAGATTGTGCTTCAATATAGTTTGGCCGATGCGGTGGCATGGCACAGCAGCCGATTCGGCTTTGAACTCGTTCCAACCCGGTGATCCCGGCCGGTTTGACCCGTCAAATCCGGTTCGACCGTTGACCCGGTTTGACCCGTTGACCGATGGCCGAGGCGGGACTTTGCCAGTCCGGAGCCGATTTCGGGCACTTCTCCGCCGATTTCCGGCCACAATACCAGATTTTTCGGCGACGATTTTTGGGTCATATTTTCTACATGGGTTTCTCTTTCCGTGGGCTTGGTGGACTTGCATCTAATGGACTTTGAAGACAAAACCTAGTTTTGGAAGGAGAGAAAGGCTATAAAAAGAGGAATTCTACAACTTTTGGAAATCATCATATCTCATATCTTTTTCCTTGGAATTTTGGAGAGCCGTTTTTGGGTTACACAACTAGGGTTTGCTTTTGTTCATCTTCTTCTTTATTCCTTTGATATTTTTGTGATGAACTCCATAGCTATGAGTAGCTAAATTCTCTTTTATTGGTTAAGGATGTAGTCCGATTTCTAAAACTTGTGTTTGCTTTATGTATTAGTTTTCTCTCTTGTTTATCGTTCAATTCTCTGCGGTTTATATGATCACATGATTGAAGTATTGTGATAGGATTATGGTGTTTGATTAGTTAAGTGGCCAATTAATTGAACTTGCATCTTAGTCCATAGCTATTTTAGGGTTTTTCATCAAGCGATAACCTTGAATAAAAGTAGCATGATATGTTTACGGTTTGTAGTGATACACTCTCGTAATCATATGTAGAGTTTGACCATTGTCCGAATTGTTTTGCGCAACGCATGACAATTGCATTGATTAGCCTATTTCCGAAACTTAATGCTCCTAGGAATTGAACTTGATTAGCGCAAGGCGTTAGGTTATTCTTTAGGAAGAATTCACATACGCAGCCCTAATGTGTGTGTTGATGAACTTGAGAAATTAATAGATTATCTTGCTTTCTTGATTCTCTAGGCTTTTGATAACACAAGAGATTAAATCGTAATTCTAATCATATATGCAAACACATGTCTAAGATTGAAGATGAATTCCTTGACCAATATCTTCTCCTTATTGATTTCTCAAACTATTTACTTTGCTTTCAACTACTTTTATTTCTTAAACAACAAACATACCTTGGGTTATTTTAGAACGAAAATTACTTAACAACAATTGCCTCTCTGTGGATACGAACTCTTCCTTACCTTGTGCTTCATTTAAATTTAGTGCGTAAGAAAGTGAAATTATTTTTGTGACGGATTGACACACGATCAAATTTTGGCGCCAATTCTTGGGAGGCACACGGCTTGTTATTGAGTTTTAGTTTCTTTTTACAATTTCTGCTTTCATCTTTGCTTTTAGTTCTTTGTCTTGTTTCTCACTTGTTTGTGAGAATTGTTTCAGTGCCTAATCTCTGGCTTCTAAGGATTGGAATTATCAAGGTGCGGGATAGCTACTCGAAAAGGCACAATACTCCAACCAAGGCGAAACACAACGGACGAGCACGAGTTGGAAGCGGGAGAAGAAATTTTCCAACAACAAGTTGAATTAACAATGGGTGATGCAAATCGTACACTCAAGGACTTGGCTTCTCACAAGCTTGATACACAACGGGGTTGTATTCAAACAAACTCTACTTTTGAGATCAAGCCGGGGTTGCTTAGAGAATTACCAAAGTTCCATGGCATGGTGAATGAAGATCAAACAAACATCTTATGGACTTCCACACCATTGTCACGGCGATGCTTCAATGGATGTTGAGGCGGATGGTGCGATGTTGAAAGTGTTCCGTTTCTCTCTAATGGACGGTGCTAAGGATTGGTTGTACTATTTACCTCCCGGAAGTGTCACAAAATGGAATGGGTTTGAAGAAACTATTCTTGGAGAGATATTTTCCTGCATCCAAGGCTACTCAAATTCGCAAGGAGATTTGCGGAATGAAGCAAAACGTGGGAGAATCCTTATATGAATGTTGGGAACGATACAAGAGATTGGTTGGAAGCTGTCCTCACCACCAATTCAGTGACGCGATGATTATCCAATACTTCTATGAAGGGCTCCAATCAAGTGATAGGAATCTTCTTGACGCGCGGGTGGTGGTGCACTAGTGAACAAGACGGTGGCTCAAGCTAGAGAGTTGATTGAGAACATGGCAGCGAATTCACAACAATTCTTGAGTCGTGGTTCGGATGTGATTCTAAGAAGGGTGAGTGAAGTGAGCGAGGTGGAGGAACTTCGTCAACAAATGGGTAACATGACAGCAATGTTGCAACAAGTTGCATCCGCGGTTATACCAACTTCTCCTCAATCTTATGAAGGCGAGCAAGCTAATGCGATCTTTCCAAATCAACCAAGACGGTATGATCCCTACTCCAATACTTACAATAGGGATGGAGAGATCACCCCAATTTTAGCTATGCCAACAAGCAAGGTAGTTCAACAACCTACTTTCAACCGTCCTAGTGGATTTCAACCACAACAACAACAATTTCGGCAGAACCTCAAGCACAACAATCAATGCAAAATCAAGGCGCTGATATTGATGCAAAGCTTCAAACTTTTATGCAAGGTATTTCTACCATGTTCAAGGAGAGCCAACAAGAAACTAAGAGTGCTATCAAGGATTTTGCAGACTCAAGTAGGCTCCATGGCAGTTGATATCAATAATTTGAAGGCACAAAATAGTGGGAGACTTCCTTCTCAACCTATCAACCCAAAAGAGGGTGTTAATGCAATTACACTCAGTCATCATGCGCACCAATAATGAGAGTTCTGCAGGAACAACACAGGAAATACAAGGCTAATTATGCATTATAAATAATGCTAAAAATTCACAGGGTATTTGGGATTGTTGCTACATGCTCCAACCTGGATGAATTTTGTGTATTTAATTCACAGAATATTTGGGATTATTGGCACATACTCCATTCTATGTGAAATAATAAAGCGAAGAAGTATTCATCACTCAGATAGCTTTATCCTCTGCAGGATGTCAGCGTATTAAATTTGGATTTTACAATTTTAGCCCTGAACTAAAATCCACCATCAACATTAAGTCCCCTGCCTAGCACATAATGGTTGCATCATTGTAGGGTAGGCATGAGATGGTGACAAATTTGCATACTGAAATGACCAAGCTAAAGTAAATACATATTTACCGCATAGATAGACATCGCGGTGTGTCGTCCTGAAGTTGGTCAAACCTGATTAGGGTTTGGGAGAAAGGTACGACCTGGTCGATGTTGAGGCCTTATTCATCGGATAAGCTCTGTCGTAGCCAATTCAGTCTTTCTTTAGGGTTTTCTTCGACATGTATGTGGGAGTTTAAAACCGCCCTTTGTCGATAGGATTTTCTTGCAGAAACTCCATCTCTTCATCATGTTAAACAACAACAGATCATCTTCTTCGTACCATCCAGTATCTTCTGCTAAACGCGCACGCCTATCTGAGGTTCAGGATGAACAACTTCGCGATGACTCTCCAACTCGTATTCGCAAGAGTTAAGAAGATCGTCTTGGGTTCGTTTCCCTTCCCTTTTCTAAACCATTGCTTGTTCTTTATGATTAGGCGAATAAAATTTTCTCCTTTTTTATAGAGACACCCATACGTGATAGTGATCGATGATTATGATTTAACCAGTCCCCCTCCTTCGAATTCAAACACACCTCCTCCTGCTGACCATGAAGACGATGATCTGGGCATCTCTTCTTACAAATATCCCACTGCAGGTCTTCCATTCGACATTCACATGAAATGTCTATCTTCCAGTTATCGAACCGTCGGCGGATTCTTGGTGCGGAAGGAATTTGTGCCCTTGTATACAAAAGTATGGAAGAAGTATGGCCATATTGCAACCAGGAATGTAGTTCAACACTGTGCATATGCTTTGGTTACCACAGTAAACTGCCTTCTCCATATGATTGCTGAGATGGAAGATATCTCCATCCGCAATGTTGCTAAGTCAAATCTTGAAAAGTGGGAGAATATGGTGTCTACCTGCGAATCTATGGAATTCAACGTGGGTTGGCTGCGGCAACGTCTTGACATCATCAAGGTAGATCAGGATGGTATCCTTGTGAATGTGCTTCCTGCTAGGGCTGTCAATGGGTACCCATCACCCGGAACCGGAACCGGACCCGGTAGACTTGGGTCCGGTTCCGGGTCCTAAAGTTGGACCCATTAACAACTTAGGACCCGACGGGTAATTACCCGATTGGACCCGAATCTAAACGGGTAATACCCGTTGAGTACCCGTGTATTCATACTTTTATACATGTTTTTGTAGTTTTAGCTTTGATATTTTACTCGTTTTAAATTTTTCTCTTACATTTAATCTTTATTTAGTACATTAATAAGAAATAATAATAATTTTTTATAAAAATTATTTAAATCCAAGCCAAAAAAAAGAAAAATATTAAGTTTTTGAGGTTTTTTTAATAGTTTTCTTAAGACCCAATGGGTACCCGGAACCGACGGGTACCCGGGTATTTAAACGGGTCCGGTTAGGGTCCACAAGTTTATGAACCTAGGACCGGAACCGGTAGGACCGGACCCGGCCTTTATAAGTAGGGTCCGGATCTAGTGATACCGGAGGACCCGGACCCGCTGACACCCCTAGTTCTCGCTTCAAAGGCTATCTTGGAAGAAGAGAAGGCTGGGCTGCGGAATCGGAGTAAGTGGAGTAGGCAGTCTAAAATTTGAAGAATAGAACAGAGAGATATCAGGCTCGGTTGAAGATAATGCTCTCAAGGAACTATAACCTGCTGGACGGCCTCTTCTAGGTTGTATTCAGCCGCACTCTCCTGACGCTCACGTCAATTCCTTTTTTTTTTTTTTTTTTGTTATTTTGAACATCCTTGAGAAATAAATTGTATTGGTTTTTGATAGGTAGAAAGGGTTTTTCATTAATGCTTCCTTGAATAAATTGATAATTCAAATGTGCAATGAAAAAAAAATATTGCCTGTATTACTGCGGACAATGATCATGCGTGATATGCCTTGATCCACTTTCATTGATGATCGCCTTCCGGCTTGCCCCCATCTACCTTAATGATCTTGTAGTAGTCGTGCTGTAAGCCTTAGTAATTGTATAGGGACCTTCCCATTTCGGGGAGAACTTTGGTGCAGACACGTCTTGATGAATGTGCTTGGCCGTCTTCAGGACCAAACCTACTTTGAAAACATGTGGTTTCACCGTCTTGTCATAGGCTCTGTAAATCCTATTTTTGTACACTTGAGTGCGTTCCTCTGCTTTGCTTCTTCTGAAATCCAAAGTGTCTAACTCAGCTATTCTGGAGTTAGATGCTTCAGCCTCATTCCAGTGGACCCCGCTTGCCGCTACGATCCTGGCTGATGGGATTTTGATTTCTGCTGGGAGGATTGCATCCGCACCGTAAACAAGTGAATACGGAAAAACTCCAATGGAGCTTCTAGGTGACGTCCGATATGCCCATAGCGCCATCGGCAATTGGTCATGCCACTCTGGGATTGTCATGTCTTGTTCGACCGAGAATGGGATTAACGTCTTGTTGGTACTCTCGGCTTGTCCGTTTCCTTGAGGATAGTAGATAGTGGAGAAGACCTTCTTAATTCCATATTCTTCAAGTAACTCTCGTACTTGTTTGTTGGCGAAGGAGTGCCGTTATTCGGTGATAATATGCTTAGGCACACCAAAACGGAAAATGATATACTCTTTGATGAAAGCCGCAATTGTTGCTCATGTAGTTCCTCGCAGAGGAATAGCCTCCACCCATTTAGTGAAATACTCTGTCGCAGTTATGATATACTCGTGCTGCTTTGATGATGGCGGATTGCTTTTCCCAATAATGTCCAGTCCCCAACTATAAAATGGCCATGGGCTACTTATCGAGTGTAAAGGGGCGGAAGGCGCGTGAACAAGGTTCCCATGAATTTGACATTTGTGGAAGCTTTGAACAAATGCAGTTGCATCATCCTCCGTGGTAGGTCAATAGTATTTCTCGTGTATCTGGAGAAATAGTTTCCTCTTCCCTTGATGTTCCCCTTTATGCATTTCCTTCAGCATAACCGAGATTTCTACCCCAGTCAGGCACCACAATAGATCGCCTCCGAAGCTCTTGCAATATAGGATCCCTTCGTGAAATACGAACCGCTTCGCCTTTTGCTTCATTTTGACGACATCCTTTTGGCTAGCAGGAGTTGCCCCGTCACGGAGATATCTAATGTACGGCTCTCTCCAGTCCCCAGTGTGGCTTACACTAAAAACCTCCAGTTGGTGTGGTGGCGCTTGACAATTTGAGCAGGACTTCTGAAGTAGTCGAGATTGAGTCTCCATTTCTGGCCAGTAATAGCCCAGGCGTTGAAGACGTCGATAAAGCGTTACCACCAATGTTTGTCCACAAATTTCATCGTGAATGCGGTTAAGCTGCAGCTGTGCTTCATCATCTCCAAGACATCTTAATAGGGAACCATCCGGGTTTCGATGATATAACACACCATGAAGCATGAAGAAGTTTTGCAGGGTTTTGAGACTGACCTTCCCTTGAGAAAGTGAGCTGTTGAGCTCCTGAATGATTGGAGTTCGCCAATCGCAAACCTCGGTGTCTTTGTATTATGACGGCCATGTTGATTCTATGGTTCTCCTCTTCACAGTCAGGGTTTCTTCTAAACCTTCGAACTTTAATGTAGACGCAAGCGTTGCTAGACAATCGGCGTGTTTGTTGTTGTTGCGACCAACATGGGTTATGGTTGCATCAGCAAAGTAGTTTAGTAACCTTTGTGCTTCTGATCGGTACGGAGCTAATATCACCTCCTTCAATGCATACACTCCATTCATCTGATTCACTAGTAACTTGGAGTCACCTCTTATCTCCAAGCGCGTGACTCCTGCTTGCTTGGCTATTGACAGCCCTATGAGGAAGGCTTCATACTCTGCTGAATTATTGGTACATTGGAAGTCCAGCTTGAAGGAGTGCGAGAAGACTTCCCCATTTGGAGATACTAGGACTACGCCTGCTCCTCCAGTGTTGCTGCTAGGGGTGGCAGAGCCATCAAAATATAACATCCATACTTCTTCCTCGACAATAGAGATGTCCTGGAAATTCTCCAGAAGATCCTCGTGTATCCCCGTAGTGCCTTTCCCAGGGAATGCTGCTAGTAAGTATGCGACTGCTTGCCCTTTGATAGCCCTAGGTGATGCACATGTTATGTCTAACTCTGACATTTGGAGAAGCCACTTGGCCGTCCTTCCCATCAGGACCGGTTTTGAAAGCAAAAACTTCACAGGGTCAGATTTAGATATGAGTACCACCTTGTTGGACAGCAGGTAATGCCTGAACTTCTGAATGGAATGGATTAGAGCTAAACACGCTTTCTCTGGTTTGGGATATCTGAGTTCAGCATCTCTCAATATTCGACTGAAATAGTATATGGGACGTTCGATTCCCTCATCGTCTTGTTGAGCGAGCAAAGCCTCGACGGCGGTATCACTGAAGGCAGTGTAGAGACATAGCGGCTTTCCTTGGACGGGAGACCTCATGATGGCTGGAGACGACAATATTCGTTGAATCTTTCGAAACACTTCATGTTGGGTTGCGGTCCAAATGAAGCTTGCTCCCTTCTTCAGTAAGGGGGTGAATGAGGCAACAAGCTGGGCTAGGCCAGGTATAAAACGTCGAATGTAGTTCACCTTACCCATGAAGCTTTGGAGTTCCTTCACAGTTCGTGGCGACGGCATCGTGAGGATGGCTTGAGTCTTGGACGGGTCCACTTTGATCCCTTCAGCAGTTACTTGGAATCCTTAAATTTGCATGAAGAGACAGAAAAAGCGCATTTCAAAGGATTCATCCTCAATTTGTATTCACGACACCTCTCGAACACTTGTTGTAAAACTCCTGTGTGGTCCGCTCGAGCTTTTGATTTGACCACAATATCATCCACATAGTCTTCGACTTTTTTATGCATCATGTCGTGGAAGATTGCCGTCATAGCGTGTTGATACGTTGCACCGGCATTCTTTAAACCGAAGGGCATAACAGTATAGTAAAAATTGCCAAGAGGAGTTCGAAAGGCTGTCTTACTTGCGTCATGCTCATACATCCTTATCTGATTGTAGCCGCTGTAACCATCCATGAAGGAGAACATGCCGTGTCCACTGGTGGCGTCTACTAATATGTCGATGTTAGGCAGAGAAAAGTCGTCCTTGGGGCAGCACTTGTTCAAGTCTCTGAAATCTACGCAGCATCGGATCTGTCCATTTTTCTTCTTTACCGGAACCACGTTAGCTAACCAGATTGGATGATGAATAGGTTTGATGAAGCCAGCAGCTAGCAACTTCTGAATTTCGGTTTTGATTTTCTCTTCCACTTCGTGTCTGAATTGTCTCAGAGACTATTTGATCGGCTTGGATCCGGGTATGACATGTAGATGATGGGTGACCAATTTTTCATCTAAACCAGGCATTTCCTCATATGTTCAGGCGAATACATCCTGATACTCTTTGAGAAGTAGGACAAGCTTCGCGCGTTCATCCGTGGACAAAGTCGAACTGATAGAGACAGGCCTGAGAGATTCTTTATTCCCGATGTTAACAATATCGAGCTTGTCGGTTGTGGAGTTGGTGCCATCTTGCAGTTGTCGCGGAGCATCCAATACCTCTTCTTGTGGCTCGTCGTTTTTGTAGCACTCAGCTGGGCGGAGAGACCGGGCACCAGTCTCCCCTGCTAATTGCTAACAGCGGCATCGGTATATCATTTTCCCTTTCTGGTCACGGCTTGCCACAAAAGCTCGTTCCCTCTTGGTGTGAACATGGGTTGCGACTTTACCGGATAAATAAGACTGTCTTGTCGGCAAAGGTGCGTCGTGGGGCTTAGCCCCCAATGATACAAGTCGATCCTCCTCCTGGATTGACGCCCACGTGGGGAGTGGGATGCAATGGACTTTGTCTGATCCTTCCCGTGGAACTTCCCTCGGTTCGAACAGTTCCACTCCGCATATTGGTGCGTAAGGAGACAATGATGCAGGAATACGAACGACTTCTTTATTCAGCATAGTCTTCAGGCATCGATGATACGTTGAAGGGACGATCCTATTGTCATGAAGCCATGGTCTCCCTAATATCATATGATAGTCCGGCTCCTTCTCTATGACTTCGAATTTCACTTTTGACTGAACGGGCCCTACTGATAAATTCATATTGACATACCCGTATGTGCTGGTCTGGTTTCCTTCAAAGTCTGTCATTGTGGTAGGCTGTCGTACGATCTTGCATGGGCGAACCTTGGCTGTCGTGAGAGTCTTGAGAGTAATCACATTCGAAGACGCTCCCATGTCGATGAGGGCCCTCTTGAACTCTTTGATGCGTGCAATAACATGTAGGGCCCGATTGTGACCTTACTCCCCCATCATCTCGTCCTCTGTAAATGTAACATTATTCACGAGATGTTTTCGATGCGTTTAAGACTTCTGGACGTGAAGGAGCCAGGGGCACGTCCAGGGCTATCTGGTTAATTGCGGCAAACGTCTCCGCCCGCTGATTTTTCGAGAGGTGTAAAAGTTCACACAAACTTTCTACCAGAGAAGCCGCTTCCTGATCCACCGGCCTCTGGTTCGTAGTGAAGCTTTTGATTTGAGAGGGACCAGTCCCCGATGTAGAAGTCTCCGTGATAGGACCGCTCATTTATGATGTTATCTTGACGAGGAGGTCGAGTATGCCGTTTATCACCTCTTTGATGAGTTCCATGTTCTTCGTGTGAATCTCCTGCACCCGTGCTAGCTCAATCAACGTTGGAAGTCTCCTGATTACACCATCAGCTACGCCGTTGTGAGGAGGGGTATCTCCGTTGGAGGAATCACCAGGATTTGAGGATGTTGAGGCAGTCCTAAGACCAACCATCTTGAAATCAATCGAATGGGATTGGATATTGAAGAAATTGACTTCACAACCGAGAGATTAATCTCCGATTGTGGTCGTCAATTTTTTATGGGTGAAAACTGTTTCTGCGGTTTTTGGTAAATTTGGGTGTATGGATGAGAAAAGAATCTAAACCCTAAACAAATGCACTGCACGGGAGTGCTTTCTGATTCGAGAGATCAATTTGTACAATTTGGCCTAAACCAAGAAATGGTCGTTCCAGACTTGCTTCGGTCACAAAGTAAAGGAGATGGGGTTGATCTTAGGGAGGGAAGCAAAGAAGGTGTTCGGGATTGTGAAGGTGTTGGATGTTTATGACTTGTATCGGAATATCTAATCGGGCTCGCAATAATGTAAGCAATCATCTCTAGGTGTTTGAATACGTTGTATCAACACTTGATTTCTGTCTGTCCTGGAAATAGGGAGGAGAACCTATTTATACAAGTCATCGAGCCTAACCCTCGTCTCTCGTGGGAAGTGGAGTGATGGAGTAGTGGAGTCGTGTTAGTGTCTCACGATCAGTCTTGGCCCACTTCTCCCATCATCACTAACCGTCCATGTCTTCCTGACACGTTCTTGTGTTGGCGAGTTGCACATTGCACGCTGTAAACCGCCAGAACAATACCCCAGTAAGTATCCCCCAATTTATGACATGCTTGATGTCTCGATTGTGTGGATCGTGGGACCCACAGAAGGTAGCATACGTGTAGATGGTGGATTTTCGACAAAGGGTAAAATTTTAAAACTATACTCCGGATCCGGCAATCGGATGAGTATTGAGGCCCATGTCTCTCATTAAAGCATGAAAGCTCATGCCATAAATCTCTCGATCGAGAAGGTCAGTCTCTCAAAGTATATGTAGATGTGTAGTCTCGCGGTGAGGCCACGGCACATCTCATGAATACCGAGCAATTTCGGTAATTACTCCGGATCAAGCAATCGGATGAGTATTGAGACTCATGTCTCTAGGCGTGAAAGCTCATGCCATAAAACCTCGATCGAGAAAGTCTCTCGTAGAAGATGTATATGTGTAGTCTCACCGAGACCACGACACATCTCATACTGTATAGAATCGCAAGATTGGACGGCTCCTAGACAGCATGTCTGCTAGTATAGAGCAATAACGTCTTCAGGATGCAACCATGTTTTCCCTGACTATACAAGAGGAATATGACACTCCAGCAAGTTCATATTGCTCAACCCTCAGATAATTAATGCTCCTAGATAGGAAGCCCTGCTAGTATAGAGCCATCAGTTAATTATCTCTAAGCGCCTGAATATCTAGCAATATTCTACGATTCTTCATTATATTTTGTCACTTCAATTCGTGGTTCTTCCCAGCAGAATTCCACAGGTTAGTGATAAATATTCAATGAGACATGCATCTGAGCATCGAATAAGCCCTGACTAAAATGGTGCAAGTGTACTTAGCAATAATGCACAGACCAGCATTTGAATGTGCAAACGAGCATTTCAAAAATATGAATGAACGATGAACCTATGCAAAATAGGAAGGAAAAATAATAATAATAAAATATTAGCAAAGGCGTCAGAGGACTGGGCTCATCATTTGGCCGGTCATGCCGTGACCAGTCCGCGCCCCAATTTTATATTTTGTCATATTTTATTATTTTTCCCCGATCTCGTGAAAATTCTCCCCGTTCGAGCAAATCTCATTCGTTTCAAGGAAATTCTCTAATCTCATGATTTTATCAAAGAAATAATAAAATTAGGGAAAGGTGTCGCGGGACCGAGCACCCCGGCCACGGCCATGCCCTAGCGTGGCCGGTCCCACACCTCACGTCCCATTGTTTTATTATTTCTCTCAAATTATGAAAATTCCCCGATTTCATGAATTATCCCTAAAACCATGAAAATTCCCTAATTTTATGAATTTTCTCTAAAATCATGAAAAATATTATAAAATTAGGAAAACTCGTGGGATCGGGTCCAGTGGGCCGGCCATGCCCTACCGCGGCGGTCCCACACCTCACGTCCCATTGTTTTATTATTTCTCTCAAATTATGAAAATTCCCCCGATTTCATGAATTTTCCTAAAACCATGAAAATTCCCTAATTTTCTCTAAAATCATGAAAAATATTATAAAATTGGGAAAACTCGTGGGATCGGGCTCTAGCCGGCCGACCATGACCTAGCCGGTCCCACACACCTATTATTTTATTATTGTTTGTTGTTTTAGTTTCCTAATTCCATGAAAACTCCCTGATTTCAACAAAATACCTTGGTTTCAACAAATTTCTCTGACTTTATGAAAATTTCCTAAAATCATGAAAAATTACATAAAATTGGGAAGAGTGCTATGGGACCGTGCCCATTGGATGGCCGGCCATGCCTTGGCCATTGCCGGTCCCACACTCCATAATTCCCTATTTTATTATTATTTTATCTCTCTCATCTCATGGAAATTCCCTAATTTCAGCAAACTCTCCAGTTTCATGGAATTTCCCTCAAATCAGAGAAAATACATAAAATCACATAAAACTGGGAAAGTGTGGGACCATGCTTGTTAGCTGGCCGACCATGCCCTAGCCGTGGCTGGTCCCACACCTTGCAATTCCCTGTTTTATTTATTATTTTTCATCATCTCATGTATTTTCCTAGTTTCAGCAAAAACCCTGGATTCTGCATATTTTCTCAGAATGTTACTCAAATGCGCATCGAAAATACTCGAAACTCTCGGATCGAGACATGGACACTATGGTGACACGAGCACATCCCTTGACCAGACCAAGGGTGGCTCTAAGGCCTGCAAACAGCCGGTCCCATATGTTTTAATGATTTTAACCTAATTTGCTCAATTGCTCATATTAGGTTCAAACTTCTTCCAAACAATTAAAAGTTTGCTTGAACGACCATCCATTGGTCCCACGACCACCAAGAGCCGGTCTCGTGACCTCTTGGTCGGTTTCTCATCTCTTCATGGCTAGGTTTTATTATTTGTCGCTCACACGAGCATTATTTCAATAAATGATTAAACCAGCATTTAATCATTCTTTAACAACTGGTCCTCAAGAGACTTTGGTATTTTTCTCATTCGAGCATCTGGGCATACATGGTGAACTCGTCATCCCATGTAGCCGGTCACTGCTTCACTCTGCAGATTGATTTGCAATAAATCATCATTTCGATAAAATTAGGGTTTTGAATACAGAGCTCTATAGAAACATGATTATGAGCAGATTTGAATACTCTGATAATTTTATGTTGATTTCATGATCAACGTTTTTATTTATTTTACTCGACCCAGCAGTCAGTATCTTAAATTAATATTTATTTTGGACCTGCTACCAACAATTCATCAAACGAGCAATATTTGCTCAAACCGGCAATATTTGCTCAAACTAGCAATATTCCTCAGACTAGCAATATTTGCTCAAACCAGCAATATTTGCTCAGATTCAAGAATATTGGTTCAACTATCAATATTATTCGACAATTCAGCAATTCAGCAACACAG
This sequence comes from Papaver armeniacum, assembly GCA_023531295.1. Classification (NCBI taxonomy): domain Eukaryota; kingdom Viridiplantae; phylum Streptophyta; class Magnoliopsida; order Ranunculales; family Papaveraceae; genus Papaver; species Papaver armeniacum. Next base: position 65,482 of record JAJJWW010016767.1, read on the forward strand.
TTTGCTCTCGTCTTAGGTAATCAACATAATAATACCTCGTCTCAAATGAGACATATTTGATTCATGAATTTGAGAACATTTGCAAAACATGTTCAATTCAACAATACATGGACTCATCGTCCCACAAAGTCAAGAATCGACTCCACAGATCACGAGATATCAATCGTGTCACATGGGGGATATTAACTAGGGTTTTGGTCTGGCGGTCTATGGCACGTGTGTTCACCCACGATGAGAATGTGAGCAAGTCGTGCAATCAGTTGGAAGAGTCAGCAAAGTAGTGGGTGGAAAATTAACCAAGTCTCCGCACGATGAGCAACTGTTTTTAACACGATTTCCCACTTCCCCACTCTCGATTCCAAAGAAACTGTCACACTTCATGGGATCATGGTGTTTTCAACTCCGGCATTATAAAATGTTTCTGAATCCTGATTGAAAGGACAAGATTTGAACACTCGAACATTCGCAAAAACGAGCAATTTCTCATCAAAGTTCATACAGACAATCTTTCGTCTACACAAACTCAGAAAAATCACTCTCAATTGAGCAAAATTCAATCATTCAGAGCGTTCTTACGCTGAATTCACAACACACCTACAATCTCATATCACCATTGATCTCACGCATTTTCTCAGCTTCCCTCCTACAGATCAACCCATCCTCTCTTGTGACCGAATTGACTCTGGAACGACCATTGTTCTTGGTTTAGGTAGGAGTCTTACAGATTGATCTCTCGAACTTAAAGCACTCCCTTCTTGCGGTGCATCCGTGTGAGGTTCAACATTTTGCTCGGTTCAAGGAGTCTCCACACGGTCGACTCTTCAATTCCGTAAAAACAAAGCAAATCGTTTTCCCCATCTACATATTGGCGACCACAGTGGGAGATTAATCTCTCGGTTGCAATCTCACGGTTTCACAAGATGGCCGGTCTTAGGTCTGGGTTAGGTACATGTTCCAATGCAAACGACGCTAGTACTAGCAACAACAAGAACAACAATGAGGATATTAGGAAACAATTCCACCCTCTAACACCAAGCGGTGGTGATATTACTCATCCTCACACTAACACGGAAGGTCATCCTCTATCCGTCCGACACCTAAAGAAGTCGGAGGAAACCCATCACCTACCATTCTTGATCTCATCAAAGTGCAAGAGACTCTTGCCAAGAATCGATCGACATGGCTGCTACACGAATGAGCCGTGTAATTATCTCAAAAATCTTTGCGACAAGATGTCGAGAAGACTCAAGGAAAGGGAAAAGAAAAAGAGACATCTCCAGGATGCCGATCTCGAAGTAGTTTCAATTCATAGTGGATGGCAACAAAGTCTCAGCAAGTCTGCGGACGATCCATCAACAAAGGAATCTTCAAATTTCATTACTCGGGAAGATTTGGAAGATCTTGGAGAACAAAGTGGAAAAGACAAGACATCACATGTCCATCGTCACCAGCCTCCGTACCTATTTCGCTACGCAAAGGATTCCTCTTCCAAAAGGGCATACACCTGGTACAACAACATCGCACAAGGAACTATCAACAATTGGGGAGAAATGATTAACGCCTTATACAGAAAGTACTTCTTTGTGTCAGAGAAAATTACTCTCTCTGATCTTGGAAGAATGTTTCAGAGGAACAATGAAAATCCCAATGACTACGTGAAACGATTCAGAGTCTAGGCCATGTCTTTGTCATGATCCAAACGTCACGGAGCAAAGAATCGGTAGACTTGTGTATCAACGACATGATCCCGGTCTACTGAGCTTTATTGGAAAATCTTCGTTTCCGGACCTTCTCGAGCTTCATGAAGTGGCGAAGAGATCGGCAACTACTTGCACCCGCTTTTCCGGAAAGAACAAAAGTTATGAAGAACCGCGAGACACTCAAGTAGCGAGACGTTTGATCAAGAAGCAAGAAACCTCCACCTTTCCATAAACAGCATTGCAGAAGGGAGAAAACGGAAAGCCAAACTACCGCGCAAGCATACCTCAGCTCCTTCAAAAGCACAAAGCAAGGATAAGCAAGATGCAGAAGCCTCTGACCAACGCACAAGAGTTCTTGATCAAGAAGCACCGACTCTCCTTTTTCCATTGAAGAGGTGATCGAACTCCTGATGTCCGGGTCAAGATGGCGCAATCAAGTTGCCATATGTCAAGAAGAACCAATGAAGAAGACATGGAAAGTCCTCGGGCACGCTGCTTCCACGGGTTCGTCAATCATCCCACAAGCAATCGCAGCTTTTGAAGCACATTTTAAAAGAGAAGATTGATCCACAATAGCTTCAACTAGGGACTCGAAGGAGTACACAAGAATCCTCTCCCGGTCTAACCTTTACACTCTCTCGAACAACCTATCAAAAAGGCGGTTCAATCCTTGGTCGAACGTGAATTGCTCTATCCGTCAAGGCATAAAGGAGAGACATGTTCACAACATCGAACCACATTGTGTCAAGAAGTCCATTCGGAAATAATTCTTGAGCCTCCACCACAAACCAAGAGATGTACGACTGGGTACTGCTTACCACAGTCAGAAGAAATGAATTTGGAAGAACGTTGATCGACGCTGGCGCCGCCATCAACAACATTCCACCGAAAACCATCGGATCCACATGCATCACTCGACAAGAAGCTACTCATGCTCCCATCTCAATCGAGACCTTGAGGAGCGCTCGGGAAATACTTATGGCTACATCACTCTCAAAGTGAACATAAGTTCAACCTGGACAAAACCAAGTTTCACATAATCGGGAAGATCCAGGATATGACATTTCCTTGAGACGAGCGTGGATCCACGCCGAAAAGATGGGTACTTATAAAGCGCCTTTTGTTACACATCTCTCCAACGAAGAAAGTTCGATCCAGAAGATTTGATGGACATTCCATCATCGAGTACTTTGAGGAATTTCAAACTTTAACGAGGTTGAAGCAAGAACCCGCAAAAGATGCATAGACATTCATCAAGAGGTTCCGCACTCAGGCAAGTTTCATTCCATGTCTATGTCATTTATTTCCCCACATGCTATCCTAGCATGGGGACTTAATTATGCTAACAACTCTACAAGACATATGAATGGTAGCTTCACCGCATTAGTATTTTACCAAGTGGTTGAATATGACGTTTCTCCGAATCAAGCAATGAAACATTCATTACTGATGTCCAAACATGGCAAAGAACACTTTGGGCGTTTCTCCCGCAAGTCCATGTGTTCCACAAAATCGAAAGCTCGATGTCCGCACAAGTGTCGAATCCCACTACCGCAACGAAAGGGATCTTGAATCAAGAAGATAATCCAGGCCGAGATAATCAAACCCCTAAGACATTCGATGCTTAAGGAATATACTCTTCAACGCTCAAGCATCTAAGAAGCCATCAAATTGTACTCCCAATCAAAGAGTACAACACAAATATCTCGACGATTACACATTGATTCAACACCAACACGATCAAAGTGTAACTAAACTATAATCGATAAGTCTTCATTATACCATGATAAGACTTCCGAAGCATATGCAACATCATTCGTACATGGATGGTACTAACTCCTTCAACATACACCGGCAACCCGAGGTGATTCCATGAAACTTCATCAACGGGATTTCTCTACATCACAAGCCCCTGCATGATTGAGGAACTTTCTCTCTTCACCAATCACATCCAAGATGGCTCAGCCGATGCTATCTACCGCAACAACATCGACTCATCGACAAAGCCGGTTCTGGTAAAGTTATGCTTTCAAGAGCATTCAGGTTGAACTCTCAGTACACCTTCATCTTAGCGACGCTCAACATATCAACTAGTTCGTGAATGTAAAAGGCTCTCTGGACGAAGGAGCAAAGATTATATCTATAATCATGGTTCTAGCCTTTTCGGTCTTTGGAGCAACTTCAACCATGGTATCAACATCAACAATAATCTCTAGAGGAACACCATCCATGATTTCATCATCGACAAGGATCTACGGAGCGTAATCATTCATGGTCTCAAAGACCAACAACGGTCTCGGGAGCAACATCCTCGTGGCTTCATCAACTAATCATTCTCGAAGTGTTACACATGAAGCGGACTTTTCTAAGAACCGATGATTCATATCAAGATGTGTAGACCTGATAACATGCTCACATGAAAGTTTTCCCAAAGCTGGCACGACTGGTGGGAATAATCCAAAGTCTTCTACAAGATGTTCTCATCACCTCTACAAATAAGATATAACACACTTCAGGCCATGGGTTTGCAAAAACGTACCAATAGGTGAGGAATGGGACAATGCTTCCTCAACAAAAGATGTTCGTCTATGTCTCTTCTACAACATACCAAAAGGGCGCATTAATCGGACATACGAGCTGAAAGATATGGCCTTTACACCCAGGTTTATGAAGTCTGAAAATTCTGTACGGGATTACAAATCACAAATTTGCACGCTTCGTTGGATGACCTATACAACTCCGAATTGAGTGATTCTTTTCTCATGTGACAACTCAGTCTCTTAGCTTCAAAAATTGGGGTCAAGCATCAGATTCCGACATCGTATGAGGTTCCTACAGCTTCCTGAGCATACAACATGCAAGCAGCAATTCTTTGACGGGATTCATAACTTCCACAGTCTATCGGTGTCCACCAGGTCTTTTCGCTAAGTACTTCATCAAGGTACCTCCAACTTCGACCACCTGGGTCTTTACATCAATTTTTCTACCCGGATCCTCTATCTAGGTCCTGCCAGAAGAAGGGAAAATGAAAGAGAGAGATTCAACAAAATACTGGGGACTGACGGTCCACTAATCATGACGATCAATTTCACAGTCCAACACTCGTGGTTCCGGCTCTCCAGTGCTAGTCAATCATCGCAAAAGGAATGGTAATGGGACATGCCACCATGGTCATTACATCATCCTCTCTTGAGAGCAACCTCGTTATGGTCCGTGACCAGGGTTTCGAAGTGATGTTTCTACGATCGACGAAACAAGATGGCACTGCAAGCACCATGCTCATGTATCAATTAAAGGGTCTTGATCTCGAATGAATCAATGATATTAAATCCTTCAACAACCGTTCAAGACACAAGCGAATGGTCTAAAAGCACAACATGAGTGTTTTACAACAAGCTGCTCCGAGATGATTTTACACCATCTGTACAAACCGACGAGCTGGGAGCAATTGGTGAAGAATATAGGGATGGGTCATATACCATTCTTCTCTTCGCATGATTGTCCTCTACAACATATCCGAAATTCAAAGCAATTGAAGAAATGAGCAAGGATATGTGGCCGAAACATTGGACAACATACAATCCGAAAAAGTTTCGAAAGTCTCACGGAAGTTCTTTGTTTCGCCCTTTTCAGGCCATAAACATGCTCAAAACTCAAAAATCTTCTTTGGAAAAGCTTGGATATTTTCTGGGCTTGAAGATACATATGCAGATCGCGAAAATCTTACTTTGAACGAAGATTCTATGGTGTTTTTGCTAAAATGCCGAAGTCTGAAATTTTCTGGTGATGTATTTCAGCAAAATTACTCGTATACTCACATGGATTCTCATTCATTCATTCACAAATCAGCAATTTCATACTTCTATGAAGATATTACAGGAGATATACTTACTGGGGGAGTCTCTAAATCATTTGAAGGCTCGGCAATGCCGAAATCTCCATTGGCAACGCCGCTATCTCCATTCGGTTCGGGATTTCGGGAATTCCCATATCCCAAAGAAGAGCACGCTTCATCAACATGATGCTTATCTACAATGATTTCTTCTTGGATTCATCAACAACAATTATTATTACTTCATTCAAGGAGATGCCACGATCACCTGCACGAAAAAGGATACTTACATCGACTTCTTCATCAGTGCTAGATTCATGAGTTGTTTGCCCGGGAACAAGTTGAAGACCGTCAATCGATGGAGCAAAAGTCTGAAAAGAAATAACAAACCTTGGTCTCATGATCCTAATTGCACGGGCAAAGTCATGACACAAGGAGCGCTAACAACTCACCAAAGAAACGGGTGGGGACTACACGTCATTTGCTAACATCATGTAGTCCTTACTTCTGGGTTCTCCGCTCCCGTAGACTTTCTTCCATTTCCATGGAATCTACATTGATCCGAGAATCTCACTACGATCATCCTATGGTAAAGCTAATGAAATAACAGGAGTACAACTCGGTATGAAGGATCTCTCACCATCACCTAGAGGTTCCAGTACAATTTCTTAAAGTTTCGTCCCAGTAGAGATGTTATCTCTGGAAACACCATCTTTGGAAGTATCATCATGGGAGTCAGTCATTCTCGCAAAGTGGCTACTTCAAAGCACATCGTTCATACAAAGCGCAGGCTTCGACAAAACAATGAATCATGGAATAAATGTGCTCACAACAGAGTCTACAAAAATGGTAACCATCCAACTCTTACCTATTTACAATTTCACTAGCTGTAGTGATTACAATCTCGAGAATTCGTTCGCTCCTTCAAACTCGCAAAGACGAACAAAATTCATTATTCAAAATCATGACTTGATTTTCATAAAACCGTGAACAATCCACGTAAATTTTTACTATGTGAACATTCTTTGGTTTTCAAAATTGGACAGACGTCCATTCTACAATTTGAAAACTCACATACAGACATTATTTCACCATGTATGATTGTCTACTTTCAACAGTTGTTCAAAATCAAAACATTGATTTTACTAAATATATATATTTAATGTGAAAGTAAATAAATTTGAAAAATATATCTATATATTTTTTGCTCCCTCGCACGAGCATCTGTCTTTGAAGCGAGAGTATATTTTCAAAGATTTCCGAAAGCTCGAAGATAAAAAATTTCATGAAAGCTCATAAACAAAATTTTATTACTAACAGACGCACGTCTGTTCAAAAAAAAAAAATTCTCTCGTACGAGCATCCACCTTTGAAACGAGAGTTTATTCCACTTTGTGAAATCTCACGTATTTTAAAAATAAATTTTTTTTTCGTGAAAGCTCATAGACAAAATTTTTATCATTAGACTCAGGTCTATTTTGTTTGTTCCTTAAACTAACGAAAGAACGAGCGTCTATTCTAAAACAAGGATTTCTTTTCGGGCCGGCCCTTGAATCCTAAACCGACCAAGGTTCCACCATCGAATCGGTGGTTCTACACCAATTTATGCTCCTTTGGATGATGCTCTATTATGCCACTTTGGGGTTTCCGCTCAAACCATGGTTTGCTCATTCAATCGAAATCCGGTAATGTCTTATCTTATGACTAAGTTCAATTACTTATTATAAAATAGGGAATGGTGGAGTTTAGATACTAAAAAGACAACAACTACAATCCTACAGAAACTGAACTGGAAAGTACCTACTGGAGTTTCAGACTCAATTGCCCAAAAGATAAGGATAAGCATAGGGGCAAGAGTCAATGAAACGTTTTAATGAACCAGAATAACACCAATAGACTGCCGCAAGTGTTGAAAAGTTGCAGTGTTTAAGGGTTTGGTGAGAATATCAGCCAATTGTTGTTCGGAAGGCACAAATTCCATACTGATGATACCATTTTCATAAAGATCACGAATAAAATGGTACCTTATGTCAATGTGCTTTGTTCTTAAGTGCTCAACATGAATCTCAGTAATTCGAATCGCACTGCAGTTATCACAAAAGATCTTCATTATCCCAGTATCAATTCCATAATCAGCAAGCATCTGTTTCATCGATAGGAGTTGAGTACAACATAATCCGGCAGCAATATATTCTGCTTCACATGTAGACAAGGATTGAGAGTTCTGCTTCTTGCTATGCCAAGCTACAAGATTGAGACCTACATAGTAGAAGCCCCCTAATGTACTTTTTCTGTCTTCTACACAAGCTGCCCAATCAGCATCAAAATAAGCAGAAAGATCAGCATTTGTATCAAAAGTGTATGAGAGACCATACCCAACAGTGTGATTTATATATCGTATGATTCTCTTCGCCGCTGCAAGATGAGACTCTTTTGGATCCACCCGAAACCTGGCATAACAACCAACACTGAAAGAAATATCAGGTCTAGTAGTTGTAAGATACAAAAGGCTACCTATAATGGATCGATATAATTTTTGATCCACTTTTGCTCCTTTCTCATCCCTGTGCAACTTACCAGTAGTAGGCATATGAGTCAACTTAGAAGATGACTTATCCAACCCAAATCTTGACACGAGATTACGTGCGTATTTCTCTTGGGATAAGTAAATACCCTCCTTATGTTGTTGAATCTGTAATCCTAAGAAGAATTTTAATTCACCAACATTGCTCATTTCGAATTCTTTAGCAAGAGAGACTTGAAAATCTTTTGCGAACTTTTCAGAAGTTGATCCATAGATGATATCATCTACATAGATTTGAGCAATGACAACATCTTTCCCACTCCACTTGGTAAACAATGTTTTATCATCTCCTCCTCTTGAGAACCCTTTCCTAATAAGAGAGGTAGTAAGTTTCTCAAACCAGGCTCTTGGTGCTTGCTTCAACCTATATAACGCCTTTTGAGTTTCAGCACATGATCTGGGAACTCAGGGTTTTCAAACCCCTTAGGTTGAGCGACATAGACTTCTTCTTTCAAAATTCCATCCAGAAACGCTGATTTTATGTCCATATGAAACAACTTGATTTTGAGGAAGCAAGCATGGGCCAATAAAAGTCGAATGGACTCAAGACGTGCCATAGGTGCAAAGGTTTTGTCGAAATCGATTCCTTCAATCTGTGAATATCCTTGAGCGACAAGTCTAGCTTTATTTCTGAAAATTGTGCCAAATTCATCAGACTTGTTGTTGAATATCCATTTGGTCCCAACAATATTGACATTTGGAGGACAAGGTACACGTTCCCAGACATCTTGTCTTTCAAATTGATTTAACTCTTCATGCATTGCATTCACCCAAAAGGGATCTTTCAGAGCTTCATCAATATTCCTTGGTTCCACCTGTGAAAGATAACAAGCCGAAATTACATATATTTTGAAGCTGACCTCTTGTTTTGGCTGTAGAGTCCCTTCCCCCAATAATACTGTTGGGGTCATGATCCCTTTGAACCCAAATATATCGTGGAGGAACACGTACCTGTTCATCAGGAATGGCTTGATCAGTGCTCTTCTCCTCGTCACTAGAAATGTCAGGATCAGCAACAGTTGGGATAACTTCAACTGATTCTGGAATTTCTTTGACTTTCTCAATTGTCTCGGTTGGAGGCAATTCGACAGGAGGACTATCTTGACGAAAGTTACTAATAGTCGTCGATGATAACATTAGCAGATTCCATCATGACTTGTGTTCTGAGATTAAAAACTCGAAAACCACGAATATCAGAAGCATAGCCAAGAAACATACCTTCGTCACTTTTGGTTTCGAATTTCCCTTTCTGTTCTCGATCTTTCAGAATATATCACTTACTTCCAAACACCCTGAGATAGTGTAGGTTGGGTTTCCTTCCAAATACACATGGTTGATCAAGTAGCATGCTGTGAAGACAACTTCTCCCCAAAATCTTAAAGGTAAGTTTTTGTTGTGGAGCATTACCCTGGCCATTTCCTGAATGTTCCTATTATTTCTTTCGGCAACTCCATTAGTTTGAGGAGTAATTGGTGGTGAGTATTGTTGAATGATCCCCAGTTCGTCACAGAACTCAAATACCTTGGTGTCTTTGAATTCAGTGCCCCCGATCGCTCCTAATTTTCTTTAGTTCGCGACCTTGTTCGTTCTGGTTCCTTTTAACAATAATCTTGAATTCACTCAGGGTTTCATTCTTATGAGATAGAAATGCAACCCAAGTGAATATGGTGTAATCATCTACCATAACTAAAGAACATTCATGAAATGGCCAGAATATAACACTTACTTTCATACCTTTAACGTAGACCACATCATGGATTTCTGGAACACCGGGTAGCTTGATCGTTCCCTTTTTGCTAATGTAGCAACAACTTCCATCTCCGAATGTTACAGGACCTCCTTCGTAGTCAACAGACGATACAAACCAAGTGAGATCTCCTGTCATATGTCGACTACATCCACTATCAAGAAACCATTGAAAAGGAGATGTAGATCTTAAAGCAAAGGCACCCATACTACTAGTACTTCTCGATTTAGAGTTTCCTAGTAGAGTTGTATGAACTTTTAGAGAGTCATACAGTTGTTTAGCATCTTACAAAGATTACTTGCAACATTAAGACTCTTTTGAAAGGACATACAAGCATGATGTATATGATCGGAAGGACCACAACATGAGCCTATGCTTTGAAGATTGTCCGACTGGTTCCTTGTCAAGTCAGTTTTCTCAACATCCTGCCGTTGATTACTATCTAACTTATGACTTTTCATGAGAGAGGAACAACTGAGATTTTTCAAACACTCAAGGGAAGTATTTCCGGATATCAAATCCTTAAGAATTGCAATTTCAGCAACAAGACCGTAGTTGATCCGGATTTGTTCATCCAACCCTTTTTGAAGAGATATCAGTTTGTCAGACCTTTTCTTGCGGTTGTTTTTCAAACCCGGTGAAGCGTTAATTGAGACTTTATAATCCATAGAGTCAGACCGCTACAAACACAGACTTGTTAGGTCTTAAACGTGTTTGCCTGCTCTGATACCAATTGAAAAAGCGGGGGTCTAACAACACCACCCAATATTTCGATTAGCATTCTGTATGGACTAACTCCGAAATACTTTGCTAGAGAATCAACTAGACAGTCAGACTCAATCTAGATAAAAAGTATCTCAAGGAGTTAATATCTCAATCTCTTAATTTCTTACTCAAGCAAACTGCGAGTCTCGATTAAAGAAAGATAACTTGGATGCTACCAAAGACCAATGTCCAAGGATCAATCAATATCAATCAACAACCAGAGGTTGGATTTCCAATTGATGATCTTAACGCACAACCTGTATTATTTCAATTATATAAAATATAATGCGGAAAAGAAATAACACAAACACCAGAAGTTTTGTTAACGAGGAAACCGCAAATGCGAGAAAAACCCGGGACCTAGTCCAATTGAATACACATTGTATTAAGCCGTTATAGACACTAGCCTACTGCAAACTAACTTCGGACTGGACTATAGTTGAACCCCTATTAATATCCCACTGATACAAGGTACAGTTGTACTCCTACGCCTCTGATCCCAGTAGGACACTGCGTACTTGATTCCCTTAGCTGATCTCACCCACAACTAAGAGTTGTTGCAACCCAAAATCACAGACTTGATAATAAATGAATCTGTCTCACACAGAAAAGTCTATCAAAAGGATAAATTTGTCTCCCACAGAGATAAACCCTAGGTTTTGTTCCGTCTTTAGATATAAAATCAAGGTAATAGGAACCATTTGATAATCCGGTCTTATATTCCCGAAGAACAACCTAGATTAATCAATCACCTCTCAACAATCCTTCCTGACTACACAGGCGGTTTGTCGAGGAATCACAAACAGTGAGACGAAGATGTTTGTGACTTCTTTATCTTTCCTATCGGAGAACTCTCACGTTCTCAAGCCAATCAAAGATTGTACTCGTACGATAGAAGATGCAAGATCAGATCACCCAACTACGATAAAAGTAGTATCGGTCTGGCTTCACAATCCCAATGAAGTCTTTAAGTCGTTAACCCGATTTTAGAGAAGAAAATCAAGGGTTAATGGAGATCGACTCTAGCGAGCGCACTAGTATCACACAGACGTGTGGGGATTAAGTTTTGCTCTAGCTAGATGTCTCCTATATATAACCTTCAAATCATGGTTTTTCCTTAGGTACAAAGCAAACTCTATTCACCATTAGATGAAAACCTGATTTAGATTCAAGCCAATATCTCTCAACCGTTAGATCGAAAGACATAGCTTGTCACACACACTTAGGTACACGTTTACTGGGTTCGTGAAAACCATGCCCAAACGAGTACGTGTATGTTGGTTCAACATGATAACCCAAAAGGTAAACCATATGAGCATCTCATATTAATCATGTTCTTCTTCACCATAACTAGTTCAATTGACTCAATATAAACTAGTTAAGAGTTTTTCAATTGCTATGAGATCTTATGTAACTACTCAAGACACAATTGAAACAAAGATGATTCGATTCGACTAGAATCGGCACATGAACATTATAGCCACGGTTTGCATAAAGCATTCCTTAATAATTAATGTTTCATGTTCAGAGCACATCTTTAGATTATAACCTCTTAAGCCACAAACAAGTTCGCGGACTTAAGCTAATCGGTTGATTTTTCCAAACTCAGCAGAAATTTCCGGGACGAGAACTTCCGCCAGTTCGCAGACTGGGTTCGCGGACTTAGCACACAAACGAGTTTTGGAAATCCCAGCAGAAATTCTCGGTCGAGAACTTCCGTCAGTTCGCGGACTTGGCAAGCCAATTCCACAATCCTCCCGATTACTCTTGATCAACAAAGTTTGAAAAACTTCGGTTCAAGGAATACATGGTTATATAATCTAAACTCTCATTCCAACCATAGAGACATTCTCAGAGGACGCTATGTAGCCGTTATTCACAGACCGATTCACGTCAGAGCAATTCTCAAAGTGATTGAAACTTTTCATGACTTTCGTCACTAGGTGAAGATAAACTTGATCAAAGCGAAACTCTTTACCAACACACTATTTCGAGAAAAAGATAACCAATGAATACTCAGCTTGAAATGTCAAGTGTGTATGATCTAGTCTATATAGCATACGACTTTTGTCTCATAAGAAGTAGGAGATAGAATAGATAGACTTTTGAGTGATAGATAAGTTCAAGTATTCACATACCTTTTTGTTGATGAAGTTCCATGGTTCCTTGTGTAGATCTTCATCGTTGTCGTTGAATCACCACGAAGTCCTTGAGCTCAGCTACACTTTTCCTATCCTAGTCCGAGACTTAGCTAATAGGCTAGAAATCAAGACTTATAGTTTTGATCACTAACATTGACAAACATGCTTGATATAGCAACGCATGCGAAGTTGACCGAGCTATGCTCTAACAAGCAGCTTTGCGACCATCCTCGGCAACCTTAGCAGCATTATTAGCTCTCTCAAGAGCCAATAAATAAGCCTCCAGAGACCTCCGAGTTTTCATCAGATCATCCTCCAACGAAGATATCTTAGCAGCAGAAGCAGCATCACTCGACGAAGGCTGCTGAGCAACAGCAAGAGTAGATTCTTGACGAGCACGTTCCAATCAAATGAGGGCACTTAGATCTATAAACCTTGAATAAGGTGTAGCCAACATCTATCTGCTTGCAAAGCAGCAAACAAAGGAGTATAAGGACAGACGGAGGATCAAATTAATAAGAAAAACGATAAGGTAATAATCACTTACTGAGAACGCTGAAAGACGAGGGAGGAAATTGGTATAGGTATCCATGAAAGCCTCCATCTCTTAGATATTACCACCTACGGATCTCACCAAATCTTTGACTGGAGCGGAGACAATCAGGGTCAAAGAACAAGTCTTTGGCAAAGACGATCATGCGGGCAGATAACACGTCCAGCTGCGAAGCTATCTCGAAAGAACTACCAAGATGATGATGATCAACTCCAACAGAAAAGGGAACCTTGGAGTCCCGCAGGATGGCCTCAAGAATAGCGTCATCGAGAACTACCTAATCTCAAGCTCTCCGACAACCTACCTTGGCTAGATTCAGCGGCAGCTCCCTCGTTCGTTTGAACACGAGCAAGGGCATGACTGCTGAACCCTCACCACGACGAAGAGATGGCATGGTGGATGATTTAGGGACATAAAGAGGAGCTTGAGAGCCGCCCAAATCCATGTCACCGGCGGAAGGAAGATTACCCAGTACGGTCCAATCTGGTGACGAAGGTGGGGGTCCAACAGCTTTGCTAACGGGGGCAGTAGGAGACAGACCGAGCACTCCCTAGTGAAGCAGGAGCAGTATTGAAGGAGAAGCTGGCTAGTGAAATCACAACCTTATTCTTCTGCTGCGAATCTGAGCTACCAACCCTCACTGTGGGGGTAACAACCTTAGCAAACGAACCGCTTGATTGAAGAGAGGTAGCAGAAGATGAAGGGAGATTCTTAGAAGCCACACCAGCAGCTCCAGCAGTAGCAGAAATAGCGGGTAAAGCCTTGCTAGGAGCAGAAAACGAAGGCATCTTCAAAGACAGAGTAGGAGCAGGGCTTGAACACTAACATGCTCGACCAACTGAGCACCGGTACCGACAAGAAGGTTCTCACCCTCAACTGAGGCAGATCGGACGGGACTAGGGTTATCTTTGGCAAAATCCTCCTCGATATCATCCAAATGAGGGCTGCGGCCAATATCCTCAATATCCTCCATGTCTTCGTCAAATGGTACATCACCGGCAGCCTTAGGATTGTCATCCAAAGCATCAAGATCAATGATGGTCTTTAACTTACCCTTCCTCTGGGAAGACTATATAGAAACACGTGCGTCAGCTAAGAATCAGGGGCAAGGTACTAAGGAGCTTACAAGCACAAAGGTATGATAATGATCCTTACCTCCGCAGGCGTTTTAGCCAAGGCCTTTCTCTTCCTAGTCCTTGTGGCCATAGAATTTCCAAAGAGAGCTGGAGCGGTCCCGAGAAGAAGCGTGCGGCGGCATCAAAAAGAATATTGTCATAACAAAGATACCAAAGTAGACGAAGATATCAAATCAGACAAAGATATCTAAGAAAACGAAGATATTGAAAGCAAAGGTACCTCATGAGAAGCAGCAGGATTAAAAACCCAAGGCCGATACCCATCATACTTCTCGGGCAAAGAATGAGATGAACGAGGGACTAAGGGATCCGCAGTGGTGAAACCATAAGCCCAAGGGCCAACCACATGAAGAGGAGTACGAGCCCAACGATCATCGTGATCAAGACGAATGCGATCAGACTTTGGCAAAGGCAGCCTAGCAGAATAAGGGATGGTAGTCAAACCAAGTATTATCAATCTCCTCCAGCAAGCGAACGCTATTACCTTCCCTAATCTTCCTAGCAGTAACATGGATACAACGGGGACCAACACTCAAAGGAAGAAGATTACTCTTCTGAATAGCATCAACATACGTAGCATTGAAGTTGGCAGGAGTATAATCCTCCCGCTTAGATCTCCCCTCAGCAAAGGGATTATAAGACTCCAGGGTTATTTTGCCCTTGCTACGGTACCAGCTTTCGCGAAGAGCAGTCAGTAATTACCAGTATATTGCATAACTCCTCTAACCTGAGTCTTGTTTGCCGAGTCATCCCTCGAAGACAAAACATCATATTAGAAGGGATCATTTCTACTAAACAAAGGAAGGAGCATACCTGCGGCCAATTGGCCAACGCTAATGAGGAGGTTATTCTCATCATAAGGAAAATCCCGGATGAGAGACTCAGTGAGAAAGTCAGGGCCATTGACAAAGGAAATCTCGAATTTATGAAGGCGAAAAGACCTGGTAATCTCAGCAATAGACAAATGAGCAAAGCTGTCCTTGTCACGTAGTTGGAGCCTCTGAAGCTCATAGTGAGGAGGAGGAGGCGGAGGTCTTCAACAACAACTTCTTCAATATCAGGGTCCGCAACCCCCTCAGCAACCGTAGCCACCTCAGTACCAGCAGGCACCTCAGAGTCCTCAGGAGGAGGAGATGGCGTAGCATCGGAATGATCCATTCTCGGAGGGGGATCAATCGACGAAGATATCTTCGGACCCTTACGCGTAGGTTTCTTTGGAAGCCTCATAATACCTAACACCATCAGGAAGAACATCTCCATCAACAATGGCGGAGGAAAATCATAGTTCATTCCAAAAGCCGAAAGGGGCAAAAACCGACATACTTTGGGCATGGGTTTCACTAAACCAACCAAAGGAACGGTTTGAACACACCATAGAGCAAAAAAATGAATATCATACATCACGAAAAGAAAAATTGCAGGCAAGGAACGATCATGGCGGAATTATCATCAAAAATCAAAATGGAGTGAAACCCAAGTTCCCATACAACGCAAGCAATTAAAAGAGATCAAAACTCTCACATGCAATTAATAATCGCAACATCGAGCAAAAATGAATATACCCTACTCGAGTCAAGGAAAAGAAAAATGGCACAAGGATGGCATAATATCATCAGGAAAATCAAAATGGAAAGCAAGCAATTAAAAAGAATACACGGGGCATAATATGAAGAGAATCAACACTAAAGAGACGAGCATCACTTACTTGCACGATCAATCGGTATTTTGAAAAATACCCCATTAATTATTTGAAGCCAAAACACTCGAAAGATTGAAGGAGAAAAAGAGAAGTTGAAGGAGAAAAAGAGAAGCTAGGCGGAAGAATCTCAATGAAAGAGATGGAAGGCGACAGTTCGAAGAAGAAGGAGAAAGGGAATTAATAAAAATTCCTTCTCTTTGTTCCCTTCTTATAGGCGGCTGGAGAATCCAAAAATTTGGATGTCACGAAATTCAAGGGGAAGTTATTGCATGAAAGGACATGTAGGGACCACCTAATCGGTACGTGAAAAAATGGCGGCGTAACGGAAGTTTTTTTCCACCTCTACCAAACGGTAGAATATGAAAGAAAAGGGGCAAACTGTGAATATCAATATTCTGTGGAGCACGTGTCACGATCTTAGTGGCCGCATACAAATTCAACTGTGTAGCCTTCGCTATACAGAGAAGCTTGAGTAGCAAAGGATGCCTCCGCAGATCTACTTTATCTCATTCCAAGAAAGAAGGCCTAAACGGTTAGGATGAGAAGTGTAAAAGCCTAGTCTACAAAGAGGCAGCTGGCAAGGGGACAGAGGTAGATGACGCATCTAATCAGCATTAAATGCTCAAATATCTTATCTACACGCATGAACCAAGGCACGTGGAGAGAGAAGGCGTGGCAGAACCCGATTGGCGGAAGCTGGTGGTGAACGAAGGTACAATCTGTACTAAGGTTGGGTGGTTCCCGAAGGAACGTGGGCCAACTGAGGTGGCGGAATACAACTGGAGAAGGTACGCGGTGGACGAAGGTACCATTGGTACGAAAGGTATATCAGCAGACGATGGACTCAGAGGCAGCAAATATATACCTGGAGCAAGAGGGGCTATAAATACCAAGCCTCACCAACAAACTAGGGGCATTCAATATCTAGGAGAGAAGATCTAGTCTTAAGCTTATACCTCTTTAATGTTTAGAACTTAAGTATTTACTTCCACTTGAGTTCTCTCTATTACTTTGGGAAGCATTTAAGATCTTTGTAACCACCTCAAACTTAATACGAAACCATCACTCATTACCCCGTGGACGTAGACAAATGTCGAACCACGTAAATCTCTTGTGTCTCATGATAACTTAGAAGCTTTTACATTATATTCGTGTTCTTCATTATTATTGTGATCTTAGATATCATTTATTACTTAGCATTATCAGTTCAACAGAGGTATCAATACTGCTTAGTA
This sequence comes from Papaver armeniacum, assembly GCA_023531295.1. Classification (NCBI taxonomy): domain Eukaryota; kingdom Viridiplantae; phylum Streptophyta; class Magnoliopsida; order Ranunculales; family Papaveraceae; genus Papaver; species Papaver armeniacum. Next base: position 82,874 of record JAJJWW010016767.1, read on the forward strand.
TCAGATCCTCAGAGCTGTATACATTACGTAGACTACGGAAAAACGAGTAGTCACATGTGTCACTCAAAAGTCTATTTACTCTATCTCCTACTCTTGAGACAAAAGTCGTTTTGATATAGACTTTCATTATACACATTTGCTATTTCGAGCCGAGTTTATCTCGCCTATCTATTTCTCAAAATATGTGTTGGTAAGCTTTCGCTTTAGCCAAATTCATCTTTACCTAGTGACGAATGTCATGATATGTTTTAATCACTTTGAAAATTGCTCTGACGAAAAATGGTCTGTGAATAACGGCTATATAACGTCCTCTGAGAATGTTTCAATGATTGAAATGGGAGTTTAGATTACATAACCATTGGTAGGATATAAGCATTGTTATGGAAACACATATATGTATAAGTCCTTATTCCTTGAACCAAAGTCTGCGAACTTTGTTGATCAAGAGAAACAAAATGTGGCGTGAGCCAAGTCCGCGAACTGGCGGAAGTTCTCGACCCGAGAATTTCTGCTGGAGTTTGTGTACTCCTTCCGTGAGCTTAAGTCCGCGAACCCAGTCCGCGAACTTGAGTTGGTTATATCTAAAACCGGTTGTTCTCGAACTCATGTTTATATAAACTAAGGAATGCTTTTGCAAACCGTGGCTATAATGTTCATGAACCGATTCGAGTGAATCAAACCTTTTTTGCTTCGATTGTGTCTTGTGTAGTTACATAAGATCTAAGCAATTGAACAACTCTCTAACTAGTTCATTTGAGTCATTTGGACTAGTTATGGTGAAGAAGAATATGGTTGATATGAAAGTAATCATATGGCTAACCATTGGTTAACTATTGTTGAACCAACAAATGTTAATGTTTGGATACGGTTACATAAACCCAAAATTGGACATTTCATTTGTGTGTAACAAGCTAAGTTTTCGATCCAACGGTTGAGAAATATTAGCTTTAATCTAATCAGGTTTTCATCTAACGTAAATATTGAATGCTTTGTTACCAAGCTAACATTGATTGTAAACCCTGATTTGAAAGACTATATAAGGGAGAACTCTAGCAACTGGGAAACCTAATCCCCACACCTTACGTGTGATACTAGTTGTGTAAGCTAGAGTCGATTCTCCTTTAACCTTGGGTTTTCTTCTCTAAACCAGGTTAACGACTTAAAGACTTCATTGGGATTGTGAAGCCAGATCGATACTACTTTTATTGTAGTTGTGTGATCCGATCTTGTCATTTCTATCGTTTTGAGTACAATTGTAATAATTGGCTTGAGATTTATATCTCCGATATGCAAGATAGAAAAGTAATCACAAACACTTCATCTCATCGTTTGTGATTCTGCAATATCTTTTCTCGCTGCGTCGATTGAGATTATTGCGAGGTGATTGATAATAATAGGTTGTTCTTCGGGAATACAAGTCCGGGTTATCAATTGGTTCTTGTTCACCTTGATTTATCAAAAGACGGAACAAAACTCGTAGGTATATTCATGGGAGACGGATTTATCTATTACCGTAGACTTTTCTGTGTGATACAGATTTGTTTATTAAAGTCTTCGACTTTAGGTCGTAACAACTCTTAGTTGTGGGTGAGATCATCTAAGGGAATCAAGTACGTAGCATCCTACTGGGATCATAGGCGTAGGAGCATAACTGTACCTTGGATCAGTGTGAGATTGATTGGGGTTCAACCAAAGTCCAGACCGAAGTTAGTTTGGAGTAGGCTAGTGTCTTTAGCGGCTTAGTACGTGTGTGTGTTCAATCTAGACTAGGTCCGGGTTTTTTACGCATTTGCGGTTTCCTCGTTAACAAAATTAAGTATCTGTGTTATTTCTTTTCCGCATTATATTTGTTTATATAATTGAAATATCACGGGTTGTGCGTTGTTCAATCAATTAGAATATCCGACCTTTTGGTTGTTGATTTAAATTGATTGACACTTGGATATTGGTCTTTGGTACCATCCAAGTTATCTCTCTTTGATAGAGACTCGCAGATTTCTATTTGCTTGAGTAAAGATCAAATCGAGAGATTGAGATATAAACTCTTTGATATACTTTTCTTTAGATTGAGTCTAACTGTCTAGTTGATTCTCTAGAAAGTATATTGGAGTTTGTCCATACATATTGCTAATCAAATTGTTGGGAGTGGTTGTTGTACCCCCGCTTTTTCAAGTATCACTTGTTTACTCCATATATTTCTCCCCCTTTTTGTCACAAAATGACAAAGAAAAGAAAAAATAAAGGAAAACACGAAAAGAATCTTACAAATCTCAAAAGACTTGCAACCTGTAGAGTTAGGAACGAGGGTTCCACACATCATGTTCTGATAACCAATATCAAAACCAAAACTACAAGTAGTTTTATTTTGATATGTTACCAAGGAAACAATTTGTCTGAAACAATTTTTCCATTTTATTTTAGCAAATAAAAAACAACTAAGCATTTTAGCCCCTTTGCTAAACCGATTGTACAAAAACAATCGCTTAATTCGATAAGACCAAAATAAAGATAACTGTAGATACCGTCGAAATCGGTTAGGATCTCTAGATATCCGAAATGGAAAAACACGTGGAAAATTATTAATACGAATCCGCCACCCAACTTAGGGAGTTGGGACCCAAAATAGCACTGGTCCAAAACAGAGAAAAATCTGGAATCAAGATACGGGCTAGGAAGGTGTGAGACACCTAGCCCGTCCAATCCGAAAATTGGCCTCTACTTTATAATCGGGATATTAGGGTTTTGATATTATAAAATAAATACATGATGATGAATTTATAAAATATAACACCAAAAAATATTAGATGCGGAAGTTCACCCTTAATCCACCTAGGAAAAACCTGCTCTCAAAAGAAAACACGATTATACTTATTACCGAAACCAATGCAAATTATTATTATTATCAATATTAATCAAAATTATTATTATTAGTCTAAATACCGAAATAATGCTAATCGATATGGAAAAATGGGGTTGGTCTTATCAACATAACATGGATTTGCTTAATCACGGTGAGAAAAAGAAGCTAGCATTCATATAATCTATTCTCTAGTCTAATTAATCAATAGCAACCTTTGCATGCAGATGTCAAAACTAAACAAGCCACTGTCGTTTAAACCATAAACTCCTTTTACAGCCTTATCATATCAACAAAGTAATGGATGCGGGCTAATTTATTGATCACCAGAGCACCATAAACATGCAAGTTAAAAACGTGGAGTATCAGGAATATGATAAATGGTCATTGAACTTTGTATCGAGGATATATTAATTATGGCTATGAAATCATGTTACAAAGACCAAAAGTGTAAATGAAAATTGATTACCGACGAAATTTGTATTCGCTGTGAGCTTTCGGAATGTCACTTAGATCGAAATGACGAATCCAATATTAATGCCGCAAATCGTATCCAAACGCCAACGTTTTTATTGCTCTAACTTTTTCTACAATTTTTCTCCTTGCGTATTTGTATCCAATTCTCTAATGATTTCTATTACTCCAAATTTTTACCAAAATTTTTCCTCCTTTCTACCGAAATTTTTGGCCTCCCATTCACACCAAAATTGGTTCCCTATTTATAATCTCACTCCCTTAACTACGACCTTATGATTCAATGATCCAATCCGACGACTCACATTAAAAACCTAAATATCATTTTCATTTTAACAAATAATATTCCCATATTATTCCATTTCATTTTCTAAATTAAAATATTTTCATTTAAGCCTAAAATCTAATCTAGGGAGGCAAGTTTGGGAACAAAGTAAAACAAGGTGTCGACATTTTAGAGTTTGGCAGACCCGGTGGACTTGGAAATACGTATTATTAGGATGAAAAGTGGACACGTTTTGGTACCAGTAGACATTTAATCTTTGCACGGACTTTGAAATGGTGGGCATTCAGTGGGCTAAGATAATTTAGGCTCCTAAATGACACAAGCCAACACTGCACTCACGCCTATAATTTGGGTGGACTTAAATTGTGGTTGGCGTATCCAAGCTCAAAGGTTGGCTGGTTCATTAGTGGACTCTAGTTCACCCGGTGCTAATATTTTGGGCGCGCAACATACCTAATGCCTAGGACCACTTCGGATACGATATTGCGGCAACATTTGTGACCGTACAAAATTGGGGTGTCTACAATAACTCTATATTTCTCATCAGGTTCTAATTATCCATAAACTTAGACCTTTCAGTTTTAAACAAGACAAGTACTAGGTTAGTTAACTAGCATTTCTTGTTAGGGCATTCGATTAGACTTGAATAACCGAAACCTCACTTCGATAAGTCTAACTAAGATCATAATTAACTTAGTTTCTCTTATCCGGAATCGAATTGGACTAACCAACTCATCCCGTAAACCTTTTATTTCGTTAAGCCATAAATAATTTATACAAACCAACATAAATCAACTTGCACAATTATTCACCTCAACCGGAAGCAATTGAAACAACATAGAAATTAAAAGCACCGCAATTGCACCGAAATTTTGTAAGCCTAAACAATTGATACCACACAATAAAGCAAGATAACAATAGTTTTTCTTAACCGGAACTAATTGAATCACACACATCCACACACACATCATGGAATAAACATCAATTGAACCGAAATTTTGTTAAGCAAAAGCAATAAATATATATGAAATAAACTCAGGCTTTTCTTAAACAGGAAAACAATTAACTAACAAGATTGTTACCTCAAATTTCGCATCCACTTCTCCAATATGATTGCATCTTCTTCCAGGGAGAATTGATACCGAAATATCATCATGTTGTCATTCTTATGCAAAACAAAAGAATAACAACAACCAACCTTTACCAGAGAAAGGTTGAAAATCGGTTTTAACAATTGCAAGCAAAAGTTGAAAACCGTCGAAACACATATGCTTTTATGCTAAACCAAAACCGATTCAACATATTGTGACTTTTTCACATATTGTTTCTACCAGAACCCCTCATGATTCTTTGATAAAGCCTACCAACATGGGATAGAACTTAATCCTGCTAAATCAAAAAGTCACCCACACCTCAAGGGTTTACAACATATGAGATCGAATATTAAGGTAGTAAAACCGAAATCAAACATCCCATAAACATACACAACAATAAGATAAAAGCATTCAAGCACAAGCTATGCAAACCAAAAACTATCACAAGAAAAATAATAAATCAAATAATTTTATTCATAATAGTTTTATTCATAATAGACCAATACAATCAATGAAAGAAATCAAAAATTGATGTCTATTTTCCTAGATTAAGTATTACAACAAATAACTTAATCTCTAGTGGTGCTCTTGTTGTTAACTGAAGTTTCATCAGTAATCACACTACCAAAAGTATGTCTCAAGGATTTTGTTGACAACCACTTTCTGTTTTTCAAGGTTTTCAATTTGAAGCTTCAAATCGGCTAGCTCACGTTTTGCTTCATCCATTCTGTTTTTCAGACTGTCTCGATCTTGTATCAAAGAAAAGACATTTCAAATGAGTTCTTCGAACCCATGCATAGAATCATGCATACCATCAGTGGGAAACCACTTGGTAGAATCTGAATCATCGATCGCAAAGAGACTTACTTCATCTTGAGATCTATCAGAGTTGTGTTCAAAAACAATTCTTGAGACAATCTTCCTGGTTTTTCGTTTTGAGAGAAAACCTGGATAATTTTTAACTATTCGAGCTTCCCTTTTATTACTCCTTGTAACACTTCGAGTTATAGGAGACATGGTTTAGTTCAAGACTTTCCAGGGAAGAGCTAATTCTTAAGAGAAGATTTCTTATAAGATAAGTACATATTCGGCTTGTGGAACCAGGGTTTCCGACAATGGGCAATTTTACCGAACTTCTCCTTATATTAAAGGACAATATCCCTTATTACCGATCACGCAAATCATTACCCACTTGTGCACTTGATTTTTTATGTGCTTTTCTCATCCAGGGTTTGAGCACAAAACGGATGAGTTAGCACAATCTCCTTTCAACTAGGTTGAGAAGGAGTAAGCCATTTCCGGCTTACATTGAATACCAGAAACATAGTTCATGTTTCTCTTAGGGAATTTCTGCCCAAAATATTTTCTCTCAAGACGATGATCTTTTCTAACTCTAGAGATATGATCATGTGGAGAAAATGTACTGACATGAGAATTTTCAGAGATAGATAAATCTCTCTTAATTCTTTAAATGAGATTTTCATAAGATTTTCTCATTCTAAGGACTTCCTTATGATTCACATCAGTGTGATTATCTGAAACAATTATTGGAAACTCCTGATTGTGTCTTTTGGTAGAGATTCTCTCTTTCCCTTCCTTCTGAAGTCGTTCCTTATCAAAACTAGAACTGTTTCGATATGGGTGCGGAGGACCCTTTTTCCAGAAGCGATTATCAACTCTTTCCTTTGACTCTTTTGAGTTGATCTTATCGGGATATGGTATAATCTGTTTTTCTATTGAGGAATAATCTTTCAGTTTTTTAAGACAGGAAATTTTCTTCAAAAATTTTACCACCGTATGTTGAAGAATTATAAGTTTCATGTCAAGTGACTGAAAATTGTATTCCTTACAATCACCACGGAATCGGTTCAAAGTTTCCTTTGGACAAGATTTCGTTTGATTATCAGAAGATCTAGAAGCTGGTTTCTCATCCTCTTCCAACTTGATGTAGTTAGGCAAATTACCATCATCTTGATCTGTTTCAGATGTGATTAAACCGATTTTGTCACAATATGTAAAAGTCGAGCAAGGACTTTTAGTTCCCTCATCAGAAGAAATCACAACAACATCATTAGTTAGAATCATAGGACGTGTCTCTTTATTTGTAAGAGATTTACCAAGAGCCTCTAGTTTGACAGTGAGATCCATTTTCTCTTTGGCTAGACAATTCAGTTGAATATTTTTTTCTCTGATGTCCTGTTTAAGAAGATTTGACTCTGTCTTTAAAAACACCACTTTAGAGGACAGAGATTTTATAGGCTTTAGGAGTTTTACCAACTCTTTATCATCATCTTCCTTTCCATCAGAGATGGACATATATGTTTTCGCAACTCCTGGATCATGAGTCAACAAAGTTGTAACATCTTCAACTTTTGAGTGTTCAAACTCTTGCATAACATTAACTGAATCAGACATTAGATTCAATTCTTATAGGTTGGATCGCACCAAACACAAATTGTTAGATCTTTTCTTGTTTTCCAGCTCTGAAACCAATTGAGAAGGCGAGGGTGCCCAAATATACCTCAAGCTAAAACTTTTCCTACCTATAAGTCCTTTCTCCGAAAATGATTGTCTATGGAGTGAGTCGAGACAATATAACTAATCGGTTCACACTTCGTGTGATCGTCTATGGATACGGGAACGAGACAATACAACATTGAAGATATGCAATGAATAACAAAACCAATAACGCCTGGCGATTTTCTTTTCGATTCACAAATAAGTTTATGAACTTTCTTCCTTAGAACACATGTAAAACATTGTTTCCTAGGATGAAGTATTCACCTCATACCTATACATAATCACAATAGCATTCAAATTATTATGGCGATGTCTTATCTACAAAGTTTAATGGTTAAGCAATAAACCTCGTATTGTATTCCTTAATACTATGTCTATTTAGAGTTCAAATATGCTTCGCAGTTTTGTTTTCAATATGCACGACTTGAAAGATATGTTAGGGAATGAACAGTTCAAGTCAAATATCACAGACCTCAAGTGGAAGGATGATTATTGTCGTTGTAGCTCCTTGTTTCTTCACATCTTCAAGTCTTCGCAATACTTGTAAAGTCTCATATCCTAATACTTTCAAGCTAACCTATACGAAGTTGACTCTAGTACATAATCAAGCGACTCTTAATGAAAAAGCGGGGGTACAACAACCTCACCCAATATTTCAATTAGCAATATGTATGGACAAACTCCAATATACTTTCAAGAGAATCAACTAGACTCAATCTTAATAAAGTATATCAAAGGGTTATATCTCTCTTTCTTGATTCAATTCTTTCTCAAGTAAATAGAAATCTGCGAGTCTAATTGAATACAAGCGAAATCACTTGAACGGTACCAAAGACCAATGTTCAAGGATCAATCAATCTCAATCAACAACCACAGGTTGGATTTCCAATTGATTGATTTAAACGCACAACCTGTGATATTTCAATTATATAACAAAATATAATGCGGAATAGAAATAACACAGACACCAGAATTTTGTCAACGAGGAAACCGCAAATGCAGAAAAACCTCGGGACCTAGTCCAGATTGAACACCACACTGTATTAAACCGCTACAGACACAAGCCTACTACAAACTAACTTCGGTTTGGACTGTAGTTGAACCCCAATCAATCTAAAACTGATTCAAGGTACGGTTGCGCTCCTTACGTCTCCCGATCCCCCAATGGGATACTACGCACTTGATTCCCTTAGTTGATTTCACCCACAACTAAGAGTTTGCTACGACCCAAAGACGAAGACTTTAATAAACAAATCTGTATCACAAAGAAAAGTCTACAATAATAGATAAATCTGTCTCCCACAGAAATACCTACAAGTTTTGTTCCGTCTTTTGATAAATCAAGGTGAACAAGAACCAATTAATAACCCGGTCTTATATTTCCGAAGAACAACCTAGTATTATCAATCACCTCACAATAATCTTAATCGACGCGGTGAAAGAAGATATTTTGGAATCACAAATGATGAGACGAAGATGTTTGTGACTACTTTTATATCTTGCCTATCGGAGATATAAATCTCAAGCCAATCGTTACGATTGTACTCAAAACGATAGAATCAGCAAGATCAAATCACACAACTACGAGAAAGTAGTGTCGGTATGGCTTCACAATCCCAATGAAGTCTTTAAGTCGTTAACTTTGGTTTGAGAAGAAAACCCAAGGTTAAAGGAGAATCGACTCTAGCTTATGCAACTAGTATCACACGTAAGGTGTGGGGATTAGGTTTCGAGTTCTTAGAGTTCTCCTTATATAGTCTTTCAAATCAGGGTTTGCAATCAATGTTAGCTTGGTAACAAAGCATTCAATATTCACCGTTAGATGAAAACCTGATTAGATTCAAGCTAATATCTTTCAACCGTTGGATCGAAAACTTAGCTTGTTACACACAAATGAAATGCACGATTTTAGGTTTGTGTATGCTTGTACCCAAACATGTACATTTGTTGGTTCAACAATAGTTAACCAAATGGTTAGCCATATGAGCACTTTCATATCAACCATATTCTTCTTCACCATAACTAGTTCAAATGACTCAAATGAACTAGTTAGAGAGTTGTTCAATTACAAGGAAATCTTATGTAACTACACAAGACACAATCGAAGCAAAAACGATTTGATTCACTCGAATCGGTTCATGAACTTTATAGCCACGGTTTGCATTTTGCATTCCTTAGTTAATATAAATAAGTTCACAAACAATCGTCTTTAGATATAACCAACTTAAGTTCGCAGACTTAGTTCGTGGACTTAAGTTCGGAGAAGGAGTTCTCAAACTCCAACAGATTTTCTCGAGTCGAGAACTTCCGCCAGTTCGCGGACTGAGTTCACATCTCTTGTTCCGGTTCTCTTGATCAACAAAGTTCGCAAACTTCGGTTCAAGGAAAAAAGGACTTATACATATATGTGTTGCTACACAATGCTTATATACAACATTGGTTATATAATATGAACTCTCATTTCAATCATTGAAACATTCTTAGAGGACGTTATTATATAGTTGTTATTCACAAACTATTTTTCGTCAAAGTAAGCAATTTTCAAAGTGATTGAAACGTATCATGACTTTCGTCACTAGGTAAAGATGAACTTGGCAAAAGCAAAAGTTTACCAACACATATTTTGAGAAATAGATAGGAGAGATAAAGCTCGTCTCGAAATAGCAAATGTGTATAATCAAAGTCTATATAGCAAAATGACTTTTGTCTCAAAATAGGAGATAGAGTAGATAGACTTTTGAGTGATAGATAAGTTCAAGTCTCCACATACCTTTTAGTCGATGAAGTTCCACCAGTTCCTTGAGTAGTCCTTCGTCTTGTATGATGATTGCCATGGAGCTCTTGAGCTCAACTACACTTTATATCCTAGTCCGAGACTTAGCTATAGTAGACTAGAAATCAAGACTTATAGTTTTGATCACTAACATTGACAAACATGCTTGAGATAGCAACGCATGCGAGTTCGACCGAGCAATGCTCTAACAATCTCCCCCTTTGTCAATTTTAGTGACAAAACTATCAATACATATGGAATACAAAAATAAATGAATTAACTTTTGTAGCTCCTATTCCACATGCCTAATCTTCAACATTACTTGAAATATTCGTCACTTCCAAGTACTCCAATGATCCCAAAGGTTGTAAGTTCAGCATCATCGTTGTTGAAAATCCATAGCTATAACAACGAGAAAACAAGAGTTCTCAATCATTGTTATACAGTGTCATAGTATCATTATATAGTATCAAAGTTCAATTGCATCACAACTTCGACAACAATATTATGGTGATATGTATCACTCCCCCTTAGTCAATACTCAATCTCACATGGAAACCACTCCCCCTTAGATAATGATCCGAAAACCATATGTATTTGTAGTGTGAACTACATATTAATTCTCTCCATTTTTGTCAATAAAATTGGCAAAGGTACGAAAACGGGATCCTAATGAAATTTCCAAAAGAGACATTTCATGACCAAAAGAAAGCACATATCATCTTATTTAGATGCAATCATATAGCCTAAGCTAAATGCATTCATCAAGGAGTTTATAAAGATACAAGATAACCCCTATAATATTCCACAGCCGCACTCCCCACAAAGATTTGGCAATTAAGCACAAGTTCAATTAAGAACTCTCCCCCATAATATGTCATTCCTGAAAGAACAACAAGAGCGACCTTAATTTCAAAAGAAAAGAAGGATTTCTTTGGACATAAAAATCACATACAAGTATGAATTTGAATCCAAAATACTCAATTAAATTAACCATAAGAGAACCCATGATTAATTTAATCGAAAATGCTCAACATAAGTGAACTTATGGAGACTCAAAATTACTCAATTAGATTAATCACAAGAGAACCCATAATTAATCTAATCGGAATACACAACCAAATTAACCACAAAAAGTAATCAATTTAATTGGTCATGCTCGACATAAGAGAACTTACGGAGCAACAACTAAATAACCAAACGAGGATGATTTATTTAGTTGATCATGCTCGACATAAAGTACCTCACGGAGCAACGACTAAGCTATGAATAACTCAGTCGATTGTGCTCAACATAAGACACTTTATGGAACAACACAGTATATGCACAAAAAATTATAGACCTGAGGTCGACAAATACTATGGAATAATCAAGGATTCATTCTATTTTCCATCACCATTTTCACAATGACATACAATAGACATAATCCTTGTAAACAAAAGATTTTAACCTATCTTCCATCATAATTGACATAATAGGCTTAACTTTTGTATTGTCAAAAGTATATTCCTTCTTTTATCAACACATGCATATCGACATATAAAGGACTTAAATTTTGACAAGGTATGGGACAATCACAGTTCACGGACGCAAACACACATATCCCATAACAAATTGCAATATATAAAACCATAAAGATTAATCTTTGCAAAAATCATCTTCCAAACAATTTTAGAATTTAAACCAATAAATCTAAAAACATGAAGATGAAAACGCTGGACATAGCTATGTGTAATCACAATAATGGCTATTCCAAACTCTAGTTATTCTTCTAAACAAAACAAAAAATAGAAGATTTACTAGACATTAAGACCTTTGAAGAATTCTTTATCGTCCCGAACTCCTTGTCGTCAACAACCATTGGAACATAAGGTTCATAAAGATAGGAGTTAATATCAATAAACCTTCTTGACTGATGTCGAACCTGGGGCCTTCGAATCTCATGAGTCTTAAACACAAAAGCCTTTATTTGATGAATCTCCTTTTGCATGTCTTTCAACACTTCAAGAATATCAGGAAACTTCTGAGAATTTGAAGGAACATTTATAGGCTTCCTCACATTCCTTCTTTTTCTTTTCAATGTCGGGGCTAATGGATATTTCTCTTTTTCCTTCATGATTGATGGCTTGACAATCATATTAACATCCTTTCCATCAGAAGACATTGTACTTGGAGCATCCATAGGCATATGGGTTTGTGAGAGGAAATCACAATCTCAACAAGTGGTCTTGAGATAAAAAGAAGTTTCAAGGAAGGAAAAAGGAATGTAGGGTTAACCTTTAACAGGTTCGTGCACGCACAATTCTGAACCCTAAAGAGAGTAAAATTATCGAGAATAACCCTCCTTTATTGATAGATGATAAGTGTATAAAACACCCGGTTTTGATAATGATTTCTTACACTTTTCTTATTAGTTTTCTTGGAATTTTGTATATTACACTTATTTTCTATGTTTTTAGGTACAATGGCTCGAAGTTGCGAAAAGGAAGGAAAAGTGCCACTAACTTCTTTCTCTTGAATGTTTTATATCAGGAAAATTCCCAAGGCATGTTCCCATCATAGTTTCAATTTGGTTACACCAAAATGGAACTTGTGTGGTGTCTGGATTAGGTGCTGGACCTGTTTGGCCAGTTTTAATGGGCTTAACAATACCAATGGCTTGGCTAAATTCTACACTCTGTAGAAGAAGTGGAGTTTACACATGGGCATTGCACGTGCGTGCTGGTGGAGAAAGTGTATAGGAGATAAAATTAGGTCTCTTAAAAACCAAATCCAGAAATCAATTTGTAAGCACAGAGAGGAAAGTGAAGAACCATTGTTGTAGTTTAATGCAAGACGTGTTGTCGTCAGTTGGTCAAGGTTCGATTTTGTCTGCCAAGGGTGAACTGAAGCTAAGAAGGAGACAGAGCTGGTGGCATGTAAATGGTGAATGAATTATGGATTGATTACAGGTGAAAGTAGGAGTAAAACATATACAAAGAGGGATCTGGAACTGATTGATTAAATGGGTATTGGTGGTTGTGTTCAAAAAATCAAGAGCTCAAGACGAAGAAGGAAGTAAGGGTATATTTGAATTCAAGAGAGCTGAGAAAGAAAGTCAGGTGAGATGGTGTCTTGTTGTTGAGAATTTCTGGAAGAATGGAGGGATTGTAGTGGTTCTGAGAGTTCCATTTGAAACCGAGACTACAAGGGAGTTAGCAGCCAGGGAATGAGCTTAATGAGATGTACAAATGTGTTGCTGGAGTTGAGCCGTTTCTGTGGTTGGATTGTGGCAGTAAAAGGTGATGATTGAGACTAGTTTGTACTGAATGGAGCTATGGGCTTGCATCAGATTTCAATTGTGCAGGGAAATGGAGAGTGTAGAAGATGATTGTTCGACATACAACAGCATCACCAGGTGGTGCAGATTACTTGTTCGACAGAATAGCACAACCACCAGTTTTTGTGGGTACATTGTGTTGTTGGTTTGAAGAAGTGGAGTTCGAGAAGAAGAAGAGATGGTGTTCTTGGTAATTGGCGAGTAATGGTGAAGGGTTATAGTAAGTGGATGAAACTAAAGGTAAGACGTAGTTGTTGAAAGAAGTGTTGATACTTTGTCTATTGGGTTATTGCTATTATCATTGAACTTTGTAGTGCGGTGTGGGGTTCGATGGAAGCAGGTTTGGCTGAAGCCTAGGAATTGATGGAATTGGAGTTATGGGTTTGTGTTGATTTGAATTTGCAAGAATTGTGAAGCTGAGTGAGAGTATTCATTAGTGCACATCAACTTTTATGACTTAACACTACCTAGTTTGGTTGTTACAATGGCGATTATCTTGGTCTCGAATTGAGGAGCACAAGGTGGAGTTTCAATACTATATATTAGTTGAGAATATAAGAGAGAAATGGTGTTGCTGCCACCACTGAATTTCATGGCTAGAATGGTTATATCCCTTGGTTCTGGGGATCAATTGAACTGGGGTTGTTGAATTTAATTGGGAGCTGTTGTTATTGATGTGCAATTGAGTGAATGGATGATTTCAGGTAGAGTTATCGGCAGTCCAGGTAGAGGAAGGAAAGATGCAGTTTTGCTATGTGTGTGCGGTGGCTAGCTGTTATGGTACTGCAAGTGACACACAATGATTACGCGTTACAGAGTTGCAGGCCAAGTCAGTACTCCGCCGTAATGGTGCAATGCGAAGCCATAATAGTGCAACGTAAGCTATAATAGCGCAACGCAATCCATAATAGCGGTATTACTGTATAGACTGTCAAGTGTCGAGAATGGCATAAACCCACAGGCCAATGTAGTGCAAGTGCAACACTACATTGTAAATACATTTGGCTAAGTGATGAAGCTTATTGGCCGACACAATGAAGCTTCATTAAAGGAAAGGCAAGACATGGCCAAAGTTGACAGATGCAACATGCGATGCATATCCATGGAATTGAGTTGGCCCAAGCTCAAGGATGATGCAAGAGTGAAGTATAGATCAAGAGTTGGTCTATGGCATTAGTTCAAGGCTGGCCAAAGCTTGAACAATGCAAACAAGTTGGTAATGCAAGAGTTGCATTACTATTGTCATGCAAGTTGGCGAAGTGGAGCATATGGCGCCATGAGTAACTAGAGTGAGTTTAAGGAATTGGCTTTGATGATGAATGCACATGAGCTTAGAACAAGATGTTTGCAGTGCCAAGATGGATGAGCACATAATCAAGGCTAAGTTCAGCATTGCGCAAACAATAGTGCAATGCAACTCAAGTGACGGTTAGGAGTTGGTTGCGAGCTTGACAAGCGTGCCAGTGGTGCAAGACAAGTAAGGATGGTTATAAAAAGAGTTTATAACCATGGGGGAGTGTTCATAACCACCAAGAACAGATGTGGCATATGTTGGTTTGACAACACAAAAGGTGGCAGTTGGAAAAGCAAGCTGGCCGTTAAGGAAACTACCTGATGGGACACATGGTTGTTCCATGCGTGTGCAAGTGTTGTGCACGGTTTTGGCTAGTGAGTTTGCTGTATAAATAGTCCTAAGGAGTGGGAAAAATCGGTAGGCTTACATAGAGAGAGTTTTGTAGACATGTAGTCTCATACTTGAGAGAATAAAGGCATCACCAAGAGGGTGATGGCCAGTTTGGTCCATGAGATGGACTGTTTGATGTAATCTTCCTTTGATACAATAAAATGGGTTAATTGTGTCATGTATTTGTGTTTATGATGTTGCTGATGTTATGAGAATTGTCAATTGGAATTGATGTATGGCGAACCTCTTATGCTTATGGGGGCATGAAGAGTTAGAGAGAAAGAAGAAAAGACTTACATTGTGCAAAGCCTTATGAGTGAAGGCAGATCGTGCTTTGATGCGAGTATGCGAAATTTGAGTGATTGTGGGCGAAGACGATTCATTGAACCACAATCATTACGGTCATGTCCCATGAAAATTTTAGGCGATTAAATGGCGTGTGACGGGAGAGTATCGAGAGAGATGTGTTAGGGACACAGTTGATGATGTTTTTCTCTCTTTTACTCAAGTTAATGTCATTTGTTTGTCAAAATCAGCGGTGAATTGTTTTGGTTTCACTAGTATGGAGACTAGAAGAAGTTGGTCCTGTGTGGAAAGATCAATTGGAATGAACTTTGAAGTTTGATGTAGCAGCAGGCCATGAAAGTTTATGACAAAGGTGTCAAAATTTCATCCCAAAGTGTTAGACGAACGTGCAAGAATCATTGGAAATCGGGTTTTCAAGTGATGGCATGACAAAACTAAGGAGTATCTGACTTCTATGGTGAAAGTCAGGTGTTAAAGTCCATGTTTCTCACAAGTATGCAAAGATTACACATTTGGAATTCATATCTTTGTGGTGTTATCAGTAGCGAGTACATTACGTGTTGTAATGGGAATTTTAGGGGAAATTCCCGAATACAAAGAAGTTGATGGCCTTTGCAGTGGCAAAGTAGATAAAGAACCTATATATGCAATAGATTGAAGGTGTTTTCATCGTAGCCAGTTGATGGAAGATTATAGTTATCTCTATCGAATGCATGTACCTTGGTGGTAATGCAAAGTCTGGTTGTGAACCAGCAATGTTTGTGGAAATGTGATGCCATAAAAGAAGAATTGGATGGCCAATTCTTATCTAGCATAAAGCTTATTGAAAGGCTGAAGATATAGGCGCAAGTTATGGGAAAACCGATACACCACGGTCTTGTGTTTGCAAAGAGTTCTTCGTTAATGCTAGATGAGCACAAGGAGTGTGCTTGCACCTGGTTTATGAGTGGGATCAATATGCTTGGACAAGGGTGTCCAAAGACCTGCATTTGATCATAACCACAAGCGGATGTTCTTTTCAATTTTGCAAATCAACAATTATTGCTACTTGAAGTTGATTTTGGAGAAGGGGAAAGACAAGAGTAACCAGATGTGCATGGGCAGTAAAAATGAGTTCCAAGTTTGAAGAAGAATGCAGCATTCTTGCTTCATGGAACATAAGTGGCGCCTCATTTGCAAGGATGATAACCTTGTTTGCAACTGTCCAAAGTGTTTATCCACGGAAGTCATTGAGTGATATGACTTTGCTGAGTGATGCTCAGAATCACCAAGTTAAGTCTGTTCCAGTTGTGCAAAGGTGCACGAGTTCGTATCATGAATTTGGGCGTTAACTAGCATAGCAGGTATGCAACAGTAGCATGTGCCAAATGGGATCTGGGCATGGCCAGAATGCATAATGCGTGAAGAAATGCAAGTTAGGCGAATTGTAGATGCATGGAGAAGAAGGACAAAGTAGTGGTGATGCATAAAGATGGCATGTGGCCATTATTGAAGAAATCTTCATGAAAGCTAAATCAAAATGATAGCATCGGTCTAAAAGGAGTATTCAACTAATTGTCAATTATAGTGTGATTCGTTATAGAAGTGGCATACGACGTTGATAGTTGGAAGAGTGCATGTGGCAAGGTGAATTGCTACATTGGGGGCGATAAGTCTTTGTCTCGCTTCCTTTGTTGCTTAAGCGGAGTTGAAGTCGGTATTGCAAGGCTTGTTAGGTCTTACAAGTTGCAATCGGTTAGGCATAAGTATTTTGCTCAAGTTTGAGTAATCTTTCCATTTGGGTCGAGTGGACCTTGGTGTTGGAATGAAGTCTCTTTATGTAAGGTAGTAGTGAATGAGGGTATTTGAAGTGAAAGATCTTGCCTCTTTCGTTCAAAGTAAAGCTAGTTCGCGTGGAAGATGCTACATAGCATAGACGTTGAAAGTGAAAAGAAGCAAATAGAAGAGTTGGTGGCATAGTCGAGTTTGTTGTTGAGAGTTATGTGGAAGTGCGAAAGCATTTGGCAGCGAATGCATGGAGTAACGCAGCAAGAATGAAGATGTAAGTCCATCAAGTATATGAGTTAAGAGTAACTCATAGTTTGGAAGAACATGATGTTGTTTTTCCGCTACGTTAAAGCGTAGCAGTTTGAAAGAGCAAGTGATGCCTAAATTGCTAGTTTGAAAGGTGCGTGAAGAGGATGCATGGTCTAAAAAAAGACGGTCTGATGTCAGGGGTACCCTAAGTCATGACTATACAAGTTTCATGCATTTCAATCATGATATTGCGACAGTACATTCAAAGAACAACAAGGTGCGGGTTCTTTGGCATACAAGTGATGCAAGTCCAAGAAGGTAAAGATTGCAATATGATTTGGAGGCCAAATCTAGTGAAAGTCCCGAAGTTTGCAAAGTGCAGCAAAGGCTATAGATTGTCGCAAATACCAAGAGTGGTATGAAATCATATGGTGCATACCTTAAGGCATGGCATGATTTGACGTAGGCGCATATGATTGAAGAATGAAGCCAAGTCTTGTATAAGTCATGTTATGTTGCATGGTGCAACCAAAGTCGGAAAGTGAAGGCATAAGACTATGGAAATGATCAGTGTGATCAGTTGGGAAGAATCATTGCTTGTGTACACTTAGGCGCAAATGATTCATGCGAAGTTCAAGCTCAATTCAGGGAGTTGGCAAGAGGAATTTCTAAGTTGCATTTGGGTGTTGATATACGATTGTAGTAGGAGTAGGGCTTGTCCGATCAACGTGACAACAACAATACAAGTCGGTAGGATCAATGGAAAGCGATAAGCTAAGTGATGGCATTTGGTACTAGGCATAAAAGTTTGGCAAGAATGAAGGCAAAACAAGTTTCTTGATTTACGAGAAGGACTCGAAGCGTACAAGGCGAGAGAACAAGTATAACGAGTATACTTTATTGCGTTCGGGCGTTGAGCGGATTAGGTGGGGGAGTGCATTCTGCGATCTTTGCAAGTGACGCACGATGATTACGCGTTACAAAGTTGCAGGCCAAGTCGGTACTCGTAAGTAATGGTGCAATCGAAGCCATAATAGTGCAACGTAAGCTATAATAGCGCAACGCAAGCCATAATAGCGAGTATTCTGTATAGGCTTGTCAAGTGTCGAGAATGGCATAAACCACGGGGCCAATGTAGTGTAAGTATAGCACTACATTGTAAATACATTTGGCTAAGTGATGAAGCTTATTGGTAGACACAATGAAGCTTCATTGAAGGAAAGGCAAGACATGGCCAAAGTTGACAGATGCAACATGCGATGTTGGCATCGATGCATATCGTGGAATTGAGTTGGCCCAAGCTCAAGGATGATGCAAGAGTGAAGCATAGATCAGAGTTGGTCTATGGCATTAGTTGAGGCTGGCCAAAGCTTGAACAATGTAAACAAGTTGGTAATACAAAGAGTTGCATTACTATTGTCATGCAAGTTGGCGAAGTGAAGCATATGGCGCCATGAGTAACTAGAGTGAGTTTAAGGAATTGGCTTTGATGATGAATGCACAAGGATGATACGTGCATGAGCTTAGAGCAAGATGTTGGCAGTGCCAAGATGGATGAGCACATAATCAAGGCTAAGTTGGTATTGCGCAAACGGTAGTGCAATGCAACTCAAGTGACGGTTAGGAGTTGGTTGCGAGCTTGACAAGCGTGCCAGTGGTGCAAGACAAGTAAGGATGGTTATAAAAGGAGTTTATAACCATGGGGAAGCGTTCATAACCACCAAGAACAGATGTAGCATCTGTTGGTTTGACAACACAAAGGTGCTTGATTGGAAAAGCAAGCGCGGTTAAGGAAACTACGATGGGACACATGGTTTGTTCCATGCGTGTGCAAGTGTTGTGCACGGTTTTGGCTAGTGAGTTTCTTTGTATAAATAGTCCTAAGGAGTGGGAAAAATCGGTAGGCTTACATAGAGAGAGTTTTGTAGACATGTAGTCTCATACTTGAAAAATAAAGGCATCACCAAGAGGGTGATGGCTGTTTTGGTCCATGAGATGGTATTTGATGTAATCTTCCTTTGATACAATAAAATGGGTTAATTGTGTCATGTATTTGTGTTTATGATGTTGCTGATGTTGTGAGAATTTTCAATTAGAATTGATGTATGGCAGAACCTCTTATGCTTATGGGGGCATGAAGAGTTAGAGAGAAAGAAGAAAAGACTTTCGTTGTGCAAAGCCTTATGAGTGAAGGCAGATGCGTACTTTGATGCGAGTATGCAAGGCTGAGTGATTGTGGGTGAAGATGATTCACTGAACCACAATCATTGCCGGTCATGTCCCATGAAAATTTTAGGCGATTAAATGGGCGTGTGACACTTGCCATGGTTCATTAGGTTACCTTGAGTCTATGGGTTGTGTACGAGGGTCATTGAAATGGCTAGGCTTTGGCTAAGGTGCTGAGACGAGGAAGAATACAGGGTGCTGGGTGGTTCGCAAATTTGGTTAGTGCTGAGGAAGATTTGGTCGAGGCTATACAACACGAACATGACCGGTAGTATCGGCTCATTGCACCATGTTCGCTTGGTTTGCCGGAGTTTATGGATGTGTCGCAGCGGTTGCACACGATCTAAGCCTATATGATATGGAGATATGGGTACGGTTTATTTGGAGTATGAAAAGAGTTCCTTAGAGAAAACGGGGGCACAAGTACTATCTATGCGGCTGATTATTGAGATGAATGGCCGTGATTGTTGGTTGTTTTTCGAGTTAATATTAAACAAGGAAAGTGGGTATGCATCAAGTCACGATTTTACAGGCAGAGAAGATATAAAAGTTGCGCATAATATAGAGAAAAGAAACCTCCTTTTTACCAGTCCAGCGCCTGCAACCTGCTCGAGATAATTCTGAAAAGAGAACTTTGAAGTACATGTCAGAGTACCTTGCGTGCTTTCTTTGCAAGGATTTTATCTCAACCAGATTTTCTTTTCTGAACTCTTTTAAGCCATGTGTTTTACTATTAAGAACATGAGCAGCTAATAGCTTTATTGATTGGGGAGGATTTCAAAACTCCGAGCATGTTTTATTGATCAATTCAAGCAAGTTATTCTTTCATAAATGTCTTTTGTTGATTGTATTTTACCGATCTTATGACCATGAGATGTTTGCTAGGTATGTAAGTGCGCAATTAGGTAACTCGTATTCAACTCTAATGCTAGTATTGAGAACTTTAATCCGTAATTGTTGGAGTAATATTTACATAAGTAGCGGTGCACTATTTGTCGCAAAGGGATTTTGTATGGAATAGTGTGTAAAAGATAACCCTAGGTTAACGTGTCGAACTTACGAACATGTGGCTAGGAACAACTTGATTCATAAATCTTAATGCAATTATTTGAATTACACCTAGAGAGATTATTTTGGGTGGTTCACTTGATTAGAATCCGCTAGAGAGCTTATTATATGCGGTGATTTTTGGAGTCTAAAAGATTAGTTGAACTTATAACTTGTCTTAAAGTTGTTAACAATTGAATTTAATTGGAAGTAGAACTTGTATGATTAATAATATCTTGTTTGGTAGTGGCGAATGAATTTCTACTCAATTCCATCTCATAATTTAAATTATAATCTTTTCAATCTTAGAATTTTGTCTTTCAACGACAACAATTTGAAACATATAATAACTTAAAACTCACACCTCCCCGTGGATTCGAACTCGACTCGACTTGACTCACTACTTCTTTATAGAACTGTGTAGCATAAGAGAATTATTATTGATAGGTTGACAACCACATCAATAGACAGGGATTCCAAAAAAAACAAACTAAGAAAAGAAGAGAACAACCTTTTCCTAAAGCCTGAGAGGTACATAATCTTGTCTCTTTTGATCAGGCACATGAGACAAGATTTCTAGATCAACACAATCAAGTTGCGTTGCGGTGAACGACAATTTGTCCACCATTTTCCTCTTTAGAGGAATCCATAGACCTCTGTCTAACAAAACGACTTGACCATACTTTCTTCTCTAATGGTCTTGGTCTATCCTTGGAAACTAACTTCTTAGACGAAGATAAAATCTTACGTACCTCAGCGGTCTTCTGAGCAAGTTTAAGCTTATTTGCTAATTGATTTGCTCTTCGTTGAAGTTTGTTGACGTGCCTCAATTGGTGTTTGTACTTGTAACACTTTGAAAGTTCATGACCCTTTAGAGAACAATATGAGCACGTCAATCTTGGATAAAAAATTAGGCTTCTGAGATGTGCAAGCAGCTAGACACATGGTGGAACCTGAAACATTACATATAGAGTTTCCAAAGAATGGGTCAATTTTTTCTTCCACATTAGTGGGGTTTTCTTCTGAAAGAATATCAAGATTGATGTATGTATTGCTACAATTATCAAAATCAATATTTTTACCAAGAAGTGTAACACTTGATTTCTCGTCTTCATTAGAATCATAGATGTCAGACATTTCATCAAGAGTTGCAGCAAGACCTTTGTTCCCAGTGTATTTTCTACGATTTGGGCACTCGTTTGCAAAATGACCAAATCCCTTACACTTAAAGCACTGAGGCATATCCTCGTCATCAGTTTCATCAATATCCCTATTTTTAGGAGGAATACGATTATGTGGTTTGACTGATGCTTTAGGCTTATCTCTGGAGAACCGTTTACTTATCTTCAACAGAAGGTCCCTAAACTGTCTTGTGATCGAAACCGATTTGTCAAGATCTTCATCTGATGAATCAGTATCAGAGTGATCGTCTTCAGAGATATACAATTTTTTTTTACTTTTATCAAGTAATTTAGTGTCTTTTAGTGCTTTGAACGCAACATCCTTAGATTTGGATGAATGCTCGTGATCAAAGATCTTGAGCTTCCCAACCAGCGTATTTCTGGAGAGATTATCAAGGTTATTTCCCTCAATGATGGAATGCTTCTTAGAGTGTATCTAGATGGCAGCGATCTGAGAATTTTCGTCACAATGTCTTTTTCAGGAATAGTCTTACCCAATGCAAAAGATGCATTAACAATTTCACACACTTTGTGATTAAACTCATCAAATGAATCTTCATCTGCCATACGAAGGTTTTCCCAATCAGAATTAAGTTATTGAAGCCTAGCTTCCCTTTCACTGGTATTTCCTTCAAATACGGTTTCTAAGATATCCCAAGCTTCTTTAGACTTAGTGCAATTTGACACATGATCTTGAAGATTTGGGGTAATGGCATGTATGATGGCATTCAAACCGTCAATTTTTTTGCGTAAAAGTATCTCACAGATTTGTATTCACCAATATTCTTGGGAACGTTTACATTTCCTCTTTTGCCACAACGGGAGCATCATAGCCATTAACAACGTACACCCATGATTGAAAATCACGTGCTTGAAGGAAAGCTCGCATAAAAATTTTCCACCATAAGTAATTAGAGTCATCGAAGACTGGTGGTACGTCAATAGAGATAGCACCTATGTCCATAGAGTCAGATCGCTACAAACACATACTTTTAAGATCTTTAAACGTGTTTGCCTGCTCTGATACCAATTAAAAAAGCGGGGGTACAACAACCTCACCCAATATTTCGATTAGCAATCCGTATGGACAAACTCCAATATACTTTCAAGAGAATCAACTACACTCAATCTTAATAAAGTATATCAAAGGGTTATATATCTCTTTCTTGATTTAATTCTTTCTCAAGCAAATAGAAATCAGCGAGTCTAATTGAATACAAGAGAAATCACTTGAACGGTACCAAAGACCAATGTTCAAGGATCAATCAATTTCAATCAACAACCAAAGGTCGGATTTCCAATTGAT
Source organism: Papaver armeniacum (assembly GCA_023531295.1). Classification (NCBI taxonomy): domain Eukaryota; kingdom Viridiplantae; phylum Streptophyta; class Magnoliopsida; order Ranunculales; family Papaveraceae; genus Papaver; species Papaver armeniacum. Next base: position 105,963 of record JAJJWW010016767.1, read on the forward strand.
TGATTCAAACGCACAACCTGTGATATTTCAATTATATAAAAAAATATAATGCGGTATATAAATAACACAGACACCAGAATTTTGTTAACGAGAAAACCGAAATGCGAAAAAACCCGGGGACCTAGTCCAGATTGAACACCACTTTGTATTAAGCCGATTCTGGATACTAGCCTACTACAAACTAACTTGATGGATTTGTAGTTGAACCCGAATAAATCTCACACAGATTCAAGGTACGCAGTTGCGCTCCTTACATCTCTGGATCCCAATGAGGATACTACGCACTTGATTTCCTTAGCTGATCTCACCCACAACTACGAGTTGCTACGACCCAAAGTCGAAGACTTTAATAAACAAATCTGTATCACATAGAAAAGTCTAAAGTAATAGATAAATATGTCTCCCACATAAATACCTACAAGTTTTTTTCCGTCTTTTGATAAATCAAGGTGAACAGGAACCAATTGATAACCCATACTTATATTCCCGAAGAACAGCCTAGTATTATCAATCACCTTACAATAATCTTAATCGACGCGGCGAAAGAAGATATTGTGGAATCACAAACGATGAGGCGAAGATGTTTGTGACTACTTTTATATCTTGCCTATCAGAGATATAAATCTCAAGCCAATCGTTACGATTGTACTCAAAACGATAGAATCAGCAAGATCAGATCACACAACTATGAGAAAGTAGTATCGGTCTAGCTTCACAATCCCAATAAAGTCTTTAACCTGGTTTTCAAGAAGAAACCTAAGGTTAAAGGAGAATCAACTCTAGCCAATACAACTAGTATCACACGGAAGGTGTGGGGATTAGGTTTCCCAGTTGCTAGAGTTCTCCCTTATATAGTCTTTCAAATCAGGGTTTGCAATCAATGTTAGCTTGGTAACAAAGCATTCAATATTCACCGTTAGATGAAAACCTGATTAGATTCAAGCTAATATCTTTCTACTATTGGATCGAAAACGTGGCTTGTTACACACAAATGAAATGCACGATTTTAGGTTTGTATAACCATACCCAAACATGTACATTTATAGGTTCAACAATAGTTAACCAAACAGTTAGCCATATGAGCACTTTCATATCAACCATATTGTTCTTCACCATAACTAGTTCAAATGACTCAAATGAAGTAGTTAGAGAGTTGTTCAATTGCAAGGAAATCTTATGTAACTACACAAGACACAATCAAATCAAAAACGATTTGATTCACTCGAATCGGTTCATGAACTTTATAGCTACGGTTTGTATTTTGCATTCCTTAGTTAATATAAATAAGTTCACAAACAATCGTCTTTAGATATAACCAACTTAAGTTCACAGACTTAGTTTGTGGACTTAAGTTCCCGGAAGGAGTTCTCAAACTCCAGCAGATTTTATCGGGTCGAGAACTTCCGCCAGTTCGCGGACTGAGTTCACAACTCTTGTTCCGGTTCTCTTGATCAACAAAGTTCGCAAACTTCGGTTCAAGGAAAAAAGGACTTATACATATATGTGTTGCCATGCAATGCTTATATCCAACATTGTTTATATAATCTAAACTCTCATTTCAATCATTGAAACATTTTTAGAGGACGTTATATATAGTTGTTATTCACAAACTATTTTTTGTCAAAGTAAGCAATTTTCAAAGTGATTGAAATGTATCATGACTTTCGTCACTAGGTAAAGATGAACTTGGCCAAAGAAAAAGCTTACCAACACATATTTCGAGAATAGATAGGCGAGATAAACTCGGCTCGAAATAGCAAATGTGTATAATCAAAGTCTATATAGCAAAATGACTTTTGTCTCAAAATAGGAGATAGAGTAGATATAATTTTGAGTTATAGATAAGTTCAAGTCTCCACATACCTTTTAGTCGATGAAGTTCCACCAATTCCTTGAGTAGTCCTTCGTCTTGTATGATGATTTCCATGGAGTTCTTGAGCTCAACTACACTTTTTATCCTAGTCTGATACTTATCTATAGTAGACTAGAAATCAAGACTTATAGTTTTGATCACTAACATTGACAAACATGCTTGAGATAGTAACGCATGCGAGTTCGACCGAGCAATGCTCTAACACTTAACATGAGTTTTGATTCACTAAAATATGACAACCAAACTTGACATACCAGCACTTGGTGGGTTCAACCGAGCTATGCTCTAACAACATTATCTTATAAACAATGTTTCAAAGACTAATAGGTCTGCAATCTCCGAGGTTAGAGGGGTGCTCAACTTTGGAATCATAAAAATAAAACCACTAGAGAAAAGCTACGACAATATTGCAGACATTATCTTTGACCATATCCAAGTTTCTCTGAAAGAAACAAGCAGGAAAACAATCCTGGTTTGGACTAGCATCGGGAGGCAGGCCAAAGAGAGAAACTACATTGTAATTAAACGAGACCTTCAGCTAAAATAAGTTCGGTATTTAGGCGCACATATTTTGTTTCAATACAAAATCACAAGTTTTACCCATTGATTATTGCTTGGATAAATTTGATACCCTCATCTTTAGTATTCCTTACAGTTCACATGCCATCTTTCATGGTCAGGGAAGCGAACAGGAAATATTATTAAACAAGCAACATTATTAGTGCAAAATTATAATCACTCAACCTGAGTAGTAAAAATTTCTCTATAATAGGAATGAGCAAGATATTCATAAAATTAAGAGGTTGGTTTAATGCTTTATAAACGAAACTCTGTTAAGTTCTTCTTTATTTTCGTCTTATCAACTTGAATTCAGGTTTTGTTAACCTTCGATGGATTTCTTATTTGTGGCCTCACAAACTCATCAAAACATAGGAAGCATTCAATATTGGACTTTAGTCTCAAATATTCTCCTTCTCCTAGTGTTTTGGAGATTTCTGATTCAAATATCAACAACACAGTATGTAGCAGTATTGCAACTCATCTTTTCAAGGATGGATTATCACAATATGTACCGGTATTACTTTCTCTATCATGTGTATGATTTAAAAGATATCATGATAGCACCGAGTTCTCTATCGATCCAGTATCAATCTAGAGATCCAGTTTTTTCAAAATTCAAAAGTTCAAACTTTCCTCTTTACTTCCACATAATTGATGGTCACCTAGTTATAAGCCGAAACTCCCTCTACCGACTGTCAATGCTCAAATATCTCTTTATGAGAGAAATATTTTCTTAATAACTTTAAGAGATAAATATAATCTTATTATAACTAATTTTAGTTATATGAGCACTAAAATCCAACTTTATAACCCAGAAAAGCTAAAACCAAATTATTCTCCAAACCTTAAATTTGTTTATTAAAGAAAAATGGCCTCAGCTTCAAATTTTCAAATCACATCTATTACTGGAAAGATGCAAAACACTCAGATACATGATATCTGTGCTAGACAAATGCAAATAGTAGTTGGTACTAAGACAATAATTATCAAAGCGGATGAACAAAGTACAACATTGATTGGAAAGTTATTTTCTAAAGATCCTATTGAAACAGATGCAGTAAGGAAGGAAGTTATTATTCTATGGAAACGAATATAGAATTAAAGAAGTTCGTGCCATTATATCTTGTTCAAGTTTCATACTGAGGAGGCTATGAATGCTATTCTTACCAAAGATCCCTGGAATGTTAAAAAGAGTCATCTAAACTTGAAGAAATACGATGTTGTCATTAGAGCTAAGGATTTGGGTTTTAAATATCAAGAATGAAACTTGCAATTTAAAACCTCTTACCATAACATCATTCAATGGAGGTGGTGGGAGAATCTATTAATGAGTTGGGTGAGAAAATCTGTACGGACCCCGAAGACTGCAAGCCAAGTATTGGAACTACTATCTATGATAGAATCAAAATTGATTTAACTAAACCTCTCCATAGAGGAGGTTGGTGGAATATGATTTGGAGGTGTCACATGGATCAGATTTCACTGGGAAAAGCAACCTCACAATCTTTGCCCAAAATGTTATACGATTGATCATAATGAAATGAATGTCTCAATATAACAGATGATTTATGATTAGAAGGTTCACTAACGAACAATATATAAACTATGTTCATGAACTTGCAGCTGCTTATGGAGTGAAGATCATTGATGACATTGATTTGTTACTAGAGAGAATTTGTGAAGCTGTTGATGGTGGTTTTTAGACAAAGGGTAAAATCGTAAAACCCCAAATAACCTAATGTCACCAAGTGACACATTTATTAGAACATTTAATGCATGTAGTCGGTAATTAATAGGGGGTATTTTTTCAAATTAGGGTTACAACGAACGAAACCTAATTCCCCTCCGTGCCAATGGCAAATCATGCCAGCCACACCTAGCCCAAGCTAGCCAGCGCCATGCCAAATGCACTGCTGCCTTGGCCTAGCTACGCTAATCACGCCAAATCGCCGAAGCATGCCAACCATGCTAGCCGCACCTCCGTGCCAATGGCAAATCATGCCAGCCACACCAGCCCGAGCTAGACGCATCTCTATGCCAATGGCAAACCATGCCGACCATAACAACGCGTAGAAGCATGCCAACCATGCTAGTTGCACCTCGTGCCAATGGCAAATCATGCCGGCCACACCTGGCCCGAGCTAGGCGTATCACTATGCCAATGGCAAACCATGCCGACCATACCAAGCGGCCGAAGCATGCCAACCATGCTAGCGCGCACCTCGTGCCAATGGCAAATCATGTCACCCACACCTAGCTCGAGCTAGACGCATCTCTATGCCAATGGCAAACCATGCCAGCCATACCAAACGCGCCGAAGCATGCCAACCATGCTAGCCGCACCTCCGTGCCAATGGAAAATCATGCCAGCCACACCTAGCCCGAGCTAGACGCATCTCTACATGCCAATGGCAAACCATGCCGACCATATCAAACGGCAGAAGCATGCCAACCATGCTAGCCGCACCTCCGTGCCAATGGCAAATCATGCCAGCCACACCTAGCCCAAGCTAGCGCATCTCTATGCCAATGGCAAATCATGCCAGCCATACCAACGCTCCGAAGCATGCCAACCATGATAGCCGCACCTCCGTGCCAATGGAAAATCATGCCGGCCACACTTAACCCGAACTAGCCGCGCCATGCCAAACACACTCTGCCGTGCCCCTAGCTACACTTTGGTCACGCCACGCCAAGCCAAACACCCTTACCTTGGCCCTAGTCACGCCACGCCAAGCCAAACACCCTTACCTTGTCCCTAGCCGCGACATGCCAAAGTAACGCCGGTACCTAGGCTTGCAAACCATGCAACCTAGGCCAAATTGGCCACGCGTGCCATTGGCACATGCCAACATGCGTCAGTAGCTTTTCCTACCAAGGCCACGGCCCTAACGGCCACGCATGCCATTGGCACATGCCAACATGCGTCACTTGGTAGCTTTTCCTACCAAGGCCACGGCCCTAACGGGCCACGCATGCCATTGGCACATGCCAACATGCGTCATTGGTAGCTTTTCCTACCAAGGCCACGCCCTAACGGCCACGCATGCCATTGGCACATGCCAACACGCTCGCTGGTAGCTTTTCCTACCAAGGCCACGGCCCCTAACGGCCACGCATGCCATTGGCACATGCCAACACGCTCATTGGTAGCTTTCTCCAAGGCCACGGCCCTAACGGCCACGCGTGCCATTGGCACATGCCAACACGCTCGCTGGTAGCTTTTCCTACCAAGGCCACGGCCCTAACGGCCACGCATGCCATTGGCACATGCCAACACGCTCGCTGGTAGCCTTCATCACCTAGCCGTGCCCCTAATGCACACCGGTAGCCTAACTTGCAAGTCGTGCAACTTAGGCCAACTTGGCCGCACGCGCCATTGGCACATGCCAAAACCCACGCTGGTAGCCTAACTCGCAAACCATGCAACCTACCACAAAGGCATTCCGCACATGCCATTGGCACATGCCACAACGCCACTAGCAGCTTTGCCACTTACACTCAACGTACAACCTACCACCGGGCATTCCGCACATGCCATTGGCACATGCCACACACGCCACTAGCACTCGGCATTGCCACTTGCGCTCGAGGTACAACCCGCAACAAGGGCATTCCCGCACATGCCACACGCGCCACTAACGGCGCCACTTGCACTCAAGGTGCAACCAACACTCGAGATATCAACACAAAGCGGGGATGCTTTCCAGGGTTTTGGTTTGGCCGGTCCCACTGACAGATGGCCAGTACACTACGCTCACATTAAGAAAGTGTGAGTAGGAATAAAGCGGTCAAATAAAAGAGGAAATAATGGTGAAAAACGTTTTCACCCATTAACACCATGCGGTTACCACCTCCTCCCATTATTTCACCCTTTACTCTCTTCCTTCATGAGGCGGGGGAGTACGTTTCAATCTCGACTTGTATAAATAGGTCTTACCTATTTCCACCGACACAACAAGTCTCGGTCGGGAGAAAAATACTACATTCTCGGAAAAGGCAACTTTGCAAGCTCTCCAAAAGCTTTCATCTCTTGCAAGCTTCGAAGCTTCACTTTCGATACAAGTCGAGACACTACTCTCTCAGAATTATTCCGGTCTCAACACCTTTCTTTGCTTCCCTCCCCCAAATCAACCCTTCTCCTCCACTTTGTGGCCAAAGCAAGTCCTGAATGGCCATTTCTTGGTTTAGAGAGTAGGACTTGTACTTGCAATTGATCTCTCGAATCTATAAAGTGCTCACGTGCGACACATTTGTTTAGGGTTTGAACCAGTTTCTCACTCACCTACCGAATTTACCGAAATCGCGGAAATGATTTTTAACCATAAACAATTGGCGACCACGGCGGGTGGATTGATCTATCGGCTACAATGTCGGTCATCGATCTTGTTATTCGACCCAGATGTCAAGATGGTAGGGGAAGGCGACTCAATCCGAGCGCAACTACCGGACAACCGGCTACTAGTTGTAAAACTACATGAGAAAGCTTGGGACTCGAAGATGCTACCGGCGATTGGGGACTTCTTTGGCGATGCTACCAGCAAAACCGCCTTTTACATGGAGAGGGGCATGTTCGCAAAAACCTATGAAGTGATTAAATTGATTAGCAAGATATACGATTTGTTTTTAGGTCCTTAGTAAAACCATTATACTACTGAGTATTGTGCCTATTGCTAGCACACACTTTCATAAAAGCAATATTCCTTTCCCAAAACATAATCAGAGTCATATTATCAAAACCATTCATCCTAGAAATAATCCAATATCCTCAAAAGCTACCAGCTGTCTATAAAAACTGGTCAAACTTTGAACCAGACATCCAGTATGTCTTTCAAAAAAAATAGAGAAAAAGAACCTAAATGAAAGTGTAACAGAGAAACATTCAAGGAAAATCATCCAACAGAGGTCTGTTTTTCTTGGAGAAAGTCAACTTTGCATCTTCAAGAGCCGCTCTCTTCATAGTCAACATCTTGGAAAGCTTTTTCGAGTTCTACCTCCTGTCGTGCAATCTCCTCGCGGAAAGGCTTTCGATTGCAGCATTTTTCAACTTTTGGATCTCGGCCAAGGCCTTCGACAAACCACGAAGTGTTGAACTCCTTTTCTACACACACGTCCACGATGGTGCTCCCGTCGGCAATAATGTCTTCGGAAACGGTGTGACCGGTCACCTCACGCATATACCGATGGAAGATAAAGCCTCTTCCATACGCTAACCAGCGCAAATCGACTAGTGACTTTCTTGGTTGTGGCCATATGTCCGTACTTCTCCCAGTTGGTGTACAACGCCTTGTGCTTAGCCACGTCAAGCCGCCAACCAAAGACATGACTGGATTAGGAACCAAGTACGGGGGATCAAAATGGCGCCGCACTCCGGCCTCACGACTCATGAGAGGGTTTTCTTCCATTCTACGGCAAGCAACCATCGAGAATCATCCACCGTTTGAACCACATCACGTGCCCACGGCAATTGGCTAACTCCCATCTCCAAGTCTTAGGCGGTGGCCACCAAAGGCAAGTTTTCGTGTGGCTCTACCCAGAATCGTCCTCCGAACCGAGTTCCTCCTGCGAACTTGAGTGGACATTTTTCAAAAGAAAAAAGAAGAAGAAAGAAAAGAAGCGCGGGAACTCATCGAACCACTTCTAGAAAAGAACCAGTCTTGCGGAGGAATCACTCTCACTTGTCGAACTTTCTTCTTTCGACTCATCACCGCTATGAGAAGGCTCAGTCTGGGCCGGAATTCTTTGAAGAAATTGCCGTCTCGGCAGCGTGCAAAGGGCGTAAAGCATTAACACTACCAAGCCCCTGGAGGAAACAGAGACACATGTTTTCAGCGAGAAATTCACGTGTTTTTGAGACAAACCAATGAAGAAGCGACACATACCTGGTTATTGGAAGAATGAAAGACACGAGAGTGCAAAGGAGGATCTCTTGAAACCGTCAGGAACCGCGCCAAAGACGATTCTTCGTTCTCCGTTCCTTGGCTTTGAGGACTTTCCGAGTTGCTAGGAAACTTTCGCTTGAGATCTCTCAACATTGGATACTTCTTAAAAACTGGGGGAAGGTTTACAACGAACGTTCTCCACCACGTTATTCACAAAATCTTGGATCATAATAAACTCGCTGCACTGTAACTCATTATAGCCGAAGGTCGTCAAGTTACTCTTCCGTTTGAAAGAAGGAAGGCGGATACCGGCTCAAGGGCACCGGCATTAAGGGCGGCACGCAATGAATCCTTAGGGATCATCGGCTGGTAAGCAAGAGGCACCCCTTGATCGAAACCCATGTGACGAGCAAGACGGTCGATATTGTGGCGACTATCTGGAAAGACCCCATGAAGAAAGACGGCATATAACCGGACGTGCGCTTTGAATAAACAAGTTTTCACCAACGCTCAAATCGCCATCGGAAGACAAAGACATGAGCGGAGCGAAGCAAAGGTGTCAATTTGAGTCACCGACCTATGGACCGGCTCCATGGGCGCGATTTCATACGACTTATCAAGAAGACTAACCAAGCTCACGCCAACTCTTGGACGCTTTGTTCACCCATCGAAGAATTCGAGAGCCGCCCAACTCGCGGGAATCGAAGGCATCGGTTTCGAGCATACTTCTCAAAGTGCTCCCATACTTGGACTTTCACGGAAAAGCAACGTGCACATATGAATAGACTTTCATGAAACCATTCGAAACTCGCATGTTCGCAACTAGGTGATCCGGATGCACATACGAGGAACCGAGGAATAACTTGCCAATGGGAAGAATTTCACCTTTTGCCAACTTCACAAGCAATCACTAGCAACTCTGGTCTTATCTCCTTCTTACCGTAACTGTCGTCAAAGATGTCTCTAGACAACCGGAGAGAGCCAAAAATGCTGCAACGTGAAGATCATTGCTTTTGTTTAGGTTCCGGCTCGTCAGGAAACCATTGAGATATCCACCAGCTATAAAGGCACCTTTCATCCTCTTCCGGACAGAATCCTTCGACTTCGCAATGAGTCTTTCCGAGCGAAATCTTCCAACTTAGCGGCAAGGTCATCTCGCATCTTCCCCTCGCTTTGAGATAATTGGATGTTAAGATTCCCAGTTCTGGGAAGATTCACAAGAGAGCCACACTCTCCAAGGAGAAAGTTATCTCACCCCATCTACATATGATCGTATGGGTGTCCGAACACCATCACGGAGATGAAAGCAACCAAGCCCTGGGATATCCTTCCTAATGGAGATTTCTTGAAGCTCGATGACATCAATAATCTGCGCTCGAGTCAAGTTGGTATTTATATGCTCCTTACTCACCATGAACTCAACTCATCTATCAAAAGAACGCAATGGGCTTTGACACATCCACGAAATCAATGTTGGAAGAGGAATATACCCCTTTATGAAGACAAGAACCGTATGGTGTTCTCTTCGGGCGAAGCCGAACGTGTCTTCTTTTCATCTTCACCACCGGTTAACAAAATTGGCACGAAACTGGGTGATTTTTCCGAAAGCGGAGGCAAGTTTTTTGGCGAAGAATTCATCATCCATGTTCGGTTTGGAACTATGGACATCCTTCGATGAGGCGAAATTACATTCGGGGTAACATCTTGATTTCGGATTTCTTCATAACAACTTAGTAACAAGATATCCGCACACGGAGAAAGACAAAATTATCTCCGACACATAACCGCGCCCAACAAAGGAAAACTCGAAATACAAAAAAAAAAAAAGAAAAAGAGAAAGGGCGTATTCTTTCTGGCTCAAAGCGCATACGTGAGTATTTTCTTCGAGGTTCAAAACTATATACACAAGTATTTTATACGGGCTCAAGTGCGTCTGCGATATCATTCTTCGGGTTCAAAATTATATATGGAGCATTCTCTGTTTGGTTCAAAAATACACACGCGAGTATTTTCTTCGGGGTTCAAAATTATATACGCAGTATTTTATACGGGCTCAAGTGCGTAAAGAGTATCATTCTTCGGGTTCAAAATTATATATGGAGCATTCTCTACGGGTTCAAAAATACACACGCAAAGTATTTTCTTGTGGTTCAAAATTATATACATGAGTATTTTATACGGCTCAAGTGCGTCTACGGTATCATTCTTCGGGTTCAAAATTATATATGGAGCATTTTCTACGGGTTCAAGACTACACGCTTGAGTATTCCTTTCGGGACCGAAATTCATATATGCAATATTTCCTACGGGTTCGAAATCATATGAAGCACGTATACGATATTTTCTTCGGGATTCATATACGGCATTCTCTACGGGTTCAAAAATACACACACAGTATTTTCTTCAGGGTTCAAAATTATACGCGGTATTTTATACGGGCTCAAGTGCGTCTGCAATATCCTTCTTCGGGTTCAAAATTATATATGGAGCACTTTCCTACGGGTTCGAATAATATATGCAGTATTTCCCTTGGGTGCATACATACAATATTTTCTACAAGAGGCACGCCAAGAAATTATATGCGCGATATCATTGCAAGGATTATAAAAACACCTACTCTTAGGGTTTGCACCTACATGAAAAGGAAAACAAGGGAAGTCTTTGGAAGACATACACGAAACTGGTTTTTCTTTGTAACTGCCGCTAGTAGGAAAGGATGAAAGGAATAAGGTGCAAGATGAGAGGAAGGGGTTTTATATATATGGGCGTGAAGATTCTGGAAATAGGGAAGGATTTCCCTTTACCAAAAATCGTGCGGGCCCACAAGGACTCCCAACTTCCCAATGCCGCCCAAGTTGCACCGGTCCCACCGGGGCCGCGCCCCAACTTCCCAATACCGCCTAAGTTGCACCCGGTCCCACCGGGCCGCGCCCAACTTCCCAATGCCGCCCAAGTTGCGGCGGTTCCACCAGCCTAGCACGCTCGGTTCCCCCACTCACGCCAACTTCCCAATGGCCCAGCCCAAGTCCTCACAAACAAGCACGCCTGACTTCCTACCTTGCGCGGTCCACCAGTAGCACGCTCGGTTTCTAACTCACGTCAACTTATCAACGCCGCCAGACTTCTGTCTCTCACAACGCTAACTTCCCAATTGTGCCGGCCTCCTCCGGTTGCGCAAAAGCGAGAGGCAAGGATTCCAAATCCTATTTATAAAAAGGTCGGATGAGCCTCCTCGATTCTCTTTACGTTTTCTTTGATAGTTTGTCACCATCTTATGCTTACCCCCGCAACAAAGCTCCTATTCCGAGCTAAGCGGGGACTTAATGTTGATGGTGGTTTTTAGACAAAGGGTAAAATCGTAAAACCCCAAATAACCTAATGTCACCGGTGACACATTTATTAGAACATTTAATGCATGTAGTCGGTAATTAATAGGGGTATTTTTTCAAATTAGGTTACAACGAACGAAACCCTAATTCCCCTCCGTGCCAATGGCAAATCATGCCGCCCACACCTAGCCCAAGCTAGCCGCGCCATGCCAAATGCACTCTGCCTTGGCCCTAGCTACGCTAATCACGCCAAATGCGCCGAAGCATGCCAACCATGCTAGCCGCACCTCCGTGCCAATGGCAAATCATGCCAGCCACACCTAGCCCGAGCTAGACGCATCTCTATGCCAATGGCAAACCATGCCAGCCATACCAAACGCGCCAAGCATTCCAACCATGCTAGCCGCACCTCCGTGCCAATGGCAAATCATGCCGACCACACCTAGCCCGAGCTAGACGCATCTCTATGCCAATGGCAAACCATGCCGACCATACCAAACGCGCCAAGCATGCCAACCATGCTAGCCGCACCTCCGTGCCAATGGCAAATCATGTCGACCACACCTGGCCCGAGCTAGACGCATCTCTATGCCAATGGCAAACCATGCCGACCATACCAAATGCGGAGAAGCATGCCAACCATGCTAGCGCACCTCCGTGCCAATGGCAAATCATGACCGGCCACACCTAGCCCGAGCTAGACGCATCTCTATGCCAATGGCAAACCATGCCCCATACCAAACGCGCCGAAGCATGCCAACCATGCTAGCCGCACCTCCGTGCCAATGGCAAATCATGCCGACCACACCTAGCCCAAGCTAGCCGATCTCTATGCCAATGGCAAATCATGCCAGCCATACCAACGCACCGAAGCATGCCAACCATGCTAGCCGCACCTCCGTGCCAATGGCAAATCATGCCTGGCCACACTTAACCCGAACTAGCCGCGCCATGCCAAACACACTCGCCTTGGCCCTAGCTACACCGGGTCACGCCACGCTAAGCCAAACACCCTTACCTTGGCCCTAGTTACGCCACGCCAAGCCAAACACCCTTACCTTGGCCCTAGCCGCGCCATGCCAAAGTAGCGCCCGCACCTAGGCTTGCAAACCATGCAACCTAGGCCAAATTGGCCACGCGTGCCATTGGCACATGCCAACATGCGTCACGGTAGCTTTTCCTACCAAGGCCACGGCCCTAACGACCACGCATGCCATTGGCACATGCCAACATGCGTCCTGGTAGCTTTTCCTACCAAGGCCACGGCCCTAACGGCCACGCATGCCATTGGCACATGCCAACACGCTCGGCCGGGTAGCTTTTCCCTACCAAGGCCACGGCCCCTAACGGCCACGCATGCCATTGGCACATGCCAACACGCTCGGCGGTAGCTTTCTCTACCAAGGCCACGGCCCTAACGACCCACGCGTGCCATTGGCACATGCCAACACGCTCGGCGGTAGCTTTTCCTACCAAGGCCACGGCCCTAACGGCCACGCATGCCATTGGCACATGCCAACACGCTCGTGGTAGCCTTCATCACCTAGTGCCCCTAATGCACACCGGTAGCCTAACTTGCAAGTCGTGCAACTTAGGCCAACTTGGTCATGACGCGCCATTGGCACATGCCAAAACCACCGGTAGCCTAACTCGCAAAACCATGCAACCTACCACAAAGGCATTCCGCACATGCCATTGGCACATGCCACACACGCCACTATCAGCTTTGCCACTTACACTCAACGTACAACCTACCACCCAGGCATTCCGCACATGCCATTGGCACATGCCACACACGCCACTAGCAGCTCCGGCATTGCCACTTGCGCTCGAGTACAACCCGCAACAAGGGCATTCGTCGCACATGCCAATGGCACATGCCACACGCGCCACTAGCAGCCCCACTTGCACTCAAGGTGCAACCAACACTCGAGATATCAACACAAGGCGGGGATGCTTTCTAGGGTTTTGGTTTGGCGGTCACAAAGCATGCGGCGTACACTACGCTCACATTAAGAAAGCGTGAATAGGAATAAAGCGGTCAAATAAAAGAGGAAATAATGGTGAAAACGTTTTCACCCATTAACACCATGCGGTTACCATCTCCTCCCATTATTTCACCCTTTACTCTCTTCCTTCATGAGGCCGGGGTACGTTTCAATCTCGACTTGTATAAATAGGTCTTACCTATTTCCACCGGACAACAAGTCTCGGTCGGAGAAAAATACTACACTCTCGAGAAAAGGCAACTTTGCAAGCTCTCCAAAAAGCTTTCATCTCTTGCAAGCTTACGAAGCTTCCACTTTCTGATACAAGTGAGACACTACTCTCTGAATTATTCTGGTCTCAACACCTTTCTTTGCTTCCCTCCCCAAATCAACCCTTCTCCTCCACTTTGTGACCGAAGCAAGTTTGGAACGGCCATTTCTTGGTTTAGGACGGACTTGTACAGATTGATCTCTCGAATCTATAAAGTGCTCACGTGCAGCACATTTGTTTAGGGTTTGAACCAGTTTCTCACTCACCTACCGAATTTACCGAAATCGGCAGAAACGATTTTTAACCATAAACAGAAGCTAGCCGCGAAAGAATAAAAGAAGAATCACAAGAAGAAGAACAACTAGAAGAGGGTGAAATAAGGACCAACAAAAGATCCAGAACTGAGGAAAATGTAATACTGGGAAACTACCATCCTCTAATGGAAATGATGTTATGGAACACGATCTCATTGAATAAGGAGATACAAGAGCAGAAGAGTATTCCCATGTGATGAATGAGGCTCCTAACAATCTGGTAATTCATCTCTTCCTTAAATTTTCCCAAAATTATTTTTGTTTCAATTTTCATCTCCGCATTTATTACGAATCCTGCATTAATACTCTGAGTTTTTAAATCCTGCATTATTTGTATTCGTTCAAAAAAACCATATTATCTTCAGTATTAAGTTAAAAGGCTTTTTCATTAATACTACCATGAAAATTCTAAGTTTGAATTGTCATGGGTTTTTATGGAAAGATACTAGGTATCAGCTAAACTATTTAAACAGTATCTATTCCCCCGACATCATTTTTCTTTGGGAGACTAAGATCAATGATGACAGAACTCTTAGTCTTACAAACTTCCTTAGAATGCCTAATAAAGCCTATGTCCCTTATGTGGGACAAGCTGGTGGTATTATGCTCCTCCGGAAAGATGGGTTCAAATTAGAAATAATTAATTAACTCTTGTAATAATATGTTCCATGTTATAGTCAACAATGATCCAGCTAAAGGTGAGGGGTTTCTTTCTTGTATTTATGATACTCCTTATAAAAATGATTAACTTGATCAATAGAAGTATATCAAAGAATTAGGTTCCTCTGTCTCTATCCCTTGGGCTATAATAGGAGATCTAAATATAACAATGAACCAGACAGAAAGAAACACTAATACTTAGATAACATCTCAAGAAGTTCTTGATTGCATTAGAGAGACATGTTTATTTGATATAGGATTTATTGGTAACCCTTTCACTTGGACTAGTAATATCCATGGTACTGGTAAAATTAAATCCAGACTTGATAGAACCCTTGATTACACTCTTTATCATCTTCCTCAAAAAGGATCTGACCATACACCAATCTTGTTATCTCTTTATTCTAAAACAATCAACACATGGAGAAACTGGAATTTTTTTAAACATTGTCTAGATAAGGATTCATGTTTAAATGAAATCATGTCCGCAAATTTTATTTTTTCCGATAAATTGTCTAATACTAGACATATTTTATCCAAATGGTGCAAAAACAATATTGGTCATATTCAATCCAGATTTACTTCACTACAACAAGAGATTACTCAACTTCAAGCCTTTGATTCTTCTGGAGATAATACTTATATAATTTTGAAACTTGAGGAAAAAATAGATTCCCTCAATGATATGCAAGCAAGTTCCAACAGGAAAAAGGCTAGAGATCATTTTTATAGTGACATGGACAAAACTCCAAGTATTTACATATTAGAGTAAACCAAAGGATTGATCCCATTCAAGCTCCATATGGCTCTTGGTGTCAAGATATAGGTTTCATTGAAGACCTACTAGTTTCTCATTTTAAGAAGATCAACACTACTTCAAATCCATCTGATAGCTATAAATTTCTTCAAAGATATACTAAATCGTATCAAGAACAAGAAAATATGGAACCCATTGCTATTTCTTCAGATGAAGAAATTTATCAAGCTCAATGTCAATGGAGCCATGGATTTCTCCAGGACCAGATGTCTTCCCTCCTGGTTTTTATCAAACTCAATGGCAAGTTGTTAAAGGTGATGTTTGCAAAACAGTAAAGGCTTTCTTCAGTTCATGTTTTTTGTTAAAGAAGCTCAATAATACTAGAGTTACTCTGATTCCTAAGACACACTCTGCTCATAAGCCTGAATATTTCGGACTAATAGCTTTGTATAACACTATATACAAGCTAATGTCCAAGATCATTGCTCTAATACTTAAAAATATATGGTCGACATAATTTCTCCTATGTAATCAGCCTATATGCCAGGTTGGTTAATTTCAGAGAATATATAATGGTTCAAGAACTTGTTAAATTTATGAAAAATAAAGGTGTAAGGACTGGTCACTTAGCTCTTAAGGTGGACATGTCCAAGCATTTGATAGGCTAGAATGGGTATTTCTTATTGAAGATTTAAGAAAGTTTGGTTTCTGTGAAAAGTTTTGTCATCTAATGCAATGCTTGAGCACATTCCAAGTGGAAATTATGATCAATGGTTCACCTTCCACTACTTTCAAACCTACAAGAGGAATAAGACAAGGAGATCATATTTATCCTTATCTATCCATTCTTGCCATGGAGGATTTATCTAGACATCTAAACTATTTAGAATCCAAAGGTCAATTCACAGGTATGAAAATCTCCAGGTCAGCGCCTAAGATCAACCATTAATTTGTTATTTGCAGATGATTGTCTTTTATTCTGCAAAGCAAATCTTACTCAGACTAACATGCTTTTCAAAGTGATAGAAGATTTTAGTACTTGTTCTGGTCAATTAATAAACTTTCACAAGTCAGCTGTTTTCTTTAGTAAGAACATGATTCCTTCTAGTTTTCAGATCATAAGTGGTATTCTTCAAGTCAGACAGCTTGATACATTTGAGGAAAGATATATGGGATTGCCATTTTTTGTAGGCCGCAATAAGAAGATTCCTTTCTCTCCCCTTATACAAAAGATGGAAACAAGGCTTTAAAGATGGTCATGTACTATTATTTTTGAAGCAGGAAGATGTGTGATGATTAAGAATGTTACATATGCAATTCCTGTTCATCATACGATTAGTTTTAAACCACGTGACAACATCATTACTAAAATGAATTCAAGTCAATAAAAATGTTGGAGGAACAAAAAAATAAAATAGAGGTAAGCATTTCATCAATCGGAGAAGTGTTAACAAACCTAAAGAAGAAGGAGGTTTGGGTGTTAGAGACCTTGAAGTTTTTAATAGATTAGCAAAATCTGCTTGGAAACTATGCTATGATGATTCTTCAATATGTGTTAGGTCTTTAAAGGTTAAATACTTTCCAGATGGGCAGGTCTTCAACATCCAACATAACAATAATTCTACTTGGTCTTGGAGAAGTATTAGTTCTAAATTACATTTTATCAAAAGATTCAGTTGTTGGTCTTTGGGAAATGGGAGGGAAATCAAGATATGGAGTTATAGATGGATTGAAGGATTAGATATTCCACCAAATCCAAAAAACTGGATCTAGTCATCATGTAAACTTTACTTTTGTCTATCAACTATTTGATACTGCGACTTGTGGATGGAATATCAACCTCATATATTCTCTTTTTGAAGACCCGGTAGCAAGACTCATCCAAAGAATCATCATAACCATGAAGATTAGCTAGCCTGGACACTTGAAAGGAGTGGTATTTTTTCAGTTAAATCAGCTTATAAAAAGATGATAAATTGTGGAGGCTTCCGTTGCTGCCAAGAAATAATCAATTTATCTAGAAATGCCTCAAAGACATCCTTCCAACTAGAGACAAGCTGCATTATATCATTCAAAATGACAACTTAAGATGTCCTTTTTGTCAGCAAGCTATCGAAGATCATACTCACTGTATTCTGGACTGTCAACCTTTAAGACTGGTTTGGTTTGCTACTTTGGGTATTCACTCAGAAAATCCTAGTAACCTCGAGAGAATGGTTTTGCTCTTGGTTCGATAAGCTATTATCAAAACAAATTCAGGAAGATGAGCTCTGCAAAGTATCAAGGGATATTTTGACTTTGGGTCACAACAAAGTGACCGAGTTGCGTTTGGGTCACCCCAAAATTTTAATTCGAGTTTGGGTCACGAGGCCTAGATTGGCCGTCTTGTGATTCATGAAATAATTTTTTTAAAAAAATATTTTATTTACTTAACACCGTTAGTTACCGTTAGCACGTGACTCGCACGTGTTGGTAAGAATCCCACTTAGGCACATCTGACGGTTCAGAAGAGATGCAATCTAACGGTCTGCGTTATTTGCCCGTTATCAGACCGTTGGTCTGATGTTCAAACCCCTATAAGTACACATAAATCCTTCCATTATTCCACCAACTCATTTTCACACTTGCAGACAGCTTTAAGCACATTTTTTTGACGCAATCAAGAGATCTCAACATGGAAAAAATGAAGAACAAAGACATACAAGAAGATGAGGTAATTTATATCCATAATCAATTTCACACACACACTGTAAGTTGCTTTCATAAGGCATACACAAGTTAAGTTTCTAATTTGAGTTTCTAATTTGATTGTAGGTATGTCAAATATGCAATGACACAGGTCATACAGTCCTGGTATGCCCAAAGAGATACTCAAACTGTCACAACCTACTATGCAAAGAGTGTGCAAGGAAAATACTAAGTTGTGCATCATGTGCTTGTTATGAATGGATTGTCGATGCAATTACTGCTTACAATGGAGGTTGTACAATGAAGAAAACTTATTTGACTGACAAGCAAGAAAAGGTCTTATGTGCTGAGTTAGAAGATAAACTAAATGTAAGGAGTTGTTTTCATTGTCACAAAGACACTCATTTGGCATATGAATGCCCATGGAAGTCAACCAAATGCTTCACTCCTCACTGCAACAACACTATGAGTCTATTTACATCAAGACAACAACATAGTCTAGGTGATAAGTTTCTAAAGTGCAATGTTTGCGGTCTTTCAAATGGGTTTATCAAATCGACTAAACTAGTAGCTTCTAAGGCAATGATGCGGTGGACTTATACCTAATGCTAGATATAATACGTAATCTGTTATCTTGTAATAGTTATGTAATCATGTTATGCAATGATGTAATGAACTTAAACCAAGAGTAAATAAAAGAAGTGTTTTCATAAAAAAGGAGATTAAAGTAACACATGCCATGTTTTCTACTAGAAAGTAACATGTTCCATAAAAAAACTAAGAAAAAACAGTAATGAAGAGATTAAAACAGTCAACATTCATATTATGGAAGTGTTTCTTCATTGGCCCACTGCTCTGGGGTGCCAAACCAGTCCATCATCCTTGGCCTCTTTCCTCTTCCAGATGTTGAAGAAAATGCACCACCCCCTCTCATCACTAGCCCACCTCCTCTGCCACCATAATTACCTCTTAAGAAGCATCCATCTAGTCCTGGTATAGGATTTACCTACATTGAACAACAGGTAATATATTGTAAGTTCACAAGAGACACAAATTGCAAGACAGATAAAAGGTTAAAGCAGATACCTGCACTGGTGTTGGTTCTCTAGTCAGTGTTGGTCCCTCATCTTGCAATATTCCTACACCTACAATTCTCCCATTTCTTCTGTGCACCATCTTCCCTCTTGCCCTGCCTCTTGCCCCTCTTCCTCTCAGTGCACCAGCCCTGGAATTAGTGGATGAGTTGCCAACACCTCTTCCAAAAGAAATTGTTGTAGATGCTGCAACTTGAGCTAGTGGGACTGGTGGAGTAATAATTGTCAGTGGAAGCGGTGCAAAGTAGCACCACCTCGCCTCCTCTAGTTCCTCTTCCTCCCCTGCCTCTTCCACTAGTAGTTGGTAATGCGGGGTTCGGATGTTAATTGGAACTGATGGTGCAATATTTGAAGATGGTGCAACATTTGAAGTTGATGCATGAGTAGCTCCACCTCTTCCTTTTCTAGTTCCTCTTCATCCCCTGCCTCTTCCACTAGTAGTTGGTAATGCAGGTTCAGATGTTGGTGGAACTGATGGTGCAATATTTGAAGATGGTGCAACATTTGAAGTTGATGTATGAGTAGCTCCGCCTCTTCCTTTTCTAGTTCCTCCTCCTCCCCTGCCTATTCCTCTTCCAGTTCCTCTTGGAGCGAGTGCCAAATAGTGCATATTTATACACCTTTTTATTGGCATTTTACTCATCTTTTGCGCTTAGAAATCAGATATTATCCCAGATTCTGTGTTTTCTTTGTTTTCAAGAATAAATATTTGTATTAATTAATTTTGTGTTTTTAGGTACTAAATAAAGTCAGGAGAAATTGAGGAGCCAAAAGAGCAAAGAATTGGAGACGAGCATTTATGGAGCAGATAGCCAAAGCCAGCCTTGTGAATCGAGTTACAACCTGACAAGGAAGACATGGGCTAGAGCTACCCATGACCCGGATCCGAACCCGTTCATCGAGCCGTTCGGATCGTGTCTAGCTACATCCTACGGTCGCTCCATCGTTCACATCATGTCTTGATACTCCCGCTCACACCAAATCGCCTCATTCTTCCTCGGTAGTTCGGATCATCTACTCCTCATCCAACGCTCGCCGCCGTCCTCATCATCCCTTGATATCCTCCGCCTCGCCAACGAAGTGGCCTAACCCTATACCCTCTCGACCCACCTCATTTCTTCTCTTCCTCTTCTCTTTCTTCTCTTCTCTCCTTCATCCCAGACGAGCTTGCGCGAGCACCATCCCTCTCTTCCCCGACCAAGCTCTGCAGCACCACTTCCCACCATCTCCTGCCACAACCACCAGTACAACCATCATCTCCGCCTCCTAATCTCCCTCTATTTCTCCCATAGCTTCTTCCCTAGAGGCTAAGTGAGAAATAGAAAGAGAAGAGGGTTAGGGTTTTCTGAACGAGAGGGAGCAAAAGTCAAATCGAGCCGCACAAGCGGAGGGAACAAGTGATTGAGCATGGGCGATCGGGTTTGGTTTATTTTGTTTATTTTGTGTTTTGAAATGAATTTTAGGGTTTTGGAAATTTGGCATGTATAAATAGAAGTAAACTGTGGATGATAATGGTTATGCCTGGGCTAGCCAGAGCACCGTTTAGGGTTAATTTGTAGTTTAATTTGTGTTTTGAATTACTTTAATTATGTTCTGAGTTTCTCAACCAGGGTGTTGTTGAAACCCCTGATATTATGTTAAGTAAAAATTCATCTTCATGTTGTTTTATTCTTGTGCTTGATTAAGATAGAAATATTGCTAGCTAATTGATCTATTGCTCCTGTGATTGGGTCTTGTAAGAAGACAACCAATACTAGGGGAGAGCTAGAGAGAATGAAGTTAGGCAATTATCCAATAGAGAGGCGCCATGGAGGAGATATGTGCTTAACAATACGAAAATGATGCTTAGTTAGTTAACCAAAGGCCTTTTTTTGTGATCAATTGTCTTTGTCAAAAGACAGGTTGATACTAGGGGAATTGGTATGATTAGTTGACACTTCATTCATTAGAAGCTTCCTTGGGTAGTTACAAGAACACAACTTCAGTTGAGTGCCTTAGCATAAGATCAGGTGGTAGAAACCACCCTTGTGATTTACAATTTACCTCGTGGCCTTAGCTTAGATTCATACATCATCAACTTAGTCGTATCGACACAAAGCATAACTACTCTGTCACTTCTAGGAATTCAAAGGTAAAGCCCTTAGATCACCATAGCACCACAAGTCTCGTGGTTCGACCCGTACTTTAGCGTCTCCGATAGATGCCGTGCACTTGTGGTTATCACCGTAGGCCATAATATAAACACCTTTCGAGGCCTACCAAGTTTTTGGCGCCGCTGCCGGGGACTTGGCGCGTGCCTTGCTGATTTTTGGCTAGTACTTCACTGAGTTTCATCCTACCCCTGTACATATTCACTTTTTGCATTATTGTTTAACCTTTAGTAGTGTAACTCATAGTCATCTGTAACTTGTAACTTGTTGTCAACCTTTGCATCATCTTGTAGCTTAATTTACGCATCCGTAAAATTTCTGTCTTTTATAGTTTAAAGCATATGCCATTGTAGTCAGAATTGTTATCATTCTAATCTGCATTGTAGTATAACTTAACCTTTCATTCCATCTGTTAGTGCATCATACATACGTAATTTTCCTTTTATTGTTTAACTTAGTGTAAGCGTAGTGTAACTTGAAGTCCATAGTACCCCACCTTGTTATCCTATGGCTCAATTTTTAGCTTATGCTGACTTTAAATTTTGCCATAACATTAGTGCTCTCTGGTTTTGATTGTGTAATCTTAGAAACCGAAATTGCTCGTTGAGATTGACAGTACTGTGTGTTCTTGGCTGCTCTTGAGCAAAGCCTAGGAGGAAAAGAAAAAGCGCGGGGCTAGAGGTTAGTAATTGAACATTGTATGACCCACGATAAGCTAGTCCATCGGCTGGCCCTTGGTCTACCCACTGTATTGCAAGGTTCTGCATGACGGAATAACCATCTTGCTTGCTGATAACTCAATTGCTTTGCCAAATATATATGAAATCGGTGTTTTTGGGTGATGCGTGCTTTGTAACTACTTGGTCCCAGACAAGACTGCGCTTAACTCCAGCCCCGTAGGCGAGAGCTTAAGCTAACCGCCACTCATCATTGCATCTGCAAAGTGAACCTTGCATACCCCCGGCATAACCACGAGCATATCCTTGAAACCCTTTTGAACCTTTGAGCCATTATGCCTCTGTGCTTTGAGAAAATCCTGAGCTTGACACAGAAGTATTGACCTCCATCCCCTGTAGGCCTGTGAGGTTGAGCTTGGATAGCTAGAATACCTACAAGCCAATTTGAAGTCAACTAAGATGGTTGACATCAACTCAAGCTGTTGATGACAGCCTTGAGTGATTGCGATAAAGCCATCTGTGAGACCTGTTGTGCTCAAATCCAGCCCTTGCTTCTTGTAGAGGCTGAGATACAACCAGGTAACTGGTCATTTAGCGCATGAAATCATGTGATACCACAGGTTTTGTTGAGCCAGTTACCTTTCATACTAGACTCTTGTGGCTGTTGAGCCCGGTGAAAGACACGTGAATGAATCTGTGGGGCTGTGAGCTAACTGTTGACCTACGCAATACATCTCGAATCTGCCTTAAACCTTGTGTGAGTTTGTGCTCTCACTTCTTTGTGCTTGCACGACTTGCACACAACCTAGTCTTGTATCATTTTTTTTTGTGGTGGTGTTTCCTTGTGTTGGTTTCACTAAGCTACCATGTCTTGTGCTAAGTAATTGTTGCTTGTTTTATTCTCGTGTCTAACTTGCTCGTGCTAACACAATCAAAACTTGGGCTCTGCACAAACCACGAAACCCAATCACACAGGCTGCTCACAATCAAATCAGGTGCACTGGGCTTTGCACAATCAACCCACTTATGGGATGTGCACAATACTAGGGCTCAATCCACTTTTGGGCTATACATTTTTCAACATAATTTGGGCCGTGCAGCTACTAAACCGAAGCTCACACATATCTTGGGCTGCCAACAGCTGAAGCCCAACCACTAAGCTTTTGCCTTTTATTTGGGCCTAACTTGAACTGGGCTGTTAACTCACTGAGCTGCTGGGCTGCAATAACATGCACAAATCTGAAATCCCAAACAAACCAAAGCCCATTTAAACCAAACAAAACCCATCAAAACCAAACCTGACCTTAACCGTGCACCGGGCTTGCATAACCTGTTTGTGCATTCTCATAATCTGGGCTCTGCAAATAAAAAGAAACCCACAAAACCAAATGAAACCCAATAAACCAAACTGAGCCCACTGCAATTGGGCTTTGAGTTCAATTTGAGTTGATAAATCATGTCAGGATTTCGGCCTGCAACAGGGGATACAAACAAATCAATTAGAGAGCTTGCTTACGGGCACGCTTCACAATATGAACCCCCACATACCATAGTGATTTTAGGGAATATTATGAGCCTTCTCGGGGGCCACGACCTCACATACCCTAATCACTATGACCACATGTATCATCAACCACCATGGGAGGATGAGCAGTTCTATCCTCCAATGAACCCATGTATGCACTCAATGGAAAACCTCATAGAGCAAAACAATGTTAGATTTGAATTGAATGCAATGCATGATCATCCATATAGCAACATGTCTGAATTTCCCTTCTCTAGTGAACCATGTGCACAACCATGTAATGATCATTCATATGAAACATGCATACCACTAGTGAAGACTCCCTTCAAATGAGGAACAACTCACTATGATTCTTCAAAGGAACTGATTGAGTTACAAAATGAAGATTGGAAGGAATATTATGATAGGATGTTTGTTATTCGACAATTATGGAAATAGTGTTTCTAGTCCCACTCATGCAACTAACACTTGAATACGGAACCTAATCTAGAAGTAGATGAGTACACTAGAAATGCTACAATTTTGAATGGAGAGATGGATTTTTCTATGATGATGATGATGATGATGAATATGATATGTTAGAAGAGCATGTATATACGAGAAAATATGATGGAATCTTTTGGTTCGAGAGACGTTGGCGTCTCTTTCGTGAACCCTATGAATGATACTTCTTCTAACATTCATACATGTGATATTAACTTTGAGCTTGGGTTTGTGAAATTCTTCCGGTAAATGTGAGCATGCTTTACCACTGTTTGTGACCTAGGAATAGGCCGAATTGTTCGGTGACACGGATGATTCAATGCATGTGCCTAACTCCATGCCTAGGTTACATCATGATATCTCTCTGGTTATGTTATGAATGAGAATGATGATGAGTATGACCTAGAGATTGATGAATTGTTCTATGCGGTGAACATGATTTACCCTCTTCGACTTTAGGAAAGTGTGTGATGGTGCAAATGATTTTATACATGAAAATAACTTAGATGTACCTAATCTCTCTCCCGAGTCACAAATTGAAACTCCTCCACCAAACCTAGGTGTAGTTTGTCACAAAAATCTTAAACCAACTTTCCGAGAGTTCCCGTTTAGGCCTAGAACTTTGTGCCTCCCAAGTCCTCTTGGACTATTTTGCATCAAAGTATAACACTTTTAAGGAACCACAGTTGGAATGTGTATGTCTTCCTATTCTTAGCAAAACTCATTTTGAGTTAGACCTTTTGCATGATGTACCTTTAAAATTGCAAGATTTTGTGCTCAAAAACACACCCGTTCACAAGTTTAGGTTTGGGGGAAACTCATTCCCATATACGGCCTTACTTGCACTCTCATTTTATATTTGTGTAAGGCTGTTGATGTTTGTATATATTTTCTATTGGGTTGATCCTCAACTCTTTAGATTGTTAGTGTATGGTGAATTTTCATTGTATATATCCAGTAGGACTTGTTAAATTTTCTTTTCTTGAATCGGTTGAGTCTTCATGCGCATATATTATGCTAATCCGATATGATCTCCGTTGAGAATGTTGGATTCTAGACTTGACTAATGAAGCTCAACCTTGCTCATAGACATTAGGTAATCTCTTCCCTTTTCTCTTATCAAAGATAGTCTCGTGGTATGTGATTTGTTTAAATTTTTCCTATCTGTTGACATATTGAGGACAATGTTTGATTTAGGTTTGGGTGCATTTGCATTTGCATATAGAGTTTTTAGTCTTTTAATCTTTTATTTAAAAAAAAAAAAAAAAAAAAAAAAATCAAAAACTCTTTTTGTAAAAACCTCCAACTTTTAGAGATTTTAGAGTCACTAACATGCTTCTAGCTATGTTTACATAGAGAATCGACGAAATAATGTAAATTGGAAGTACCTAGGAGAACACAATCGGGTTTCTTAGTTGATTAGAGCGTTAAAGTTGGATTTAACCATAGGAGGCGAATTAGGTCTTTGTTTAGATATTCGGTAGTAGAATTGTGATCAACCATAGTGGAGACTACCCATTTTACATCAAGTGAGGCACCAACCTTCAATTTTTTTGCAACTTTCTAGAAAAGTTTTGTTAGAGTGTGTGTCACCGTACATCAATTAGGGTAGGAATGGTGAGCTACCCAACCGCACCAATTTCAAAGACTACTTTTGATCTCTTGAGTGCTAGTTTTTGTCAATCATGAGGGTGACGTTTAAAGAAGAAAACTCCTTCTAAATATCGATTTGCGATTAGCATCACTCTCTCTCAATCAATGAAGACCCATAGAAACACATCATCGTCCAACAAATGGAGCGTCATGAGAATATTGAAAGAAAAGTTGATATAGTCCAAGGTTTATGTGCAACAAAGAAAAAGAAAAGAAAATAGGATGAGAATTAATAAAATTTATAAAATCAAGACAATACAAGTTGTGGAAAAATTGAGTGATAAAGTCCTTTGTCCATGGAGTTAGTTGTTTCATTATTTGTATTTTTATTTTCACTTATTGTAAAAAAAAAAAAAAAAAAAAAAAAAAAAATATTGTAGTTTATTTTCTTAGTGATACCACCATGGTAAAGATGAATTGAAAAAGAAAAAATCCAAACAACAAGGAATTTGAGTAGAAAAGTTAAAAAATTGTCAAGTGTTGTGAAGTTTAGAAGTTCGTCATCAACATTTGAGGACCGAAGACCGAAGATTGAAGACGTTTCTATGGTTCTTATGAGAGAGTGATATTAATTGCCGATCGGGTGAGAAGTGAGTGAGTACTCCCACCCTTGCTAATGGTTGATTTCCTTTCTTAGAGATCATCAGAAAAAGATTCTTTTTGTCCACACTTCTGTGGAGTCTCCAGATTTTATTTCGGAAGGTTATCCTTCTTACCTACAACGTGTGCAGGATTTCTCTCTTTATTCCTGCCTGCACACATGAGAGACTAAAAAAGCGATCTTTTTGAGTGCAATTATCATAAAACCCTAATTGTGAGGCGAAGTCGAGGCTTATGATCACAATCGAATCCGAATTCTTTCATATGGTATGGTTACTTCTCGCTCAAAGCACTTAAGGATGAGAATGCGTTCTCTGGTAGTTCTAACCGTTACTAGCATGCGAAACTCTATGTCCTCATAGCTCCTTGGATGCTTGAGACTCTTTTACTCTGAAGTTGGAGAAGGTTTTGTGGGTACACCTCTGGTAAACCCTCACGAGACTACAACTCGTCCACTAGGGACACCTAGGGGTTTAAAGGCTTAGTGCGTACGCTAAATGCATTCGAGAGACCTGCGACAGGGGTGTAGTTAGGATTTCTTCATTTACGATTTCACTTGAGGACAAGTAAAATTCAGGTTTGGGGTATTTGATGAGTGCCAAATAGTGCATATTTATACACCTTTTTATTGGCATTTTACTCATCTTTTGCGCTTAGAAATCGGGATATTATCCCAGATTCTGTGTTTTCTTTGTTTTCAAGAATAATATTTGTATTAATTAATTTTGTGTTTTTAGGTACTAAATAAAGTCTGGAGAAATTGAGGAGCCAAAAGAGCAAAGAATTGGAGACGAGCATTTATGGAGCAGATAGCCAAAAGCTTGGCTGGAATCAGTTGCAACCCAACAAGGAAGACATGGGCTAGAGCTACCCATGACCCGGATCCGAACCCGTTCATCCCGAGCCGTTCAGATCGTGTCTAGCTACATCCTACGGTCGCTCCATCGTTCACATCATGTCTTGATACTCCCGCTCCACACCAAATCGCCTCATTCTTCCTCAGCCGTTCAGATCATCTACTCCTCATCCAACGCTCGCTTCGCCGTCCTCATCATCCCTTGATATCCCTGCCTCACAACGAAGTGGCCTAACCCTATACCCTCTCGACCCACCTCATTTCTTCTCTTCCTCTTCTCTTTCTTCTCTTCTCTCCTTCATCCCCCGACTGAGCTTGCGTGAGCACCATCCCTCTCTTCCCCGACCAAGCTCTGCTGACACCACTTCCCACCATCTCCTGCCACAACCACCAGTACAACCATCATCTCCGCCTCCTAATCTCCCTCTATTTCTCCCATAGCTTCTTCCCTAGAGGCTAAGTGAGAAATAGAAAGAGAAGAGGGTTAGGGTTTTGCGAACAGAGGGAGCAAAAGTCAAATCAGAGCCGCACAAGCGGAGAGGGAACAAGTGATTGAGCATGGGCGATGGGTTTGGTTTATTTTGTTTATTTTGTGTTTTGAAATGAATTTTAGGGTTTTGGAAATTTGGCATGTATAAATAGAAGTAAACCTGTGGATGATAATGGTTATGCCAGGCTAGCTGAAAGCTTAGTTTAGGGTTAATTTGTAGTTTAATTTGTGTTTTGAATTACTTTAATTATGTTCGAGTTTCTCAACCGGGGTGTTGTTGAAACCCACGATATTATGTTAAGTAAAAATTCATCTTCATGTTGTTTTATTCTTGTGCTTGATTAAGATAGAAATATTGCTAGCTAATTGATCTATTGCTCCTGTGATTGGCTGTACTGTAAGAAGACAACCAATACTAGGGGAGAGCTAGAGAATGAAGTTAGGCAATTATCCAATAGAGACTGCCATGGAGGAGATATGTGCTTAACAATACGAAATGATGCTTAGTTAGTTAACCAAAGGCCCCTGTGATCAATTGTCTTTGTCAAAAGACAGGTTGATACTAGGGGAATTGGTATGATTAGTTGACACTTCATTCATTAGAAGCTTCCTTGGGTAGTTACAAGAACACAACTTCAGTTGAGTGCCTTAGCATAAGATCAGGTGGTAGAAACCACCCTTGTGCTTTACAATTTACCTCGTTGCCTTAGCTTAGATTCATACATCATCAACTTAGTCGTATCGACACAAAGCATAACTACTCTGTCACTTCCTAGGAATTCAGTAGGTAAATCCCTTAGATCACCATAGCACCACAAGTCTCGTGGTTCGGCCGCACTGCAGCGTCTCCGATAGACGCCGTGCACTTGCGATTATCACCGTAGGCCATAATATAAACACCTTTCGAGGCCTACCAAGCTGGTGCTGTAGTAGTTTCATCTGCAGATGCTAAAGGTGGTGGTGGCCTAGTACCTGGATTAGGCCTCACATGAGGCCCTGTGTAATTTTCTGGAGCTGAAACATAAAAAAAAAAAATGAACAAATAAGCCCAGTGAACAAATAAGCCAATGAACAAATAAGCCCAATGAACAAATACACAAATGTGCCTATTAGATTTACCTTGATGTTGCTCTTGATTGAAGCTCCTTTACAAGTGCTCTGTTATGACCATACACATAACATCTACCACACATGTATTTTCTGTTGTTGCCACCTTCATCCCTGTCCCTTCTTCTTATGCTTCTAGGTCTACCTGGTGGTCTACCACATTTAGGAGGCTTTACCTCCCTTGAATTATGCATATGTCAGATGTATGTGTCAACATGTGATCATACAGTAAGATTCAAAGAAATTAACTTCTTAAGATTACCTTGGCCCATAAAGCTTGGTGATTTAGAGGTTCAATAGAAGGAGCATACAAGTCTCTCATGTGTCAACATGCATGTAAGAGTGCACATACCTGCACACAAATGTACATACAATGTAAGAGCATACATATCTAAGTGTAATTAAGTAGTTAAAATGACAAAAAATTGTAACAAAAAAGTAACTTACTTCTTATAACTCTTTGGTCTTGCACGTAGACACTGCCTGTAGAAATGACATGCACACATGGTATTCCACATACTTGCCATGAATTGCAGGTGCAAGTATGTTGTTCCAGGTTCACCACCCATGATATGTCCTTCTTGGTGTCAAAAACTTGCCAAATATTAATAGATGAAGGTTGTGTGGTGAATTGATGGCTGAAATACAAGTGCTTCTTAACAATTTCTGTCACTCTAGGGACCACTTCATCATCAGGCATTTTCTTACCCACTTTCTCTCTATCATAGAAAATTCTCATCATAAGCAAATGAAACTTCTGAACTAACTTACATACAGGCAACCTCCTTAAATCAAGAATCCATGAATTAAAAGCTTCACAAAAATTTGATGTCACATGCTCACACTTTGATGACCTATCAAAGTAAGCTCTTGCCCATGTCTCGGTTCTCTGTCAAACCACTCACAGTGCGAGATGCCTTGGCCTCTTTGAGTCTATCCATCCAAATTTTATGACCTACCTCACTAAATGACCTTGCTGCTCTCCATGTCATAAACTCAAGGTTCTTGCCAGGATGAAGCTTCTTAAAGTTCTTGTAAAGATGTCTAAAGCAAGTACCTATGATAGTGATTTGTATCTCTGAAATTTACGGCAACACCTTCAATCAACCCTTTTTCCTGTCACTAATAAAAGTCAAAGCCCTGGGATGTGCCTTCAATTCCTCAGCCACTAAACTTAGAAAATGTATCCATTCTTCCTTACACTCTGACTCACAGATGTATATAGCAATGGGAAAAATATCATTGTTGCCATCAAGACATGTGATGTCCAACAAAGTACCACCATATTTTCAGGACAAGTGGCATCCATCTAGTCCTAGAATAGGTCTTGGACTTCACAAAACCATCTAATGACACCCTATATGCCACACACGGTGACTTAAACTTCTTAGTTAAAGGGTCAGTTGTTAATTTAACAATGTTTGTGGGATTGTCCTTCAAAAGTTGGTCACATAATGTGGCAACAATGAATACCCTTCCTCATAACTACCCAAAATTTTCTCATTACAGGATGATAAGCATGCCAAGCGGTATAATATGAAATTTCAACCTTGTGATTCTTCTTTACCTCGGTCATGAAGTCCCTGGGCTTGTAGTTTGGATGTGCTTTGAAAGATTCAAGCATCACCTTGGATACCCATCTTGCATTGGCCAATGGATGCTTGATACCATGAATTGCCTCACAAGTGTGGATAAAATGACACTGAAAATTCAAACAACACAAATAAGATTTAGTTAATTCACAATTTATACAAATTAAAGTACAGAGCAAATGACCTAGATATATAACTGGTCATCTTACATTAAACAAATTACTAACCTTTTTGCATTCAAATGTTTGCTTATCGAGAAAGTGGAAGCGAGTAAACCCTCCATGGACAAGTCTCATCTTTGCATTTGTATTCTTGCTTTGCTTTTTCTTGTTTCTCACTTGGACAATGGAATGGTTCAGGTCAAGTGCTAGATTCTTTAAATAGTCCCTACAATGTTCTTTACTCAACCATTGCTACCCAACAAACAGTTTCTCCACAAACTCTTGACCTTCAGACAACTTGTGATCTCCATCTATGTTGTTAGTTTCTACAACATATTCCTTGAATTCTTGATTGAGTCTAGTGTTGCTTGAATCGACAAGTTAGGTTGATCTCTTCATCATCATCCATCTCGAGTTCATAAAGAAGTTCTTCATCATCACTCTCATCTGGTTTATCAGGAAACTCATCCACATTTACTCTCTCATTTTCTGAGTTGCTTTCATTGTACAGACATGCAAATATATCTTCATCATCTAGCTGTGACATCACTTCATTGGGGTCAACAACAGTAGATGCTTGACTTTCAGATATGCTTGATTCCACTTGAATGGCCTTTGTAGAAGTTTTCTTTGGGTCCAAAATGGGCAGAAAATCCAACTCTTCTTCAGGTCTATAGTCAGGCATCTTCTCCATGTTAGGATGCTCAGCCCTTGCACTTTTAAAACAACATAACCACCTTTAGTGGGATAGTATGTAAGTAAATCATTCATTGTACTGTATTTAAATATACACAACCACCAAAAGCAATTAGAATAATCATTCTAAATCATTCATTGTCACAATATATGAGTCACTCTGTTCTTTCAGGACAATTATTGAAAACATTCACGGTAACTAGGTTTAAATATCTCCACCACACCCGACAACTTTCCGGACACACAATTATCATCAATGGGACCACAATACTCCCACCCACCCATCACTAAATTAACAATACTATGTACCAATTTTTAACATAAAGTACCAATCGACAAAAGTAAAGAAGGAATCAAAAAAGAAAACCTAAAAAAATCCCGGAAGACAACAAAACCCTAAAAAGACAGAGGAGAAAACAAATTGACCCAATTAAAGTACTTTCTCTGCAAAGAATATC
The DNA here is from genome assembly GCA_023531295.1 of Papaver armeniacum. Classification (NCBI taxonomy): domain Eukaryota; kingdom Viridiplantae; phylum Streptophyta; class Magnoliopsida; order Ranunculales; family Papaveraceae; genus Papaver; species Papaver armeniacum. The sequence continues at coordinate 137,828 of JAJJWW010016767.1, forward strand.
ACTCATACATATCATTAAAGCAAAAAAACGAAAACCCCAGATTAAATTTAAGCAATTAGGGATTTATTTTGACTTACCTCAATTTGAAACACCAAATTTAACCACGCAATCTTGTAGATCGGTGATAAGCTAAGCGAAATCAACCATTTCTATAATCACACGATACAAATTTTATGATTTCAGCAAAAATCGCCCTCTACTTGATCGGTGCAGGAAAGAAAGAGAAGAAAAACCTAGAACTAAAACACGATTTGGGTTTAGTGTTGTTGATAAGCCTATTTCTTTTAGCCACACACCTGTCTAACGAGTTTGATGGCTTGGTTAGTAAATAAATCAAACTTTAAATTTGTTTTGGTCATTTTAGTGTTTAACCGATCAGAATTGTCAACGCGGTCAACGCCGGTCTCGTGACCCAAGCTCGAATTAAAAGTGCAGGGTGACCCAAACGCAACTCTGGTCACTTTGTTGTGACCCAAAGTCAAAATATCCCAAGTATCAATTGTAGCCTGGTGTATCTGGACTCTCAGGTGTGATAAAGTATTCAAGCATAGCAATGCTTCACCAGAAAAGATGATCTTCCAATACAGGAAGGAAATCTCCAGTTTTGAAACTAAACCAACAAAGATTATGAAGCCAAATTCACCTCAACCAAGAACAAATCCTTATTGGTCTCATCCTCCTAGAGGAACCTTTAAAATTAATGCAGAGGGTTCTTTTCTTAAGTTAAATAATTCAGGTGGAGTTGGACTAATTTTACGCGATTTTGCAGGTGACTGTCATGGAGCCAAATGCATCAAGTTCGGAGCAAGCTGAATATCAAGGTCTAGAATGGTAGTAAACGCAATTAATAAAGACTCGAGTAATATAGATTGGAGAGTTCATGGTGCTAGACATCAAAGATTTATTTTCGCGTTTTAGCTCTCAGCGTTGTAACTATGTGCCAAAAGAAGGAAAAAAAAAGGTAGCTAATATTTTGTCCAAGTTAGCAAGAGTAAGATTGAGCATTGTTTGGTTATCATCTCCTCCTAACTGCATCATGGATCAGTTAAGGAAAGACATCTTTTGTAAACACTATCCCTTAATCAATTTAAATTTCAAGTTTCAAAAAAAAAAAAAAACACGATAAAGGATTAAACACGCCAACTGCGAACGCACAACACCCTACTTGAACAACCAAAAGTTTGGATTTTTATGTAACCAAATCAAACTACGAATATAGATATAAGAATACATAAGACCCCACACCAAAAAATCTGTTAAGTAACCAAAATGTGAACAACAAAAACATCTAAAATGTCTGGAAATAGGATGTTTTCTTTATTCATTACGATGTGCATGTTCATCACACTTGTACAAAGAAAAGTAAAGAATCACCAGCTGCTTCGGCAGTATAACAGGTACAACAGCTTCAGTGTTCTCTGGGAGATTTTCAATGGGAAGCCTGGAAAAATTAAGAAAGCATGAGAAAAAATTGCAAGAAGAGCCTAAATGTAACATATTTCCAGATTTATCAACGATTTATCTGAAGGTAAAATTGATCTTGGCATGCAATTTGCGCATTCATAAAGAAGAACCATTTAAATTACGAAGTCACACAGTTCTACTTCAAATTTAATCCCCAAATTACTGATTTCAATCTTTTGTTCAACTTCATAGAGTTGTAAGAACGTCAACTGGCCAGAGTAACATGACTGTGCGCTGAAGCACGACTTAGAATTTAACTAGACTTCAAATTTAATCCCAAAATTACTGATTTCAATCTTTTGTTCAACTTCATAGAGTTGTAAGAACGTCAACTGGCCAGAGTAACATGACTGTGCGCTGAAGCACAAATTAGAATGTAACTAGAAATAGTACCTCATTCCCGTGTCCATTTCCATGGCCATGCCCGTGAGAGTGATCTTCATGACCCTCCCAAGGATGTCTCCAACCCTGCACAAGAAAATGTTGAAGGTTAATCTACGGGTGAAGACTGAAAGGACCAGAAGGTAGAAAAAGTGTGAAATGCTTAGATGCTTACCAAAACTACTGGGCCATCCTTCTTAGCCCTATACATAATCCAAAACCTACGAAGACATAAGCATGTCATTCAGTGAATGATTACAGTTGCTGATGAGACAATTGAAATAAAACATGTACAGAAAAGATAATTGACAACTCTCTAACAGATCTCGCTGTAAGACCTACTAAATTAGCAAGTCTTGTGTGCACACATAACGATGAAATGCAAGCTTTTACCCGGTACAACAACCTATAAGCAACAAATGAAGTTTCTAATCTGTAGCAACTGTGTAAAGTTTTTAAATACACCACCATTGTAGTTAGCTGTAACAAATTAAAGAAATTCTATACCAGCATTATCCACCGACAGAAAACCTCAAGTGAAGCAAGGTCCAAATGAAAAAGAAGATAGTTGATTTTCACGTCAGTCCTTATACACATGAGTGCAGGACAAAACATAGCATTTCAAACGTTCACCATATCTTCTAGCTAATATTTGGAGCTTGTTCAAATGAAGACCCACGCAACAACTACAATTTCCCAACCACGTTCCAAAATTTATAAGAAAAAGGCACAAGTGGTATAACAGATTAATTGGTCGAAACAATTACATCCCATCCCTTTAACCTAATCTTCTCCACCCTACAACCTGATCGGTCTCTTCCTTTATAAGTGTAATTCTTCAGATCAAGTATAAGCATATTTGTATATCTGAACAGCCTTTCTAATCCTACCAATTTCAAACTCTAACAGAAGAAATGAAATCAATTCAATTCAATTCCCACCTTAACTGCTCCTCAATGAGGTTGCGAAAAGAGGGGGGGGAATTCTCCAAAAACAGTGTCAATTATCAAACTCTCCTAATATCTTCCTCAATCAGAAAATTAGGAACTAAAATCCTCAAACTCAAATCTAGAGTTCATGAATGAACAGCCTTTCTAGTGCTACCAACTCCAAACCCTAAGAAATGAAACGAATTCAATCCATTTCCCAACTTAAAAATAAAGCAAACCAGTAGCAATTAAATGCCCTAATCTAAAAATACAGATTAGGGGATTCAAATAGATGAAGTAATTAGGGTTTACTGAAATTGAAAAACTGAATACAGAGAGAAAGAGAGGGTTACCACATGAGAGCACACATGCCCTTTCCAGTAACAGTATGCCATCGCTTTGGTTGATGCATTGTCAACCCTTTGTATGTCGTGCTGTGTCCATCTCCTCCTCCTCCCATCTCTTCTTTTTCTCTCTGTTGTTTGCTCTACAACGAAAATTAGAAGGGAATTGGATTTCCAGATCTTTACTGCACTGCTTCAAATAGTCCAATCTGGATTCTAAAACGGATCTTATATCCGATATAATATGTCAATCGGGTGACCCACAACACACACTTGATATGGGAACTAACCTAATCTAATCTCAGGGGCTAGTCGGTTATACCAATCCAGCACCATGGTATAAGGGATAGTTGTCACACGCTCATTTAATCGTCTAAAATCATTGCCAGTCATGTCCCATGAAAATTTTAGGCGATTAAATGAACGCGTGACAATAGTCTAGTGCTAGTGTTATGTACCCGGGTGCCATTATGTTGTGATAGCCCTTGTCCAATATCTAATAAAAGAGTAGTTTTTTTTTTTGACGTTTACTTTTCAGAAAATGTATATAAATAGGCTTTGAAATCTAATTGGAAACATCGATAGTTATTTTGGATACGCTTAATTAAAGAGTATTAGTTACTTATATTGTTTTAATTAGGGAGTAGTTTCTAGATTGCGATATTTGTCCCTAGGTGGGTCCCAAATAGGGTTTACTTGGACACGCTTCTTTTCAAAAGTTGAGGTAACTCTTGGTTGTATTCCTCATGAATCAAATTTTTATACCCTTTTCTCAATTATTTTTGGCTTTGATCCCCAACTTGTACATTTGGCATCAGAGTTGTTCCAAAAAACAAAAATTCGATGGGAGGTTCCGGTAATCATACTACTAAAGAGTTAGCAGATATACAAAAACAACATACACAGAGGCTTCTTGATGTAGATGAAAAATTAGTTCAAATGGGTCTTCAAATTGATTCATCTCACAAGATCCAACATGATAAGATTGATCAAATCCGTTTCTCAAATGGTTACGTTTGGTATTTCGACTCAACAAGTCCAATACAAGACATTCAAAATACATATGATCCTGGTGAGACATCTCATATGCAATTCAGGTGGTGGTTCTACTATTGGATGAACAACATCCACACCGATTTCCAAATCTTAACCTCCCCAGACTTGATGGTGATAATCCACGAGGTTGGATCCAGAAGTGTGATAGATTCTTTCGGCTTCATAATGTTCCAGATGAATAACATGTAAGTGTTGCATCACTTTACTTGGAAAATTAAGCAGACAAATGGTTTGTCAATTTTAAAATTGGGAGGCATTTGATTTTTTGCCATGATTTTTCTATGGGTCTTTGTGCTTAATTTGAAAATCTTATTAATTTAAGTTTTGTGAGTATCTCAAATACTCACAAATACATTAGCTAAAATTAATTTTATGAAAGATCATTTCGAAGAGTTTGAGGCTCTTAAAACTCTAATGTTAAATAAGAATCATTCTCTGTGTTAGAGCACTGCTCGGTCGAACTGGCATGCGTTGCTATCTCAAGCATGTTTGTCAATGTTAGTGATCAAAACTATAAGTCTTGATTTGTTGTCTACTATAGCCAAGTCTCGGACTAGGATAGAAAGTGTAGTTGAGCTCAAGAACTCCATGGCAATCATCATACAAGACGAAGAACTACTCAAGGAACTGGTGGAACTTCATCGACTAAAAGGTATGTGGAGACTTAAACTTATCTATCACTCAAAAGTCTATCTACTCTATCTCCTATTTTGAGACAAAAGTTGTTTTGCTATATAGACTTTGATTATACACATTTGCTATTTCGAGCCGAGTTTATCTCGCCTATCTATTTATCGAAATACGTGTTGGTAAGCTTTCGCTTTGGCCAAGTTCATCTTTACCTAGTGATGAAAGTCATGTTATGTTTCAATCACTTTGATAATGGCTTTGAAGAAAAATGGTTTGTGAATAACAACTATATAACGTCCTCTAAGAATGTTTCAATGATTGAAATGAGAGTTTAGATTATATAACCATTGTGTGGCAACACATATATGTATAGTTCCTTATTCCTTGAACCAAAGTATGTGTACTTTGTTGATCAGGAAAACCGGAACAAGAGCTGTGAACTCGGTCATGCGAATCATGGAGGTTCTCATCCAGAGAATATCTGCTGGAGTTTGTGAACTCCTTCCGGGAACTTAAGTCCGTGTACTTGAGTTGGTTATATCTAAAGACGATTATTTGTGAACTTATATTTATATTAAAAAAGGAATGCATTTTGAAAACCGTGTCTATAGAGTTCATGAATCGATTCGAGTGAATCAAATCGTTTTTGCTTCAATTGTGTCTTGTATACTTCTATAAGATTTATACAATTGAACAAATCTCTAACTAGTTCAATTGAGTCATTTGAACTAGTTATGGTGAAGAAGAATATGGTTGATATGAAAGTGCTCATATGGCTAACCATTTGGTTAACTATTGTTGAACCAACAAATGTACATATTTGGGTACGGTTACACAAACCTAATATCGTGCATTTCATTTCTGTGTAACAAGCTAAGTTTTCGATCCAACGGTTGAAAGATATTAACTTGAATCTAATCAGGTTTTCATCTAACGATGAATATTGAATACTTTGTGACTAAGCTAACATTGATTGCAAAGCCTAATTTGAAAGACTATATAAGGGAGAACTCTAGCAACTGGGAAACCTAATCCCCATACCTCTGTGTGATACTAGTTATATAAGCTAGAGTCGATTATCCTTTAACCATAGTTTTCTTATCGAGACCCTGTAGGTTAACGACTTGAAGACTTCATTGGTATTGTGAAGCCAGGCCGATACTACTTTCTTGTAGTTGTGTGATCTGATCTTGCTGATTCTACCGTGTTGATTACAATCGTAACGATTGGCTTGAGATTAATATCTCCGATAGGCAAGATATAAAATTAGTCACAAACATCTACGTCTCATCGTTTGTGATTCCACAATATCTTCTTTCGCCGCGTCGATTAAGATTATTGTGAGGTGATTGATAATACTAGGCTGTTCTTCGGGAATATAAGTCCGGGTTATCAATTGGTTCCTTTTCACCTTGATTTATCAAAAGATGGAACAAAACTTATAGGTATTTATGTGGGAGACAGATTTATCTATTACCGTAGACTTTTCTGTGTGATACATATTTGTTTATTAAAGTCTTCGACTTTGGGTCATAGCAACTCTTAGTTGTGGGTGAGATCAGCTAAGGGAATCAAGTGCGTAGTATCCTGCTGGGATCAGAGTCGACGTAAGGAGCGCAACTGTACCTTGGATCAGTGTGAAATTGATTTGGGTTCAACTACAGTCCAGACCGAAGTTAGTTTGTAGTAGACTAGTGTCTGTAGCGGCTTACTACGTGTGTGTGTTCAATCTTGACTAGGTCCAGGGTTATTACGCATTTGCGGTTTCCTCGTTAACAAAATTCGGGTATACGTTTATTCTTTTCCGCATTATATTTTGTTATATAATTGAAATCTCACGGGTTGTGCGTTAAGATCAATCGATTAGAATATCCAACCTTTGGTTGTTGATTTACATTGATTGACACTTGAACATTGGTCTTTGGTACCGTTTAAGTTATTTCACATAATAATCAGGCTCACGGATTTCTATCTGTTTGATTTGCTGATTACATTGGGAAATAGAGATATTAGAACTCTTTGATATACTTTATTAAGATTGAGTCTATTTGATTCTCTTGAAAGTATATTGTAGTTGGTCCATACAGATTGTTAATCGAAATATTGGGTGAGGTTGTTGTACCCCCGCTTTTTTCACTCTGGATGAAATATATTTTGTTATGAGTTTTATCAGTGGGTTAAAAGCTGGGATTTGTAATGTCGTAGCTAAGTTTTACCCAACACCCTACTTCAAGCATTATCTTTATCTCGAGTGCAAGAACAAAATTTCGAATTGCAATATCGGTCCACTAAACCATTCACCCGATCTTTCACAAGCTCCTTCCAAACTTACAGGCCATTTTCCAACCCAAACTCATACTCATAACTCCCACTAAACCTAAGTCCACCGCCGTTAGACCCAAAACTTACTTCAATACAAATCAAAGACTCTAACTTCAGGACTACCCATCAAAAGAATCACTTAGGAACACATGAAAATATGTTGTGAGAAGGGCCTATGTTATAACTGCAACTGGTTCACAAACCTGGTCATTTTGCAAGGAAAAATAACATATTTATATGCTGCAAGTGAAAGGTCAGAAAGTCCAACACATGGAATAGGATGAGCTCTTTGAGGAAGTTGTAGAATCACCTATCGAATATGATATGAAGATTTCTTTTCAGGCTCTCGTAGGGAATATATCAGGTGACACAATTTAAACTTCGGGACTCATCAAGAAGCACACAATCTCAATACTGATGCGTGTCGTAGGTGCACAAATTAGTTCACTTACTAATGAATAATATAGTAGCAAATAAGATTCGTACCCACGAAGAGCAAGGAATTTTAGTTGTCAAAATTGTCACAATGGGGGATTTTGTTTTAGATTCAAAGTAAAATCAAACCAATTAAAAATAATTAAGTTGCAAGCAATGGAGAGAAATATGATCAGGGAATCCTTCTTCGTTACTAAACAGTCATCAAAGTAGCATATTCATCTATTCTTTGTAAATCACAGATTATTACCAACCGTAGGAAATCGCGTATGCTTAACTAGCCCCAAAATTCCTTATATCAAAAGAAAACCGGTACGCTTAGTCTTCAAATTCTACCGGTCTAAACCACCTTGAGGTACGCTTACAACATGTAATTCAGTCGAATGCCTCAAGGTTTGTGAACTCAGGTTTGATCCTATCAGTTCAACTCAGTACGCTCAATCCACTTAATAGGGTTATTTTTACTTGCGATTGCTCCACAAAATCCCTCTGCAAGGTTTCGCAATTTCTACTAGTGTAAAAATTATTCGACAATTACGGATATCCTAACTCATTACTAGCATTAGATTTACTAACATTTTGACTTAGTTGGACACCTAAAAAATTTATCAATCAATCATAAAGTTATGGTAGTAAAAACAATCAATAATCATGTGAAGAATAAAAATATATGTTGAATCAAATCATATATTAGAACTATAATTCATCCTCAATCACTAAGAAGTTTAGCGACTCATGGTACTAACAAAACCCATGAGTTTCATATGATAAATTGGTAAAGAAATAGTTACGGTGATGGAAATAGCTCCAAACCCTAGATTTTCTTCCTTGTATTCTTCTCTCCAAAAACTTGATTCAAAATTAAAAGATAGAAATGCTTTTTTTATATGTGCCAAATAGTAGATGCACCCGTGCGCCAAATCCCGGTCAAAGTAGTCACCAAACTTGCCAAAATCTACCCTAATAGTCACGTCCAAAATCTAGCCGTGAGAACATATTGCAGCACATAATATGGGCTCTTTTCAAATCTTTGAACAAGTCCAGCCCATTCAAATACCAAGCCTTTCGGTTATGGAGGCCCGACAAGCAAATGCTCCAGTAAACTCATTCAATTGCCAGTTCCTCGGAACTGACAATACATTATTCTTTTCTTAATGCGGACAGACACTCCAACGTGAGAAATAAATTTTTCCGAGTTCTATTTTTCTCCGATCAAAATCACGGACAGTCACATCTCCGTGAAAAGATAAAGTTACTGGATTTCAATTTTCAATCAAAACATTCATGAGACACTTCCCCCTCCGTGAACTATAAACACTTCGGATTGTTATCCCCTGACAGCTAATTCTCGTGTATACCAGGCCCTCCGAGAAAAATATTTTCATTTAGACTCCAAAACTTCGGTCACACTCCCACTTCATTCAAACTCTTCTGTTACCTATTATGTGAACTGAGACTTGAGCATGTTCTTCATTCCCTTGCATCGATCGTCAATCACCCTTACGTCTTGTTACTCGAGTTCACCTCGGTCATTTTCATTGGCCATCATTTACATCAGCTCCACCTTCCTTGGTAATCATCATAACAACAACATTCTTCATAAACTCCATCTTCGTCGCTGATATCAAATGCCATACTCGACTGCATACAAGCATCACCATTCGCATATTCATCGTTCACGGTCGCCACTCCCTCTACTCAAACCCAAGCTCCAACAATGACAGCAGAAGACATCTGTTGATGGTGGATTTTTATTTAAGGTTAAAATTGTAAAAACCAGAAAATTATGCGCTAACATCTTGTAAAAGATAAAGCCATTAATAAGTGTTGAATACTTCTTCACTTTACTAATTCACCTAGAATGGAGCATGTGGCAACAATCCCATTCTCGTGAATTAAATACACGAAATTCATCCAGGTTGGAGCATGTAGCAACAATCCCATATACCATGTGAATTTATAGCATTATTAATTAATGCGTAAGCGCCTTGTATTTCATGTACTCATTATCAAGTGCGGCATGACGACGAGTGTTGCTCTTAGCGAGCAACACGAACCTCCAAGCATTATAATGAAAGCATGTACGAAATACCCGTACATGCCGCAACTCTCGGTGTGTTATACTAGCCCGATTGAGCAACTCTCGGTGTGTTATACTAGCCCGATTGAGCATCCTGTTTGTCCGTATCGGTCTGGATATGATCTCGTTCATCCAACTTCACCAAGCATGATTGGATGGCCCGGATCAATTCCATAACCCTAAGCAAGTATGGAATATTCACTTTGCCGAAACAACGCGGACCCGCATGGTCGGCCTCCGAGATTGGCATAGCTTGCCAAAACGTCCAAACCGAGAGCGGCATGGGCGGAAAGCCTAAATTATGGTTTGCGGCACATTACATGTGTCACAAAACAGTCTCTCAACCATCCATCTTCGCATGTATAGATGGAGGGTGTAGATGTAGATTCAAAAGGTCGAGCATGTCAACACAATCACCGTGGGCCCGCATACATACTCGACCAATCGGTCGGGACCAAACATGGTTGGTCATCCCAATCCGTACGCCCGAATAAAGCATGGTTACACGGCCGTGAAAGCCAAAATTAGGGTTTTGAGCATCACGAGCGTCCATCTTCTCCGGCACGAATGGAGGGCCCAAGATTAGATTAGCAGGTCCGGTCATACCAACATGACCACCGTGGACCCATCAATCTCCTCACCGGGTCGGCCAAGGCATACCATGCCTGGTTATCCCAAATCGTCCGCCCAAACTAGCGTGGATACACTTCCCAATTGCAAACTAATCTCACCCGCTCAACTTCGCGGACGATTTGAGTGGCTCAGATCACGTTTTCATGGAGTCGGTATAGGCGTGAACACCAGCCTACCACCTACACGCTGCACCAATCGGCCAAGACCGACCAAGATTGGTAATCTTGGAACGCGTGCCGAAGTGGGCATGATGCGCGGCTTTTGCGGCACCAGATTTATGTTGCAAAATCGATCTCAACCACTCCTCTTTCTGGTCAAATTGAGTGGCCTAGATCGCACCTTCATGAGACAGTGAGGTACGGACGTGTACACCGGGCATCTTTGTCTACACGCATGCCCGGTCGGTCCTTTCCAAAACACTTCCCATGCTTGGTTTCGACCAAGTGAAGAGTGATGCTGCGCACCTCTTCAAAACCTAATTCCATCAACGGTCGCGAGATGAGTGTCTCAAAGATCATCTCGTCCGTCCAACTTCACCGGCTTGGTTATACAACCTTGGTCGAGTTAATTGGTCGATGAGGCGTCATGGTAATCACCACCCGTCACTCTACCACACCATGATGCAAGCACTGCATAGAATACACATGATACTTCACAAGTATCGACTTCCTAAATAACTTAGTTATTTAATCTAGCATTACATGCAACTTTACGTAGGTCCCACGATCCACACACTTGAGACATCAATCATGTCACAAATAGGGGATACATCTTGGGGTATTGGTGCGGCGGTTTACGGCGTGCGGCGTGCAACGCGCCATCACAAGAACGTGTCAGGAAGTCATGGACGGTTAGAGATGACATGAGAAGTGGGCAAGACTGGTCGTGTAACACCAACACACAACTCCACTACTCCATCACTCCACTTCCTTCACTTCCCACGAGAGACGTGAATAAGGCTCAAATGACTTGTATAAATAGGTTCTCCTCCCTATTTCCAACAACAAGACAAGTCCATACAACAGAGGCAAGTGTTGATACAATCGTATTCAAACACGTAACCGATAGCTTACACCCCGCAAGCCGAGTTCATCTTTACGATACAAGTCATTCATAGCCAACACCTTCACATTCTCAACACCTTCTTCGCTTCCCTCCCTAAGATCAACCCCATCTCCTTCACTTTGTGACCGAAACAAGTCCGGAACGGCCATTTCTTGGTTTAGGTAGGACTTGCACAGATTGATCTCTCGAATCTACAAGCACTCACCACGCAAATGCATTTGTTTAAGGTTTAGACTCATTTCTCATCCACACACCCCAAATTACCAAAACCTAAAATAGTTTTCACCCATAAACAATTGGCGACCACAGTGGGAGGTTGATCATAAACATTACATGTGTCACAAAACAGTCTCAACCATCCATCTTCGCAGGTATAGATGGAGGGTGTATATGTAGATTCAAAAGGCCCGAGCATGTCAACACAATCACATAGTGGGCACGCATACATACCCGACCAATCGGTCAGGACCAACCATGGTTGGTCATCCCGATTAAATGCGCCCGAATAAAGCATGGTTACGGCCGTGAAAGCCAAAATTAGGGTTTTGAGCATCACGAGCGTCCATCTTCTCCGACACGAATAGAGGGTCCAAGATTAGATTAAGCAGGTCCGGTCATACCAACATGACCACCGTGGACCCATCAATCTCCTCACACAGTCGGCCAAGGCATACCATGCCTGGTTATCCCAAATAGTCCGCCCAAACTAGCGTGGATACACTTCCCAATTGCAAACTAATCTCGACCGCTCAACTTCGCCAGGACGATTTGAGTGGCTCGAGATCACGTTTTCATGGAACAGTCGGTATAGGCATGAACACCGGCCTACCACCTACACGCCGCAGCCGATCGGCCAAGACCGACTAAGATTGGTCATGTTGGAACGCGCGCCGAAGTGGGCATGATGCGCGCTTTTGCGGCACCCAGTTTATGTTGCAAAATCGATCTCAACCACTCCTCTTTACCGGTCAAATTGAGTGGCCTAGATCGCACCTTCATGAGACAGGTGAGGTACGGACGTGTACACCAAGCATGCTGTCTACACGCATGCCCGTTCGGGTCCTTTCCAAAACACTTCCCATGCTTGGTTTCGACCAAGTCGAAGAGTGATGCCTGCGCACCTCTTCAAAACCCTAATTCCATCAACGGTCGCAGATTAGTGTCTCAAAGATCATCTCTTCCGTCCAACTTCACCGGCTTGGTTATACAACCACAGTCGGGAGTTAATTGGTCGGTGAGGCGTCATGGTAATGACCACCCGTCACTCTACCACACCATGATGCAGTACCTGCATAGAATAAACATGATACTTCACAAGTATCGACTTCCTAAATAACTTAGTTATTTAATCTAGTATTACATGCAACTTTCTGTGGGTCCCACGATCCACACACTCGAGACATCAATCATGTCACAAACGGGGTATTGGTGCAGGCGGTTTACGGCGTGCGGCGTGCAATGCGCCATCACAAGAACATGTCGAAGTCATGGACGGTTAGAGATGACATGAGAAGTGGGCAAGACCGGGTCGTGTAACACCAACACACAACTCACTACTCCATCACTCCACTTTCTCCACTTCCCACGAGAGACGTGAATAAGGCTCAAATGACTTGTATAAATAGGTTTTCCTCCTATTTCCAACAACAAGACAAGTCCAGGACAACGAGAGGCAAGTGTTGATACAATCGTATTCAAACACCGGAATCGATATCTTACACCCTGCAAGCCAGTTCATCTTTCTGATACAAGTCATTCATAGCCAACACCTTCACATTCTCAACACCTTCTTCGCTTCCCTCCCTAAGATCAACCCCATCTCCTTCACTTTGTGACCGAAACAAGTCTGGAACGGCCATTTCTTGGTTTAGGTCGGACTTGCACGAATTGATCTCTCGAATCTACAAGCACTCACCGCGCAGTGCATTTGTTTAAGGTTTAGACTCATTTCTCATCCACACACCCCAAATTACCAAAACCGGCAGAAATAGTTTTCACCCATAAACAACATCTCAAGCGAACTCCAACTTCGTTCCTACCAGCTGCAACTCCTCATTATCTCAGCCATTGATAATCCTCACTCCCAACTCAAATTGTACCTTTTCATGGTTCGCTTTTCTCGAACTTTCACCATTATGAACTATCACAAACACATTCGTATCACAACTGCACCCATCACCATCAACAACATCGCTCAACTCCATCTTCACCATCCATTATATCGCCGATGATAATCATCTGCCAACACTCCCATCACCGAGTAGCATCAATAACTCATTGTTAAACCCATCACCTAGGTCATGATCATTGCAATCAATGGCAATACCCAACTCAACCTCCATTCCTTGTCATCAACACTGCCAACACCCCTTTTCAACTCCATTTTTATCTCTCGGCATTGGCAGCTCATGTTCTTCTTGTGATAATCAGTTCTGCCATCATATACCACCACAGGTTGTCGAGCTCCATTACCTCCATCAACTTCCAATGGCAGCAGCGTACTCCAGCTCTTCCATCACCCTCAAACATCGTATGCATGTTGTTGAAGATGACGTATATTAAGGCACCGACACTAAGATAAGGGCTTTCGAAAGTCTCAGACACGAATAGTTTCTAACAGGTGGCTATCTTGAGTAACTCTGGTGGGTGTATTTATAAATTTTATGCTTCAAAACTTTTCAACAACTTTGGCTTGCTTCAAATGCTTATAGATTCTTCATACGACGTCGAATTGATTTCATTCTTTCGCTATTGGCTTCGTTTTTTAGTCCTCTTCAAGGTGATAGTGAGAACTCTAATATTAGAATGAGTTCCACTTGGTCTTTGGCCCTTCTCCACTTGCGTGTAACTTCTTTTATTGAATAATTAAGTGTCAATTCGCTTCTTTTGGATGATTCACCTAATAAAACAAAAATAGAGGAAACAAACGTAATACACAATAATTCGCAAGAATATATAACAATTACTAGCATGGATTTGACACTAAATATATGTAAAATATGCACTTAAAAAATTCCTCCACACTTGGCTTTTGCTAGTCCTCGAGCAAACTATCTAAAATACAACAACTCATTATCGCCTTTAAACCCCTAGGTGTCCCTAGTGGACGAGTTATAGTCTCTTGAGGGTTTACTAGAGATATACCCACAAAACCTACTTTTCCAATTTACTAGTTCTCCCAAATGATAGCATCCAACGTGCTAAGAATGTAACACCCCGAGTTCCATACCAGGGTCAAACCCGTATGGGGATCCGAACTCGAAGCGTTACGAGTCGGAATATATATTTCTCTTAGTTAATTCTTTTTTTATTACAACAAATATAATTTAGCCTTTCTAATATGAATTTAAACATATGAATTTGCTAATCATTTGTAACAACATTTTCAGCAAACTTATTATTTCAAATTACATTTCAATGAATACAATGAAAAGATTCAAATCACTAAGCTACTCATTCATAGCTTTCGCTACGCCACTCTGATAAATCTGCAAGGATGTCGATTGGGGTGAGATGACAGCTCAATAGATGCACCCCCATTCTCTAAAGATGCGGAAACAAAATCATTTTATCAAGGAATAACATACGATAAGAAATACGGTGTAAACTTCAACGAATATATTCAACCAACAACATTACCTCATAAATATTATTTTCACTAAATCATCTAATTCATTTGTTCAACCGTAAATTCAACATACCACTATTATTTCTAACAAATCATATAATTAAGATTTCAAATAAGACTTCACAATAATATAATACATATCAACAAATCATCCAATTTATATATTCAATCATGATCGATTCAGCAATTCATCCATTTGAATTTCACATCTGAGTTCATAACACCAATTATGTTTCCAACAAGTCATTTAATCTAGATTTCAACACATGATTCACAAAATAATATTGTCATCACAACAAGGAACCATGAGTTTACGTACAATACCAAAATAATTGTCACCGAGTCGTTCATCGATGATTCAACACATTTATTCACGTATTAATATCGTCACAGAGAAACCATGAGTCCACTAATCATCCATTTGGAATTTAACACATCAATTCACAATTCATCAATAATGTTTCCAACAATCCATCCTTTAAGTTTCAAAACATAAGTTACATATCAATATTGTCACCTCAAACCATGAGTTCACGGTACGAAAACCTTGGTTCGTACACCCACCTATCGTTTATCGGCACGGACAACCTCCATCGATGGTCAGGAACAAAAGTTCCTATGGGGATCATACCCATATGCTCTCGGGGATCATTAACCGTTTCATTCACTGTACGAAAACCTTGGTTCGTACACCACCTATCGTTTATCGGCACGGGCAGCCGTCATCGATGGTCGGGAAACACAAGTTCCCATGGGGATCATTACCCATATAACTCTCGGGGATCATTACCCGCCGTTATCATGAAACATGTTCCATATAACGGTAAAACATGAACTCATTTACTTTTATAAATCATTTTTACAAACAACACAAGCAACCATGGCTTAACATATGACAACAACATGAGCTTCTTTCAAGCATTTATGCAAACAAGTTAACTGCAGCCATTTTACATCATACATCTCAAGATGATTTCTTTATCTGATCTTATTGAAATTTCAAGAAAATATACATAGTTCAATAAACAAACACATATCAAAATTTCACAGTAAACTAACGGCTCAATTAAAAGATAATGATTTTATATTATCAATTTAAAATCTGGGCAGATTACATGTTATTAGCAAACAATTCATGGTAAATTCATAATAATCTGAAACTAACCCAATCCAAAGCACACTGATAGATAAATCACAAAGCTACAACTTTTGTTATGGAATCCAATAATTTTAACATCATTAATACTTCCTAAGAACCTCAAAACCTCAGCAAAACAAAACTGTTCAGAATTTCAGAAATCCTTATCGAAACTAAAACAAACATTCAACGGTGAATTTAGGATGGATTATTCTCAAATTTTAACTGGTGATACCCAATTATGTTCTATACCAATAAGCAAAGTCTGATCATCAATCAAATGCATCTAATTATACTGATAAATTTCAGAACCCCAATGAAATAAGATTAAACAAAATAAAAATCAAAGTATAACAAAGAAACACAAAGAGAAAGGGATTAAACATTCTACCTCAATTGGATACAATATCCTCTATATTCTCCATAGAATTCTCCTCTAAAACCATGCTTCATCTTCTTCTCTTTATCTTTCTCATACTCTCTAGTTTTTGGTTTAAGACTCTTTATTTTCTTTTTCTCCCTATTTTCTTTATATGTTATACACCAATGCCAATATTAATACCATTCCTAGTAATAATAATACTCCATATTTGTACTATATAATCTAATTTTTGTTGTAGGGCTTACAACCCATAAATGTGCGGCCCAACTAGATATCTAGGGTCTCCCTTCTACATGTATATAAAGGACATTGTTCCATGTAACCATGTTGATGATCAATAAAAAACTCTGCCTCTTTCTCTATCATTATCACCTTTATCACTACAAAACGTTATCGAGCACGAAGCTTTACCGCCGAGCTAAAGTTGGATTTTGTTCATTCTTCTTATTTCTTTGGATCGCAAGGCACGAACTCATCTCCTTCGCACGGTTCTTCAGTTCTTCTTGTATTTTTTGGTTTTAATCGAATACCCCATATTAAGAGGTATGTCTAAACGATTTCTATTAAAAAAAAAAAATGTCTGTCATGTATATGATTGATCTCTTCTACATGTTCAATTAATCATTTATCCATATGCTTACTTTGATGCGTGTGCTTATATGATTTGATTAGTAGGCATATGTTTGTACTTATACAATTGATTGATTAGTTTGTTAGTCTCTCGAATTTTAAATTTTAAATTTTTTTTTCGCATGTCTTTTCTATTTTGATGATGGTGGTATACAATATTATTATGAATTGCTTTCTGATCAAAAAAAAAAAAAAATATGATTGATTGATCTGTCTAGTCTCGATATACAATTAACTTGTTTTAATAAAAAAAAATTGATTGATTGATAGCATGTCTATACAGGAATCTATATGATTTTACTATATATATATATATATATTGAATGTCGCCCTTAGATCTGCTCTGTGTACTTTTCTTATTCCACTGTTTTTGTTTGACCGAGATGATATAACATACTATGTATGTTGATATACTTTTTGCTGTAAGATATATATATGATCATCATATTTAAATATTTTTTTTTTATAGTGGTGTATTTTTGTCTGTTTTTGTGATCTATATTATGATAGACTAGGATATGACCCGTGCCGTAACGGCACGGGCTTTGGTTCTTTGGAATGTTTGCTTCACTTGTTTGATTAGTTATATTATTGTAGATCATACTCCTTAGGAGTTCAATATGGAACAAGACATCTTTATTGTGACGATTTCGCAATATTATGAATTTGTATCATGTATATTACTTTATATCATTATTTGTTAGTGTGATGGACCTGATGGTCAATCTATCGGCAATGAAACCTTTTACATCATTGCTTTCATTTTCAAGTTGTAGAATGTGATAGTCCTATTGATATATCTTGTCAAATTATCACTTCATCATGGAATGTTTGAATTATTTGGAATTTACTGTAATTTTTTTAGTATTCCTACTTATAATTATAGTGAATCTCCAACAATATTGTTATTAATTCGGTCAAAGTGCCAATTAGTATACGTTAACCCAGAAAACTCATTACATCTGTGTCTCCCAGTAAAGAAAACCCATATTTGCTCATGCTTTCCTATCATACGATTTTAGGCTCCCTTTATCATTGCTTGAATAGTTCTATCAGTTTTTCCATTTGGGTTTATCAGTGTATCCTGCAAAGAAAACTAGTGCAGTATGCTAGATTCTATTGGTACTGAACGACTGTTAAACCTAAAACGTGTTCCAATTATGGTAGCCTTTTTAAATTCCTATTTCGTCGGCGATCAACCTAAGAGGGAGGTAATGTATTTTCAGGGTATTTTTTGGTCATTTTTATGTTCTTGGTGTATGGAATTTTCAATAAACTTTCTTTAATCATAAATCTTATAAGTGATGCATGAAAATATGATTGATACCTTCATATTCCAAGCAAAGATTGTGAAGTAACGCATAAGAGGGTGCTCTTTGATCATTCGATTTTAAAATCCTACATGATCGATGTGCTAATCAAATCCTCATACGGCTATCATTTAAATCTACACCAAGGATGTGCCAATCAAATCCTCATACGGTATCCGTAGGCATAAGTTTGGTCAATCAATGGTTCTTCATGTTTTAATGCGCTTGTTTCATCGAATATAATTCAAAACTAACCACATCCTCTTGGAGTTTCAGGAGCTAGGGTGGGAAAGTATGGATCTTAAAAATGACTTACCTTCAGATTTCGTGTCAGTAAAACTTTTGCTTATTGTCAGAGTCCCACACAATTATGCTCTACAAATCTAATGTGAAGGATTCTAACGATCCACACCATAAACAGTATACCAAAAACCAAAATGGTTGTTTCTCTAAAATGAAGTTTTGTCTGACATTTCCGCCCCCCACAACCCAAAAAAAAAAAAAAAAAAATCTTTAAGATATGCATGTACCGTATAATATTATGCTTAAAATTAAATGAACCTTATTTGAGACATGGTAGTAAGTAATTATAAAATTCTTAAAGGACAATGGCTTTAGGTAAATCAGAACTATCCATGTTTGTACCCAAAATTACTTCTAGAAAATAAACACAATAAATTGATGTGTAGTTAGGGTTTGGAAACGAATTGAAGAACAATAAAATAAACACAAATTTAACGTGGTTCGGAAAAATTGTGCCTACATCCACGGATGAGTCCCTTTGAGGAGCGGTATTTTATTAATAAAAATTCCAATAGTTTTCTCTGGGTATCAAAACGTAGCATCCCCTCTTAGGGTTTAGACCCATGTAATTATATAGTCGTAGCTGGAATATGCTAGAACTTTCTTCTAGGGTTTTAGGAATAGGCGGTGGAAATAGGTTGTTGGGCATGGGTCAACAAACTGGACCGATATATACTGGCTGCTAGGCTTGGGCCGACAAATATTTTCCGCTAATAGTAATGTGGTTAGCCCGGATTAGTACCATAATATTATGGTACAAACAATCCACTTTAAGTCCACACTTAAGATCCTAAATCAAATGACAAATCAACAAAAGTGACCAATCCCCAACTAAGAATGATTATTTACAATATATAGGTAAATTGTGCCCGTAAAATTCAACAAAAATCGTTAAAAAAAAAAATCTATCTTCAATGATACATGAATAAATACACGATACATGGGAGAGTTTCTCATATTTACAATATATATCTTCAATGATATATGTGTGTGAGATCTAAAAGTAAATTAGAGACCTAGTTTAAATGGCAATGGTATGAGACCATGAAACACCTTGACCTAAGAGTACAGAGGATACCTAAAATTGCCATAATTTTATGTTTTTGTAGCAAAAATGGACATGCAATTAAATTTTAAATCGACTTTTATAAAGTGTAAGCTAGTTATATATAGTTTGGTTAGTTGGTATCTTAAATGAACGGAAAGGGATCAAATATTAGAAGATATATTTACAAAGTAAAATATAGGTGAAGGTTCAAGTATTAGTCGGTATAGATGTAATAAGCTCTCTTGAACCATTTAGAGAAATTGATAATTTGTCCACGTCAATCAAAGATGGGTTCCTATGCACTAAGCTCTCTTAAACCATTTAGAAAATTGACAATTTTTTCACGGAAATCAAAGATGTGCATACGAATCACATCCCCGGAAACAAATATACTTTTACCTTTATGGTATACCAAAACTCCTTCATCCAAGCCAATGATAAAATGCTGGAATGACAATTTATGGAGTCTCGACGTAAAATTACAGTGACACATTTCACAAAAAGATATTGTTCCTCGTTGTATTGCTCCCAAACCCCCTTCTTCGTTGCCTAAAAACAATCTCCTGAAATCAGAAAATGAAAGATTAAAGGTGAGTCAACCATTTTTTTTTTTGTCAACTGCATATATATAACCACTTTTTGTTATCTCAAATTTAAGAAAAACAAATACTCTTTTTGTAAACAAATACTCTTTTTTAAGAGATGTAATTTCAAGGTTCATACATACATAATATAAAGAAAAAAAATATATAATCAGGAAACCCCAATCCCTTTGATACCAACATGTATAGCTTAGTCCAAGTAAGAGGTTGAAACTCTCTAGCAGAAGTAGCAATACAGTTGAAAAAATATTTAAAAAATTCTAAGGGAAATAACAATACAACATAAATCCAGATCACAAAATATTTATAAAAATGTAGATTTTGATTATGAAAGAGATTAAGTTAAAATACATTTAATTTAGAATAAAAGAAACCATTTCACATTAAATGGGAAAAGTAACTCCCAAATAAATGACATTGGGAGGGTGTAGAGGAAATGAAAAAACTTATTAAATATGTGGCACAATCTAGATCAAATCTTAAATCCGTGGCTCAATCTCAACCCTTCTTTATATACTAAAAATGTAGATTGAAAAACTTAAATCTAGACCGTCCTTTATGTATCCCAAATGTAGATAACCGTTCATATGGGAAAACACCATTGTCCCTTATAATATAGATTGTAGTTAGTATTATATAGTTGTTGTACTATTATTGATGTAACATCTTTTCTTATATTTTAATTTATGTATCATATATATATATATGTGTATGCAGACACTATGTCCAACATGATTACTATGTATTTATGAAATGGCTCCCATATATATGCTTAATGCCCTGTTTTTTTTTTAACCAATGGAAAGATGATAAAATCTTAACGCATGTCTCTGACTGATTAACGCACGTCTCTGAAATTTCTTCCCCTTCTATGCGTGCATTAAATGTCTGATCGTTTTTTGAAAGAAATAATAATATAAAAAAAAACTGATTTTTCTTTTAAAACTGTGTGTAACGTATGAATGTGTCTTTATTGTTTATTTATTTACGTTTAATTCATTTAATTGTAACGTTTGTCTTAATTACTAATAACGTTTGTCTTAAGTACTAATTATATTTCCCTTAATTATGTTAATTGGTGTGTAAATTTTATATGAGCATAAATGTCGTAATTACTACCCGTATTTGCTTTAGTTAATTAATACTAGTATACATGTTAATTAAAAATGGAAAAAAAACAAATGAATTAATTACTTAATGTTAATTAATATATAATATCCATAATTATCTTCCACTCATAAACAAGATTAATAAAATATTTTTATGCATTCATGCAAAGTCAATTTAGTTTCCACATATACATTCATGCACATGCACATACAATTAAAATAATCTTAATTAAAATATATTCATGCATACATGCAAGTCAAATATAGAGATAATTATTTAATTTCCACAAATACATTCATGCACATGCACATGCACATGCAAATACAATTAAAATATATTCATGCATACATGCAAGTCAAATATAGAGATAATTATTTAATTTCCACAAATACAAGTACAATTAAAATATATTCATGCATTCATGCAAAGTCAATTTAGTTTCCACAAATACATTCATGCACATATACAATTAGAATAATAATCAACAACCTAAACACCCAATCACATCTCTCACACCACGTCGAGAGTTGCGAAAACCTCCCTTCCCATTGGCCGGTGAACAGAACCCTCGCTCCTGATTGGCCGAAATCAAAAGTTAGCCCCCTTACATTTCTTGGCCAATTTTTAATAGTTAATGAAACTGACCTTCGGATTAGTGGCAAAATCTATAAATATCTTTTGTGAGGGCCCGGTCGATTTTTTTTTTTGGGAAAAAAAACGAGAATTACCATGTAAAAGGAAAATCAACATATATAATTTTTGGTTTTACCTAAATACCACCCACACTTTTCCTAAGTACCACACACCGTCTAAAAATACAACAATTATAACCTAATCTAAAGTGGGTGATAAAAACATGCCCTCTTCTCTAACAATCAACGTAACACCTTCTTAATCAGCCGTGAGCCACCATTAAAGAATACAAAACTCATGGCCATGATCATTCTCTTGATACATACAGACAAAAATCCACCATCACATAGTTGTTCAAACCATCGATAACAACCAAACCATTCTCTTTCGACCTTAACTTCCTTCTCGGTAACTGATGATAATTTGAACCACAAGTAAATCCCCAATTAGATCTAATTTCAATGTCGTCAGTCCGCCATAAATTGACCTAAATCTCTGTTACTTATTCTCCTTCAAGAAATGGGTTGTACCCAATTTCATTCACCGCCAGCAAATTCGAATCTTTTTCCATTCATGGCTAGCAACACCAATTTCAGTCCAAGCAAAGAACTCACAGTAGTCACCAACCACAAACACCACTGTACCGTTTTGATCCTTGCAAAATTCGGCCACCAGACGCTTTTCTTTTTCGATCTTCGAACATCAATCACCACCTATAACAACTAAAATTTATAATAACTACGGCAAGTTGTTGCCGACGCCACCACCAACACCTTCAATTAAGATCTCAACCTTTTAAAGATTAATCTTAATTACTGAGACTTTAATTTTAGAGATAAAGTGAGGTTTTATTTTTATGTTTAGATTGATTAGGTTTGAATTTTTAATAGAGAAAATAAGTTTCAATTTAATCTTATTCAACGATATCAATTTCAAAAGTATTGTTATGTGAGTATAACACGTAACTCTCTATA
The DNA here is from genome assembly GCA_023531295.1 of Papaver armeniacum. Classification (NCBI taxonomy): domain Eukaryota; kingdom Viridiplantae; phylum Streptophyta; class Magnoliopsida; order Ranunculales; family Papaveraceae; genus Papaver; species Papaver armeniacum. The sequence continues at coordinate 160,925 of JAJJWW010016767.1, forward strand.
ACTAAGATCCATGGAATATGCAGAGGTGGTTGTTGTTAATGGTAATGGTAATAATGGATATTTCTCTGTATTAAGGTGGTAGCAGGGGAAGAAAGGATGTCTTTATCACTCACTTTAAATTAGGTCTATAATTATTGTGTTTTTAAACAAAGGTGGTACTTAGGAAAAGTGTGGGTGGTATTTAGGTAAAACCTAATTTTTTTTACAAGATTTACATGCCAAAGCAAAAAATCTTAGAAGATGTTTAGGGTAGTTATTTTTAGGAAAAATCCAAGAATTTCCATAATGAAGAAAATCATAAGAATTTCCATAATGCTAAGATTCTTAATATATGAGTCATAGAGAAAGTATCTTATTTTCTCCTTAATTATATTTATTACCTTTTTATATTATTTTTTTCTTAATAAACGCATTATATTTTTAACCTTCCTTATCTTATTTTTTCTTAATAAAATGAATATTCTTGGAAGTTGGTACGCGTTTATGGCAAGTTACATAATATATTTGGAAATAAAAAAAATAACTTGGTATTTTTTAGAATCATCCAAAGAAGAAAAAAATGCATGATTATATTTAAATTTAAAATTAACCACGTCCGAATGTATCATCTATTTACGCATATATCAAAACTTTCCGAATATATTACCAAAAGTACTGTTTTTATCACCATATATATACATATAGGATCGGATAGTTGGGCGATTTTGTAAAGTTGCATGAGAAAGCCTAAACTCGAATCTTCTTTTCTTCTCTATATTCTTTTTGCAGCTCTCCGCTAACTATATTCTTTTTGCAGCTGCTAATTTTTGATTGTTTCGTGATTATATTTTCTTTTCCTTCTTTTCTTTTCTTTCTCTCCTTTTTTTTTGTCCGGTTAGGGATTAGGTTTGTTTTGTGGACGCATGTTATTCTCTATTTATTTTTTATTATCGTGGTTACCATTTTTTTGGCGGGGTCAATTAACATTTCATGTTTTCTCTCTCGCACCATGAGATTTGCGTGCGGGGTGAAAGGATTTTGGGAAAGCTTTGAGTTGAGAGGTTTCACGGTAAATCTTTTTTCATTGAAATCTTTCTTGCCTATTTTGAAGGGTTTATACGATATTCCAGGTCTGTGACACATATAAAGGATTCTCGTTATTCTGCATTTACCAAGTATTATTGAAAGGTTTTCCCTCTTAGCAACATTTATGGGATTAAGTGTATTGCATATGCGTATGATCGAGGTTACTCTTCACTTTTGTGGTTTTGTATAGTGAAAATGACCGCAATTCGGTTTATACATTTGTTTATTGGTTTTAACCAAGAAGTGATTAATTGTGTCACTGATGACAAAAATGGGTTGATTAATTCGTGTCGAACATGCAGAAGAACAAAATGCAATTATGTCTCAGCCTATAGCTGCAGTTGCGGTCGGTAAGAATCTTGGTAGTGTACGCGACGGGTATTTTTGATGGTTCGAACTCTTAACCGAGCTTTAATTTTTGTTAGTTTTGCGGTTAGTTCATGTAATATGGATGGGGTGCTCCGTCAAATCTCTCAGAGGAAGTGTTTACATCGACATATCTACGTAAAATTTCCAATATTTAAAAATGAAGGTTGTGTCACGAGTAAGAATACTAATTCACTCTTATTCTTTTTAGTCATAAACAATTAAGACATTAAGTATTCTCTTTGCTTAGTCATCTCTCCGTTTATCTTTTTTTTTTTTGCGGGGGGCACTAAGGATCATAGAATAGTAATAGATGTATCCTAAATTTGCTTGATTGCATATGTTTTTGGTCCGCATATTTGTTTTTATGGGTGGGGTTGCCACTTGTGTGCCGCAATAACAACGTATGTTACTCTCGTGACGGCAGAGGGAACTTGGTGCACTGCGAGAGGTATGGTTTGTTTAGTTGGCAAAAGAACTTTTATACGTCTTGCACTAAAATCGTCAAGACATTTTTCTTTGCATAACAATCACTCTGCTTTCGCCGGTTATCGCCTACTTATTGTATTTTTTTCTACTTCATGAGAAATGGTTTCTTTAATAGAGAAACATCATGATCTTTTATATTATCACTATCTTCTATGGATTAATTTGTTCATATTTTGACGGAAATCTTATGTTAACTCTAAGTGGCCTAAATTCAAATCCTCGAGTTGTACTATTCATGGCTCCACTTTCCTTTTCGATTGTTTGCATTTGCGTACACGATCTTAAGAAATAAGATTTATACTAGAACCATTAGAACAAGATTTGGAATTTTGTGTGCTTACTCATCTTTGAATTCGGGTACACACGTCTGTTGGTCTTGTTGCCCCATCATGTCCTCGGGGCCTTTATGATTATAAACAAAACGGGCCGGGCGGTTAATTCATTGGTAACTTATGCCGAACTCGGATAAAGAATCAAAAAATTAATCCGGGTCGGTTAATTCATTGGAAACTTATGCCAAATTTAGATAAAGAATCCGTGAGTGTCCAAGCTAGAGAAAGAATCGAGAAATTTCGTAGTGTCCAAGCTACAAAGGTTTATACAAGCGATAATATACATTGAATGTTTGGTTGGTGTGATTCTGTAATATACATTGAATGTTTGGTTGGTGTGATTCTGTAATAGAACAAAATTAGTGAATGTCGTATGTGTTGGTTGGTGTTACAGTGATTCTGTAATATAATGCTACGACGAAATAATTATCGTTTGTGCTTAATTAATTATATATTGTCGAAAGCATTATCTTTTCGCATTATATTTTCATATTTGTTCTATTTGAATAGTCTTCCTTCTATTTGCAAATCTTTACCGCAAATCGCACAGTCCTGGAAACTCTAAAGAGTCCCTGCAGAGACAAAATAGAAAAAAGAAAAAAATCTTGACGCAAATTACTTGTGACGAAATGTTCATCTGTACCAGATTTTTCAAATGAAACTACTATCATGTCTTCAGTAATTAAGTTGTTACAATTTATTTTCTTACTATTTTCTTACCAATTCTTACCAATCCTGAGTTTGATATCTTCATTGATGGGGTTGTATATTTGGTTTCGTCATTTAACTAATAAACTCGAAGGCAAGAAAAGCTCAAGATTTGGACCTGCGAAGTTTGAGTCTCATGAAGTGGAAGGGTAGAAAGCCAATAAATTGCAGTGCTTGCATGTGAGAAGTAGCACTAAGGTATGCGTATTTTACATTGTTCGGGTTGATGTTGTCATTCTTACTTATCAAAATTGTGAATCACTGTCAATTGATATCAAGGATAAAATAAGGAAAATTTATTGAACTCTCCATTCTATAGAGGGAGAAACTGCTCTCATAGATGAACTTGGTTAGCATTAGTACATCACATCTCTTTGCATTAAAAAAATGAACACGTTAACGCTAATCCAATTCAAGCTAGGAAGGCTAATACCATTCCCCTTTATACTGCTGCTCAGTTAGCTTTCGGCGTCAGCTCCAAGTAAACATAACAAAATAGTCATGCTCTTTTAAAGGAGTCATTCATTTTTGTGTCCAAATGAACTCGGAAAGTTTCATATACATTCACTTTTTAGGGACGCCAGGTCTACATCAGTAGCGGGCGATACAATGGAGCGAGGATGTCTATATTCATATATCAACACAAAACACAAAACTCTGAAAGTCGACGTCAATACCTAAGTATAATTTTTGGTTTGTGGATTTTGACGAGTTTCCAGCCAAATTAGTTTGGGATGTATTGTGAGAAATTCAAAGGTATGAAGAATTTGAAACTCAAGAAATATAAAAATCATTAATATTATTTCATATCGTAAACAAATATGTCAATTCATTTCATGATCTGTAGATGTAAGAAAGGATGGTGAGAAAAGTAGGTTCATGGTATAAGATATATTGTAATGCTCTCAAGATAAGCTTATGCTTGAACCAAGTGAAATAGTTGAGGTAGAGAAACGGCAGGCCAGTCACTATATATTTCTCATATTTACAGCTGAGCTGATCCTGACCATCGTTATTTGTACCGGGGGTTGAGTTTAATTGGTAGAAAGCATACGTCTTGGAAACCGTCCGGTTGGATTGAAGCACAATTTTTTTTCGACATCTTGGTTGGTGGTACGTATATCTTCAACATATATTTATGATCCTTTTTTAATAAGCTATTTGAGAAAACACGGTTCATTTTTGCATGATGGTTTATATCCTTTATTTTGTTAACATTATGAAGTAGACACATATCTGCGTATACTTTTGAATGTTGTGAAGGGACCACAGTCTTTCGGTAACATTCCGTTGCACGCTCATGGGTTTATGAAACTTATGTGGAGTTTAATTCTCCTGCAGATACTATCTTTACTTATGGGTTTTCATTGAAAGCTGGGTAGAATGAATGTGGATGGTTTCGGTCAAAGGTAATTCTCATTTGTCATTTTATTTATTTGTTTATTATCATTTTGTCAAGTTTTAGTGGTTTCTGACTGAGAATTTGAGTGGGCATGAAATTTGTGGTTTTAAAAATGAACTGTGTGTTGTTTCAATAATTTTTTTTGGGAATTTTTATAGAGCAATCTGCCATTGGATCTTCCTTAAAGTTAATGTGGAATGTACCTACTCTACCGCCAAAATACTTTTGGTGTATATGGCTTCACTTTTAAGCAATCAAAATGAATCATGTACATTTCCCGCCAATGACATATTGGAAAGTGACTGTGCATCTTTGTACTTTGAGATTACCTTTGCAGGTTTGCTCATACTACACAGTTTGACTATGCATTTTTGTACTTTAAGATTATGTTGTGCATCTTTGTACTTTAAAATTACATTCTTTTAGAGGTTTCCTCATAGTACACATTTTTACTTAAAGTACACATTTACACAATTTTCCAACTTTCATGTGATTGAACGTTGCATTTTATGTTTTGCTTTGCAATGGTTTGTCAAATTTGCGAATAAAAAGGTGGTAACAAATTTTTGCAGTTATGCCATATGGAGATAACAAGGTTTGTGATCGTCGCTAACTCATGTATGTAAAATTATTATTTTGGGTATATTTAGATACCGCTTATTGGTATTATGCTAAACCGATTTGGAGAAGTTTTTCTAGATTATTGTAGTTACAAGCTAATAGAGTAATATAGCTCTGATATATATGAATTGTTACAATGTATTTGATAGAGTAATGAAGATTGAGGGTTGCGTTCCGTAAACTTTGTTGATTAAAATATAACAAGCGATCAAAATACTAAGCACATATTTTAATGGATCAAAGGTACAACGCAAAGAGCAAAAGATTTGTTGCCCAAGAAATTGCGAATCGCTACTGCTCACGCTTTGCTTTGATAAAATGTAAGTGTTATGTCCTTAACATGTTGTGAAGCTTGGTTTGGTTTATCATGTTTTGTGTGTGTGTGTGTGTGTGTTTGTGAGATAGAATTACGTGATTGCTGTTTTAAAGAGTGGGTAGTTAATAAATCAAGTAATGCAATAGTTTTTTTTTCTTACAAGGGTTAGTCCTCGAGGAGTTGGGGAGTTGAGTGTAGTTTAGTTTTTTACCCGTTAGTCGTGAGGGAGTTCGAAAGAGTCTCTCAAAATCCCCATTAGTCGCGGGAGAGTTTAGAAGAGTCTCACAAACTCCCTAGAAAATCCTGTTAGTCATGGGGGAGTTTGAAAGAAACTCTTGAAGCATCGTATAAATGCCCATATGTTATCTTTTGTGCTCCACCTTCTCCGGACAGCCGATTACTCTATTTGCTATAAGGTACGAATTGCATTACTTAATCACTTTTGCTCCATAGTATTTTGGATTTGTTAGTAGGAACTATATATATGATCTTATAATGTCGGATATAGGATTATCACGTCGAATAGTGAAGGTTCATTTCTATTTACGCGAGTTGACATAATAAACAGAATCTATGTAGAACTCTCCACTGGTGCCAGTTGGTCGACTGATGTCCTTTCAAATGCAGCAAAAGTGATACCAGTTGGTTCACTTATCAAACAGTGTATTTATTTGAACTGTCCGTAAAAACAACATGAAAACCACCCTCTCACATGAGGGTGGGATCATCCCGTTGGAGTTAATAGGGGTCACTTTTGGGACCACCATGCAAAAAGATGTGAAGGGACGGTTTACATGGAGTTTGTTTTGGCGGTTCACACGACTTTTGCTTATCAAAAGGTTAAGGATTTGAGTGGTTCTGTATGAACCGCCGTTTGAAACCAGCTAAAAACCGTGTAGAAATACAAATATGTGGGGCCCATCACGGGACATAATAGGGGGTCCCATTTTTATGTTTGGCTGTGAGGATGTGGTTTTGACGTTGTCAAAACACGCGGTCCGAATAGAATTTTTGTAAGGATTTTATGTACCATGCAAAGAGATGTGAAGGGACGGTTTACATGGAGTTTGTTTTGGCGGTTCGTCAAGACTTTTTGCTTATCAAAAGGTTAAGGATTTTACGTTTAGTCATACTGAAAGTTGAAAGTAGAATTGATGTTCATACAAGGATATTGAACTCGCCCGGTTATCTATTGGAGAAAAAGATAGTTCAGGCTGATCCAGGTTATATTCTCAATCATATGCACTGTTAGGTCACTAATTTTTTTGTTCTTCTCCCATTCTAAGTCATCAGGATCTTTTTTTTTTTTTACTGTAGCCACTCTCATTTTGTTTATCATGAGACCTTGATGTGTATGTTTTATTATGATACCAGGTAATAACATCACTAACAAAAACACTTTTGTCCACTTTATTTATTTATTTTTTACTGCACTTTTTCTCATTTTGTGTTTCGAGACCTTGAAAGAATAAGTAAATAACATAATGCAAAACCGGGCAGATTGCATATAAGAATTATTAACTAAAAAACTTCATATGTCTCAGTTTGAAAGTATGTAATGACATATTATTCTTTATGACAATGATTTGGAGAAAGCATATGTATTAAATAAAAACGAAGGGTAAGTATAACTTCTAATAAAGAACAACTCCAACCACCTATTAAGTAAAAAAAAAAGAAAAGATATGACTCTGTAGAAAACAAGCAATGACAAGCCAATGTTGATCGAGCTAGATGAACATAATAACGAAGTGGACGGGATTATGGAAAGGGATCCTGAAGGAAACATAGTGTTTACTTATTAGTAAAGATTATAGATAGTATTTATTTTTTGACACACGGCTTTGCAAATATATTATTATCCTCCAACAAGTATATCTTTTTTAATCTTTTCAAATCAATAACCAATCGTGACAATTTTAAACTAAATGGATCATAATCTTAAATAAGGCCTATTAAGTGTACCGTGGAACTACGCATAAGTAATAGTTCAAGAAATGTAATGCTGACAAGGTGCTACGCGAAACTGGATGAAACGTAGTATTGTTACATTGGTCAGACTTCTAAATCTCGACATGAATAAACCTATCTTTTTGAAAACACAACCTCCACACTTCTTGCATTTACATTTTTTCTTCTTCTTTTGATTGCATTTTACAAATTTGAGATGTCTTCCGAAACTTTTACATATAAATTTGTTGGATAGGATAATTTGTTAATAAAAAAAGCTTGACAAAAAAATCATGTAATCATGTTCGATTGCAAATAAATATAGGTATATAATTATTTTAATATCTGTTCATAAAATGAATACATGAATTCAGTTTTTTAATAACAAATCTAAATCATCAAAGATACATAAAGGGTATCCCTATTGCTATAAAAATCAATCTAAGACAGTTGTTGACCACGGGCGCGGGGCGAAGCCCCGCCACACTAACTTAGTTGATTCCACCAACCCGGTGCGTAGCACGGGTTACATACTAGTTATAATTATTTCTTATAAATATCACACTTATTTAAAAAATGATGTCATTTAATTATTTGTTTTAATTCCTGTGAAACCAAAACATTAAACTGCACTATTGCTTCTTTTTTTTTTAAAATGGGCATGTAACTCTCCATGGGCCTTGAACACGTTATAACCTTAACAAGTTAACACTACTAACTGGATCATCGTAATTTGGCCATTAACCGGGTTATGATTTTTCTTTAGTAAGGTTTTTTCCATTTGGACCCAACTCGACTCAAAAATGACATTTTGGACTCAGAAGTACTTGAGCATCATTATTGTGCATTTGAGGTGGAAATCATTTCTTTGAAAAAGAAAAAAGGAATATATTTCTTCATACAACTTTATGCCAATGACAACGCACTGTCTAAAAGGTAGAGCTACATATGCCCTTGTGTTTCTAAACACATGCATCCCAATTTTTGTGGAAGAACTCACAAAAAGTGATATGAGTCAGATTTTTTTCCCTCTTCTACTTCATCCATAAACTAATGAACCAGTATATGTTAAAGTATCAACAAGAGATTCACTATCTTTAGTAAGCTATTCAACCTAAAGTAAATGTTTGACATTCAAAAGTTTTTTTCTTAACTCGTTGAGATGAAGAAATTTCTCAAATTAAGATAATTGTAGAAAAATTGGAAATATAAAGAACCCCGAAGTTATGAGGTTTAGACGTACCAACTCATATAAAGCATGTGAAAAGGGACATATATATCATGAGACAAAGATGTATTTTTTCCTAAAGAGTAATGACACCAAAGTACGAGGTATCAGCTAAATATGGGATGAAGCTAAGATGTAATTCTAGCTCCCATCATAAATGAAAGAGTTGGAAATGCACATGGTCGTAGGTGTTGATATATACAATGTAATGTGTATATCACAGTAGCAACCAATTTTCACATCAACTTTAATGGCAACAAGAACTTTGCTGGGCCAATTGACTATCTTATTCAGTTGAACTAGATCCAATATCTGCACCTATGGAATGAAAATACGAGACATAAATTCTCCAAAAGCACTTGAGATATATTGGGTGAAACGTAATATATATTCGGTCTAAAGTACTTGAGTTGAATCCCACTTTTATTACGTAATAAGGCCACACCACTTATTAAAACTCAGGACCCAAATGTCTAACTCATAGTTGTTTTTCTTTCACTAGCTTAAGGAATTTAAACTAGTTGTTGAACTATTTCCTTATAATGTGACTACGAGGATTGGATAATCGAGCGCAACACTGCTACAAAAATAAATAAAATGTTTTCAAGATAGAACAAAGACGTCACAAAATCTCTATATGTACCGAGATATAATCACACCTTGTTAAATTCCAAAGAAACCCATGCAAATGGATATCATGTGGAACCTGACTGTGATGATAATGTAATTGATTGCATCTTTTATAGTCACTAGTGTATTTGGAAGGAAACATACTTTAGAGAGACTAATGAGTCAATTTAGTGAAATGTAAATCACTATATTATTAATTTGGATTATTGAATCCATATTGACTCCGACGATGAAATGTTGGAAATTGACTTATAAAGACTTTTACATAACCATAAATGCACTTTGGTTGTGACATGATGTTTCGTTTTGAAAGGAATCATACGTACATCACTGTGTTTGAGTGAACGAGAAAATGGGAAAAATATTGACAGAATGCGAAGTGACGGCATATCTTTTAATAAGTGTTTTCTAAAGTACTAGATGCACAACCCCCCTTCCCATTATGCTTTTAAGTAAGAGAGCATGTCACTCATTTCACAAAGTCTTCATTAAAACAGGATCGGGACCATCCTAAGATGCAAATGGTGAAAATTACATATTACAAAGAAAACAAGGTGAAATTTAGAAAAATATTCATGCATAATGCGGACCATTAAAGTGACTTATGGCTCTGGTGAATGTTTTGACATTTTGGACTAGTTATAGTTCCCAAGAAATTTGCGTTTAAAAACTCCTAGCACATATTACACAATACAAACTGCAAAGGCTCACCACCCTTATTAATGCTAGAGAATTTACATCAAAAGGACTTGATGAATATTGCATGTTTAATAGGATCAATATAGAGCATCTTATACCCACTGGTCTCGCAGAGGCTACCATCAAAGGTTAAAGATGGTTCCTAAGGAATAGGTTATGCATACCAACCTATCTTTTATTGCTTTGGGGATATGCAATATTATACGCACCTTACTTAATTCGTTTTAGAACCCAATATTAGTCAACCTTTTCGCGTACCGAGTTGGTAACCGGATTTAAGCCCCGACATTCGTGTTCTTACGCATTTTTGGTTGCACTATATATGTGCCATGACGACTCCCGGATCGTACTATGATGGGTCTTCAAAACTATTAAGTAGTTATGTTGGAAATGAGTTCCCAACAATTATCCGCATTTTAAAACTTTGGCGGGAGATCTCTTACCGTTATATTTGCGGGTTATCACTTTAATGAGACAGTCTTCCCGTCGTTAGGGGGAGATAAGAAAGTATTTTCTAAGGGAATGACAGGAATTGTCGTGGTGTGTTCCCATTGTGTCTCATATTGATTCTTGTACTCCACAAATGTAAATGTGAGGTGATAAAGAATACATTCGATTTTCAGAATGTACACTGATGTTGCTAAAGTGATGAGATCACACATACCAGCTGCAAACCTACCTGCAAAGTTAGAAATCCTCAATACGGGATATACACCATAGACTAAGGTGCTGCAACTACACTCAGTGGAAGTGTGGTTGAGGCTGTGGCTCCATAAAGAAAATTGGAGAGACCACTTGGTTCGATCATTCCTCACCTAGAAAGGAAGTAGGTGAGTAAGGCACAACTTATTTATATCATCAGAAATCATCTCATAAGATTGTCTCTGAATATGTCCATGAATCAAACTGGAGGATTTCCAAGTTTTAAATAATTTTAGAGAACAATGAAATCCTGATGGATCATGAGAATGCATATGAGTCAATGAAAGGATCATGCGTGCAAAATGATGATATAATCCATAAATAGTTGCTCTAGAGGTAGAGCACAATGATATGGAACCATGCTTTATTTTGATTAATTTCAAATAAATAGCATATTTGGCCTACGCAATCCAGGCAGAACTTAGTTCTTTGACAAATATACGGGTATTTGGTGTGGTAGTGCTAACCAACCTAGTGTAAAGCCTGTGGGACATATGTGGTTATTTGTCATCACAAAGTGTAGTGAGAAGAATGAGGTCTTAAAGTATAAAGAATCACCTTGTGGCGCGAGGTTTCTCACAAACCCCTGGATCGCTTACTCTTTTGAACATCATAATATTCAGTTAATTAGTTTGCTTGGTAGTTTCAAAATAACTTGAAACATAGTAGATGTGGTTATATCTCTAGAGATTTAGACTCAAAGATATTTGCAAAAGTGCATGATGGTCTTTTGCTTCCCAAGTCGAATGACTCTAAACCACGGAGTGTGTTTGCAGTTACATTGGAACACTCACTTATTGATTTAAACAATCATGCGGATGTGGTATACCCATCTAAGTGACTATTTGATTGGGAAGGGATAAACAAGTAAGGTATCATTCCATGCGTATTAAATAAGTTCCTGATTCAGAATTATAGCTATCTATGTCGACAGTATGCACATGATAAGTACTCTTAATGGAATAAGAGATCTTACAAACTATTCAAAATATGAATTTGAGATGAAAATCCTGGGAAATCTCGATCTTATTTATGTTCTAAACTAGAAGACCGAGCTTGTGGTATGTTATTCCACCAGTTTGCATATGTCCATTGTCAGGCAATTTAACAAGGACGTGCATGCTGCTAGCACTCCCATGATTAGTCGAGTTTTAAATGTACATAAATGACCAATTCGTCTACAGGAAGATGACGAAGTTGGGCCTGAGATGAACTTTCCTTATCTAAGTATAATAGACGCATTATTGTACTTAGAATAATGTACTCGACCAAATATTACATCCTCAATGAACTTGTTAGCTAGATATAGCTGATAGGTGTAGAATACACCGTATTTACTATCTAGATTTTATGCTTTCTTTCCTATTTTTCTTGTAAATTATGTATTTTACGCTTGTTTTGAGTCTTATAGGTACTTTGGAGTCGCATGGAGGAAAATAAGAAGAAATCACCCAATTTGAGCAAAATGGCAAAATTGTCGTTTCATGGGCGAACATTATCTGGAGCCCAGTCAAGGTTAAGGGGCATCTTTCTTTTGGAGAAGCACTAAAGACAGGCCCAAAGTTAAGGGGTTGTCATTCAGAACCCCTTTATCATTTATCGAGGGTGTAATTATCCTGGGTGTAACCATCCAACCCAAGCCACGCAATCCTAAATCGAGAAGGCTATCTTCTCTTAATCATTTACTCAAAAATTGAGAAGAAAACAAAAGCAGCAGGTCTGAAGCACTATTGTGAAGATCAAGATCGAGAATTGTTGTCTATTTTCATTACGGTTTCACTAAAAATTCACGACAGATTTAACAAGGAAGAAGTTTCACGATGTGAATCGAGAAGATGAAGACGATAAAGGCGGCTCCATTGGCGTTCAGGGAGGAGATTCAATGAATTAGGAAGATTGAACAATTTAGGGGTTTCTCTGGTGAATGATTTATGTTGCTCAAGTGATGGCAGAGATCGAGGAGAAGAAGTTACTGCCGTTGAGATTGATGAAGAATTTGGTTGAAATCAAAGAAACAGAAATTGAGTTGGGGTTTCTGTGATGTTGAGGTTCTGATTGAGATTTGAGTTCATGGAAGAAATGGGTTTCTACAGAATAGGGTTTTGAGCAGACGTTGAGTTGAGTTCAATCGAGAAGAAACTTTGAATGGTTGCGTTGCAAGTGTTACGTGAGATTGAACTGATGCTGAAATTGGGTTATTGTTGTAGTTCAAATGGAGTGTTGGGACTGTGAATGATTTACAGGCTACAGAAAATCTGAGAAGATGGGTTTGGAATTAAAGCTGCTGGTGTTTAGATGAACAACATAGAGAGACCAAGATTTTGAAGAACATGAATTACAAAGTTGAGTATTGAAATGGTTGGAATGGCTTATTTGAAATGTTGTCTTTGTGGTTGTACAAGGGTCTTGGGTAGAGTATGAGGTGATTGGCACGGAGTAATGTGCGGCAATTGATGAATTCAGCACTAAAGTGAATGGCATGAGCTGGTATTGATGAGAATGACCGGAGTCTGAGATGGAATTAAAGGCATTGACGGAGATGAGTTGAAGCTACAGCTGGTGCTGTAATAAGCAACAGTGAAAGAGAATGGTATTGGCGCTGCTGAATTAGATCTCAGGCAAGATTGTCAGAGTGAAGAAGATGATGATTGTCATGGGTTTGAGTTGGATTTGAACCAAGAGATAATAAGAATGCTATTGATTGAGATGAACTTGGAAGCAGTACTGATGAGTTGATGCAGGAATGAAGAATTGCTCTTTGCTGTTGACTGGTGGCTTGCTGTGATTGTAAGAAGTGGTTGAAGCAGGGTTGGTGCTGGGCAGAAATGGCTAGGTTAGAAGCTGGAGGAGCAAGGTTGCCATGCCATAGGATGTATGAGTCACATGACAGAGAAGGGGCCAAGTTATGATGGTGATTGTCATGGGAGTTTTATTGCTAATTCTCAGTGACTAAGGGATGCTGATAAGCTTACAGAGCAGTGTGCTTTATTTAGTACACTTTGGTTTGGTTGCAGTGAATGGATTAATCGCAGCTGAGTAGAATGCAAGCTGAAACGGAGAATTATTGCAGCTGCAATTTGGTATGAGATATATGCACTGATATGTTGCAGTTGTGAGATTGATTGCAGGTGCTGGTGCCATAGAGACTAACTCAGGAAGAGATTGTGAGTGATGAAGAGAATGAGTTTGTGGTTGCCATTGTGGCTTGAGCTGTGTAGATGATGCATATGAGACAGAGATAAAGCAGAATTGGAGACATAAATGGGTTCCTATGGTGGTGGCATTGAGATGCTGATGATAAGAGAATGAAAGCAGAGAAGGGATGACAGAATTGGCATTGCAGGTGGAATGGAGGATGTAGCAGTGCCATTTTGGCCGTGACTCAGCTAGTGAAGCACAAGGATTGTGCATCACCAGATCTGACCTGTGCAATGGTTCATGCTAAGCCCAGTCAGGCTAGTTAGAACCTGACTCGTCTGATTAGTCATCTGACTCAGTGACTCGGCTGACTCACCTGATGACCCAGTTTGACTCAGTGACTTGACTGAGTTGACCAGACCGAGTTGACTCGTTGACCGGTGACCGGGCGGACTTTGCCGGTCACCTGGGCTATTTTCCGGCCACCTCTCCGGCCGATTTCCGGTCATAATACCAGTTTTCCGGCGACGACTTTTTGGGCATATTTTCTACATGGGTTTCTCTCTCTTATGGGCTTGGTGGATTTTCATCTAATGGACTTTGAAGGCTAGACCTAATTTTGGAACAAGAGGAGCTATAAAAGAGAAATCCTACAACTTTTGGAAATCACGTTTTATTCTTGGGAACTGGGAGGGCCGGTTTTGTTTACGCTTCTAGGGTTTGCTTTTGTTCATCTTCTTCTTTTCAATTAATATTATTATGATGAACTCCATAGCTATGAGTAGCTAAACACATATTATTGGTTAAGGGATAAAGTTGATTTCTCAATATGTTATATGATTCAATGAATTAGTTTTGTCTCAATATTTTATTGTTTGTGATTCACAATTAATAGTGTTATATGATTTGATAGTTTGTTTGGTTGAGTCCGGAATCAATCCGATTTACCTTCATCTCTAGAGTTATATTAGGGTTTTCAATACGAAAAAGTTATTTATCCCTGATTCTAAGTAGCATGATTGTGGGTAGTGCTTGTAGTGATATATCCTACTAGTCACAAGTGTATCATAACTTTTGTTAAAACGTTTAGTGCTTTTACACATTCGTTTGCATTGATTAGTCTTATTCCATAGAACTTATTGCTTTTAGGGAGTTAAATCTAATTGTGCTTTTACACTTTAGGTTGCTTTCTAGGAAGAATTCACATATGCAGTGGTTGTGATGAAAACAGGGAATTAGCGGGATATTCTTGCAATCAAGGTATCCTAGGACTATTAGTAGATGAGAGATTAAAATACCAATTCTAATCATTGATGAAAATACATGTTTGTGAATGATACTATCCCGTGACCAATATCTTCTCCTTATTGATTATTCCAACTATTTGCTTTGCTCTATTTTGTTTTTACTTTAGTATTTCGCTTAAACAACAAACATTCCCCCTTGGTTACCTTAGAAACTGAAAATCACATAACAACAATTGCCTCTCTGTGGAAACGAACTCTTCCTTACCTTGTACTTCATTTATATTTAGTGCGTAAGAAAGTGAAATTATTTTTGACGGATTGACAACCGATCAAATTTTTGCGCCGTTGCCGGGGAGGCATACGGCTAGTTATTAAGTTTTTAGTTTCTTATTTATGTTTTTGCTTTTATCTTTGCTTTTTGTTTTCTTGTCTTGTTTCTCACTTGTTTGCGAGAATTGTTTTCGTGTACCTAATCCTCGGCTTTTAAAGATTGGAATTATCCACGTTGTGATGATAGCTACTCTGAAGAGGCACAATACTCCAACCAAGTAAAGATACAACGGAAGAAAAAGAGTTGAAACAGGAAGAAGAGACTTTCCAACAAGGAAAAGCAAAGTTTTAGAACAAGAGGTTCCGGGTGAACAAGAACCACCTTTTGAAGAAAAAGAAGAAGCAATGGGTGATGCAAATCGTTCACTCAAAGAGTTAGCTTCTCATAGGCTTGATATACAACAGGGGTGTATTCAAACGAACTCTACTTTTGAGATAAAACCGGGGTTGCTTAGAGAATTACCAAAGTTCTATGGTGATGCGTGTCGTAGGTGCAATCAAATTAATTAATACTTTACTACCTAATTAACAAGTAATATAGGGTAGTCAAGGTCGATCCCACGAGGAGCAAGAGATTCTAGTTGTCAAAATTGTCACGAAAGGGGGGTGTAAAAAGCAAAAGAAAATAAACAAAGTAATTAAAATCGAGAGTTGAAAGATGAAAGCAATAAGAGAGACAAAATCAAGGAATCCTTCTTCGTTACGAAACAATGAATCAAGTTATGTTCTCTTCTACTTGTTATTAGTCACATTATCACCAACCGTAGGATAGCAGTGTACGCTTAGCTAGCCCCAAAATCCCTAATTTCACCGAGTAACAGTCCGCTAGTTATCGATTCTATTCAAAAGAACCACCCCGAGGTTCGCTACAAGATGTAATTCCCGAATGCATTAAGATTTATGAATTTAGGTTTAGTACTAGTAGTTAAACTCGGTTCGCTTGGTTCACTTTCTAGCGTTGTTTCTACACACAATTGCTCCACTAATCCCTCCGCAAGGTCTCGTGTTTGCTACTTATGTAAAGAGTCAAGAAACGATTACTTATATCCTAACTTTCACTAGCTTTAGATCAAATTAACAAATCAATTTAGTTGGCCACCTAAACAATCTATCAATCAATCATGAATGTCTTTAAGATCATTCATATTAGTAAAAACAAACGATAATCATGTGAAAAACTCAAGATAGAATTGAAACAAAAACTTAAATCATATTAAGAACTAGGAATTCATCCTCAATCAATAATTAAATTAGCTACTCATGTTAAAGAGTTCACACAAAGAATAAGAAAAGAAAAGTGTTGTGTGTAGAGAGGTGTATAGAAGTTGTAGAAAACTTCCCTATTTATAGGCTTCAACATTCTCCAAATCTTCTAAGGAGTAGAATCCTTTTCCTTTAGCAATTCAATTTCCAATTCCAAGCTTTTCTCAACTCTTCCACCTTCTCTTTCCAAATTTGAGTCCAATTCTCCATCCAATTCCTAGCCCAAGTCTTCACACCCATGAGAGAAGTCCATAGAAAATTCGGAATTTTTTTCGCCGAAAACTGGGATTGTGGTTTTAATCCTAGCCGGAATAGTCGCCGCCAGCCACTGAAAATTCTCTGCCGGTAAAGGTATATTCCGTCAGTCCACCGTTAGGACTAACGGTCAAACGGGTCAACTGTTAGTCAACAGGGTCAAAGAGGAAGGAGAGTCAGACTCGAGTTAGCTTCTGACTCAGCTAACTGGGCTTACTCAGCAGAGTCAGTTACTGAATCAGCTGCTTACTCGGCTGACTTAATCTAATTCAGCTAACAGGAATCGGTCACTGAACTCGGTTGGGATCGGTCATCGGGATCGTCCTGGACGGTCCGAGTCGACTCTTGTAGAAGGATGATTTGGCCAGAGTTTCGGCTATTTACAGATTTTCCAGCCAACCCCAGCTATTATTCTTCACTGCGTTAAAAAGCCTAACATTCATCTACTCGATTTCATTCATATTCATCAGCATCACCTTCATGTACCCATTCCTCTGTTGTATAGCTTCATTGAACACCAACACCCAATTTCTGCCATCAGACCCAATCCATCTTATCACTCTGAGCTCAATCTAAACAATAACATCGACTCTTTTCAATCGCTGCTCCATCTCACTCGAGCAATTTGAATCAAACCCGAGCTTTACAGCATCACCAAACAGCTACTCCTCAATCTCTCGACATCAATCAGCGGCACCATCTCTTCTTTTGAGATCTTGAATCCCTTTCTCAGTTCTCCAATCCACAGACCCATCTGCTTTGCTCTACTGAATCTCGACCACAACCACCAATTAGTATCACCTGTGTCTTCTTCTTCCCTCTCGGTTTCACCACAGCAAACCCATTTCTCTGCTGAACTCAAATTACAGCCAACACATTTCACCCATCTTCTCGACCTTCTTCTTATTCAACAGCAGAGACAAACCCAGATCGGCTCCTGCTAAATCAAGCAAACCCTAACAGATTCAGAGGAAAACCCATCTCAAATTTCTTTATTTCATACTCAACAACAGCGAGCTTCTCTTCCTCTTCAATTGCAGAGCAGCCGTTAATCACTCGAATCAAAGATCTCCGACCCATCCGATACTTCTCATGTGCTGATTTGAAACCCAAATAAATCCATCGAACTCTTTCAGGGAAACCCATTGTTCGATCTTCTCTCAATTTCAGCCTGGCAGCGACTTCAAATCTCGATTCAATCTCTCTGAGCTTCTGAATCTCTTAGCTTTAATTCTTCTCGATCTGATTGATTTCATAGCAGCGGCTACTCGTTCTTGATTCAGCATCTCCCTGAGCTCACAACAGCGGCAAGTTCTTCCATCGCCTCCAGATCGAACTCGTCTTCGATTTCCTCTCTGAGCTCCTGAATCTCTTACAAGAAACTTTAATTTCTCTCGACCGCTTTCTCAATTTCTGTTAATGGGTTGAATAAATGATTGGGATAACTCACTTTAGGTTATAAGAAAACCGGATCCGGACTGGCACTAATATGGGCCGACCAATATCATGCCAAGCTAATTTACATAGGTGCCTCGAGTATTAACAGGATGCCTTTAACACTTAAATGGGTTTTCCCCTTATCCTTAGCCGATCCGTATTTAGTACTCCTTCAAATAGGGTTGCCCCTTAACCTTGGCTGGGCTCCATATATCAATCTCTGTAAAATGACCTTTTCGCCCTTTGACTCAAATTGGGTGATTTCTTCTTCTTTTCCTCCGTGCGACTCCAAAGTAGCTATAAAACTCAAAACAAGCGTAAAATACATAATTTACAAGAAAAATAGCAAAGAAAGCATAAACTACTAGATAGTAAATTAGGTGTATTCTACACCTATCAAATTCCCCACACTTAGACTTTGCTAGTCCTCGAGCAAATCAAACTAAAAACTCACAACTTCAAAGCGTTCAAGCGTCACAAGCATCCAAAGAGTTATGAAGACATAGAATTTCTGCATGCTAGTAATAAGAAGTTAGAAATACTAAAGAACATATTCTCATTCTTAAATGTTGAGTGAGAAATAACCACACCATAATGAGAGAACGCGTGTTTGAGAAACGATCAATAAGCATTTCGCCTCGACTTCTGCCTCACTAAAAAGGATTTTATGATAATTGCACTCAAAAAGACGGCTTTTTTATGGTTCTCACATGTGTGCAGGTAGGAATGAAGAAAGAATTCCTCGCATCACGTTGAATGGTGGGAAGAACAACTTCCAGAAATATTTTTAAAAACCCACATCTTTTAATATTTTGAAAACCATTTTTCCGACGATCTCTAAGAAAGGAAATCAACCATTATTATTGAGGATGAGATTACTTACTCACCTTCACATCCGATCGCCAATTATGATAACACCACTCTCACGGCATCCAAATAGAAACGTCTTCCGCTCCTCGTCTTTAACTTCTTAGTCTTCGGTTTCAACTATTGATGATAAACCCTTGAATTTCATAAATCCTTAACAATTCTTAACTCTTTTTACCTTAAAATCCTTGTCGCTTGAAAACTTCCTTATATATTCTCCTTCCCAAACTCATTAAATAAAAATAAGAACAAATATTTCTCTTGTTTTTCTCTCTTTTTTTTTTTTTTTTTTTTTTCCTTTTTTTTTTCTTTCCTTTTTTTTTTCTTTTAAAAACAAAAGAAATTAAATACAAAAATAAACCATGGCCGTGGGAGAAGTATTTTTACCACTTGATTCTTCACAACTTGTATCGTCTTGAAATCATAAACTTCAAAAATTCTCACCTTTTAATTTTCTTCGCTCTTATGAATAAGTCTTCATACTTGAATATAAAATTACCTCATTGTATTGTAAGTCTTCAACATATATGTGAAATCCGCTCATTTGTATGTTGCTTTACTTGAATTTGAAATTTGCTCTTTTTCTCGTTCCGTTGCTTATAAACCTTAAACTTTTCCAACTTTCCTTGTAGATTTTGATGTCGCTCCTTGTTGATGATGAGAGTGTTTCTATGGATCCGTTGTTGTCGAGAGAGAGAGAATGGTGCTACCTGCAAATCGAACTACAAGAAGGAAGCTTTCATCTATAGACGTCACCCTCATGATTGACAAAATTAGCACTCAAGAGATCAAAGAATAGTGCTTCTATTGGTGGGAGGTTGGGTAGCTCACCATTCTACCCGGAATTAACGTACGGTGACACACACTCAAAAGAAGCTCTTTAGTAAATAGAAAATTTCTGGTCGGTGCCTCACATGATATGAATACGGGTAGTCTCCACTAATGATTGATCAAAGCAACTCTAATAACGCCTTTCTCCCTGCACCAAATTCGCATCACCGGCATGATTAAATCCATTATTTAACACTCAAACAAGCAAGAAATCCGAATGTAATTCTCTAACATTTCCAAGTTCAATTATGTCGGTCAAAATCTCCATGTAAACTGTAGTTGCGGGAAATCCCACACTACACCCCTTACTCGATTTTGCTTAATTAATCCATTGAAAGATGTAAGATCAAGAATATTTATTGATTGAGCTCATGAAATGTTTACACAGGAAAATAGAATTACACTTAGAAATTAAAGCATGCTTAAACTTTCTCTCTCCTAATGACTTGCCCAACCATTCCAAAGAGATCTCTCTTCCTCACAGACTCACTCAACCCTTTATATAGGGTGATACATAGTGGATGACAGCTAAGCTACCCTTTATTTTCGGGAATGTCTCGCGAAGTGTCGCAGATGCACAAACATTCACTCGCGACACTTCTTAACCCTCGCCAGTCTCACGTCTTCTTTATGTTTTGCCTGTCGTTATTCATTGCGTCGTTTATTTTAGCTCCCTGCGACTCTCTCGCGACGCCGTCGTTCATTAATCCCGCGAGCCTTGTACGTTGCGATATTATGATCCTACATCTTGCCTCTTTTTCCTTGAATATTGCTTGAAGAGCGATTTGAAGGAAAAATTCATTGTTGTCATATTCCTTGGTTTCAATTGGTGAAGGAACGAGCGAAAGAATACTTTTCTCAAAAGTACGTACTTGCCTCTATTCTTTTGTGAAGTTCCGAAGCTTCTTTGTAATACATATGCGAGTACCATTTCTTGTCTCGGAATTACGAGAATAATCCATTTCGCAATTTCTCCTCGCCTATCAAGAAATACATTGTATATTTGGATTTTACTAAAGTTCTTTCCGTCAGTTTCCTTGATTTAGCAAGACCGCTTACACGTGTCTATATTTACCTCTTTTACTGGTGCATTCAATGTTATCCGGTCATAACATTTTTTCTCATCTATTTATAGGAGCATTCCTTGTGGAAAATTTTCCTTTTCCTTTTCATCTTCTTCATCGTCTGCAAGTGTTCTTCTTCTTCATCGTTCTGCAAGTGTTTGCTTATTGTTGTCTCTTATCGTCTTCTTCACCACCTTAACTATTCCCTACCAGTTGTTACTCTCATGGCGTCCAGATTTGTTAATTTTGCCACATCTGGCTGATTTTGTGGTTGATCAAATTTGAGATTAGCTTTTGTTGAAATCATACTGGTATGATTAACTTTGTAGTTTTCTTTCGCCATTGTTGTTTAGCAAGAACCAACCTAGAAATAAGTTTATCGTGAAGGACCCCTTCTTTCTTTGGGCTCGCCATCGAAATCTACTTCGCAACAAGAATCCTCGCACAACCAAAGCTCACTTCGCGAGCAAAATCTATGGCTTCAAAAAGACAAGTCTGCAAGTGACAAGGTATTCAAGAAACATTTATTTTTTATCAACAATACATTGTTGCCTCCGCTTCTTATTTAATTTGTCATTCGCAGGATGATAAAACTACTAGTCATGCTCCCAAAAAGCCTCGCCACTCCAAACCTGTTACTCCCGACGTTCCATTTCCTTCATTCACACCTTCATCTCCTGCTGCGAAACCTTCGCAAGATAATTTTGTGTCCCCTTCCCCTGGTACTACTACCAACGACAATATTTCTATACCTCAACTCCTCATAGACCAAGTTCCTTATAACTGTCCTACTACAAACGATCTTATACCTTCTCATGCTATCAATATCCCTGCTATTTCTCCAATCACTTCTCTCCCTGAAACCTCCTCTTCTCATGAGGTTCCTTTGACAAAGGACGACTCGTCTTCCTTGTTTGAACAAATTCCTCTAACTGCGGAAAATTTGGAGGGGATAGATGTGGCCTTTAAGGTCCTTTCTGATCTCGTGAATGAAATAAAAGATTTTTGATTTGATTTACAAAAGGCGAGACAATCGCAGAACTACAAAGATTTCACAATTACAATAATTCGAGAAAAATCTCGCAGATATTACAAGAGAAACCGAGAACAATATCTCGCAAAGATCAATTTATATATTTCCCTTAAATACTCGCTTTGTTTCAAATGAGAATGATATCCAACATGGACAGTAGTAGCGGGCAAACCTTTATGGCGTACACCCTAGTTTGCGAATTTACTCTAGGATTTCGCAAGAGGCAATGTACCTAAAGTGCGTCATATAAGGGGGTACCTATTAGGATCATTTCCATGAAGGATGTTTTATCGGATGAAATGAAATGAGTTATACAAAGGAAATCAAAACAAAGAAAAAAATGATTTGAACTTGAAATTAAATAAATATATTTGATAAAAGAAATGTGGAGTACTAATCTAAATTTTTATTTGAATTACAGCATAGCATGAGGCAAAGAACATGGAGCGGGAGTTTCGCATGATGGATTCGCAATACTTCTTATATTTAGAGGATTAAGTACTTCTTATACTTCTCAAAGGATACTTCATATTTCTTATATATTTCGAGGATTAAGTACTTCATATACTTCTTCAAGGATACTTCATACTCCGCATAATTCAAGAAACGATACTTCATATATACAATAATACAACTAGAAGAGAAGCCACAGGAATGTCCCCTTTTTGCTTAACTTACGGAGTGGAAGCAGTACTCCCAACAGAGGTCGTGATTCCGACAACCAAAAAAAGAGGTCTGGGAAAAAAATCTTAGCGCAGGCAACATTCTAATCAAGTTGGATGAATTGGAAGAAAACGAGAAAAGGCCTTGCACACATGGAGAATTATCAGCGAAGACTGCTAGAGAATATAACAAGCGTGTCAAAATACGTGAGTTCCAACCCAGGAGACTTGGTGTTGCGAGAAACCCCAATATATAAACGAGAAAGTGGAGGCAAATTGGCGAGAAAATGGGATGGACCGTATATCATCAAAGAAGTAGTTGGTACAGGGGCATATAGATTAATGGATCCCGAAGGAAGAGATGTGGGACAAAAGTTGGATAGACCATGGAATAGGTTATATCTAAAGAAATATTACCCGTAAAAATGAGAGAGGAAAAAGGAATCAAGATGAAGTACTTCTTCGCAAGATATTTGCGACATTCAGTAAAATGCAGAGAAAATACGCGAAGATCTCGCGACAAGAATAACAAAAAAAGTCATGAATGGCTTAACAAAACAACAAGAGATAACGAATGATTAAATGAATGAATTGGCGAATATCTCGCAAGCAAAATAGCAAAGGATGAAGAATGATTGAATAAAAGAATGAATGAATGGGACGAACCTTTATGGCGTACACCCTAGTTCGCGAATAACATTTCGTAAGAGGCAAATGTAAGACCTAAAGTACGTCATATAAGGGGGTATCTCTCAACATGGCTCAGGGGGAAGGTTACACCTCTCCTGAAGCCTGAGTCATGGAAATTTGGGGCCCATGAAAGCCTATCCGGAAGAGGTACCTTGGATTCCCAACTATATATGTAGGTTATACCCTGGTTGGGCGACCGGGGGTCTCTTTCAAGGAGTCAGTGTATGCTCAAGGCGCCGAGGTACACGGTTGAGCCAGAGTGCCCGGGATGGATGAACCTACCCTGGCCATTCTTGGCAAGTCTTGGCATATGTTGCACTCGCCCGAAGAAAACTCCACTTAGGGTGCAGTCTCGTAACCATAAACCCTATAGGTATAAGGGATAAGAGGCTGCGAAACAACCGGTTGTTGTTAAGACCGGATGGGAGGAGCTAGTCTTGTATGGCCGATGTTTCGCCTCCTTGAAGGGGCAACCGGGGAGATGATAAGGGCGACGCTCTCCAATAGGGGGAGTGTCAAAACAGACGCAAATGTCATAAGGCTATGTTTTCGCAAGAGAATTTAGGCTCGTCATATTTGTGCAATGATCCTGCAGAGGCAATAATACTAACGCGAGGGTAAGGCGAGATCAATGGGTCTTTACACGAAAGTGTACGGACGTCCTGCGATTTCGTCGCACGACGGCAATGTCATGGGGCTATGTGTTCGCAAGGATATATAGGCCTGTCATATTGTCGCAACTAAAACATCCTGCAGAGGCAAAAATACTTGGAAAATGATAAGGCAAGATCAATGGGTCTTTACATGCAAGTGTAAAGACGTCCTGCGATTTTGTCGCGATGAAAGGTGGCAGGGGAAGACCTCTAACTAGGGAGGTCTAACTTGGAAGACCACACAAAATGATAAGGCAAGGTCAATGGGCCTCTGCATGAAAATGTAAGGCGGCCTCGCGACTTTGTCGCAAAGGAGAAGAATTACAATCAAATCCCTGATTGGGATGGATTTACTTAATAAAAGATTCAATGAGTGAACATGCTCGCAAGGTGATCTTAACTAAGAAAGGAAGAAAGAAATATGGAAATTACTCAATCAAAAGAGTTAAGTCACTCAAACAAAAAGGAATTGTAACAAATTACAAAGAGAATTTAACTCTCTACATCTGCATTATCAAATACAGAGGATGGTTGAGGCTTTTCTGCGCCTTTATCAGCTTCACATCCGCCAGTTGATGGATTTTCTTCAGAAATGTTTTCTTCACCTTTGTTCTCGCCAATTGCTGGACTTTCATCAGAAATTTTTCTATTCGGATCTTCATCGACGACTTCCTTATCAGAGAGATCTTCGCCACTTTCATATTCATAATCACTATCTGGAGCATTGGGAACTTCATCATCACTTACTTCCAAAGGATCGACGTGAATAGGATCAAGAGACTTGGACAGCAAAATATTATTCACAAGAACTTCCGCTTTAAGAGAGAATTGGCGAAGCAATGCCTTCTGACGATTCTTACTATCAATGTCCTTACAATAAGACATATAATCAAATCTTTGCTCGCACGTGTCAGTGAGAACGAGCAAGAGACGCGGAGAGTAGTCCGTTTTCCTCGCGAATTCTAGAATAATCGACTCGAGGGTGGAGATAGTGGAGTCGAAGCTTTCTCTCGTAGTCCGCATAACAAATACACAAGATCGTAGAAAATTCTTATCGAACATTATTGGCATATTCAGGTAATAAAGCATTCATGGAATAAATACATAAATTAAGATAGTCAAATAATTTGACTACCTTCCTTTGGAGAAGTAAGATGTTGAATTAAAGCCGTAAATTATTCCCAAGCGGTCCATGACATCATCAAATGAATCTCCCACTAAGCCTTTCAATCGAGATCGCAAATTCTTTTCATTAGAAACAAGTATGGAGTTTTCGGTCGCCAGAGTAGAGTTGGATTTTTCTAATTTGACACATTGTTCTTGAATTGCTTCGCTTTTACACTCAACGTTATTCTACCCGAATAAGTTTATCTCTCTCAAAGAATTTCTTCAAGTTGGCTTTTCAAAGTATGATTAGCTTGTTTGTGTTCTTCACATAACTTTTGACAAGCATTATACTCACGAGTAGCTCGCCATCTTATTCGACGAGAACGTTTCTCTTGAGAAAGAGTTCGATTCTCATCCGATAAAGTTTCCAACTCCAAATTAGTTTTAGTCAAAGCATAAGAGAGGCGAGATAAGTCATTACTTAATGAGACTTGCTCTTGCGATAAATCAAAATTCTCTTTAGACAAGTTATTTATTTGATCAGCCGCATAGGTATGAAGATTATCTAAGAGATTATACCGCTCCATCCAAGCATCTCTTTCAACTCGAACTTCTTCGATAGACTCCGTTTTGATATATCTCCATTATTCGTTTCGGTTTAATACTTTGAGGACGAACAAGGGTTTGAGTGTAAAAAAAAAAAAAAAAAAAAAAAAAAAAAAAAAAGATGGGGGACTAAGTAAGAGCATACCTTTTTAATTCTTCATTCTTCTTTGCGAAGATTATCACGATCTAGTGAGATACTGAGAAATTTTTGATTTTCAAGGTGGAGATTATTGCACTTCACAGCCATAACTTGGAGATCATCCTTCAGCTTATTAACCTCTTGAACCAAAGATGCTTGCGAGATCCTCTCAGAAACCAAGATGCTTACTTAAAATCTCGGCGTGATATCTCGATTTTGACAGATCAGTAGAAGTCTTTTTGGCATCATTCACGAGAGATCAGAAAGGACCTTAAAGGCCACATCTATCCCCTCCAAATTTTCCGGAGTTAGAGGAATTTGTTCAAACAAAGAAGACGAGTCGTCCTTTGTCAAAGGAACCTCATGAGAAGAGGAGGTTTCAGGGAGAGAAGTGATTGGAGAAATAGCAGGGATATTGATAGCAGGAGAGAAGGTATAAGATCGTTTGTAGTAGACGCTTATAAGGAACTTGGTCTATGAGGAGTCGAGGTATAGAAATATTGTCGTTGGTAGTAGTACTGGGAAGGGGACACAAAATTATCTTGCAAGGTTTCGCAGCAGGAGATGAAGGTGTGAATGAAGGAAATGGAACGTCGGGAGTAACAGGTTTGGAGTGGCGAGGCTTTTGGGAGCATGACCAAGAGTTTTATCATCCCGCGAATGACAAATTAAATAAGAAACAGAGGCAACAATGTATTGTTGATAAAAATAAATGTTTCTTGAATACCTTGTCACTTGCAGACTGTCTTTTGAAGCCATAGATTTTGCTCGCGAAGTGAGCTTTGGTTGTGCGAGGATTCTTGTTGCGAAGTAGATTTCGATGGCGAGCCCAAAGAAAGAAGAGGGTCCTTCACGATAAACTTATTTCGGGTTGGTTCTTGCTAAACAACAATGGCGTAAAAGAAAACTACAAAGTTAATCATACCGCATGATTTCAACAAAGAAAGCTAATCTCAAATTTGATCAACCACAAAATCAGCCGATGTGGCAAAATTAACAAACCTCGGACGCCATGAGAGTAACAACTGGTAGGGAATAGTTAAGGTGGTGAAGAAGACGATAAGAGACAACAATAAGCAAACACTTGCAGAACGATGAAGAAGAAGAACACTTGCAGACGATGAAGAAGATGAAAAGGAAAAGGAAAATTTTCCACAAGGAATGCTCCTATAAATAGATGAGAAAAATGTTATGACCGGATAACATTAAATGCACCGGTAAAAGAGGTAAATATAGACACGTGTAAGCGGTCACTGCTAAATCCAAGGAAACCTGACGGAAAGAACTTTAGTAAAATCCAAATATACAATGTATTTCTTGATAGGCGAGGAGAAATTGCGAAATGGATTATTCTCTCAGAATTCCCGAGACAAGAAATGGTACTTCGCATATGTATTACAAAGAAGCTTCGGAACTTCACAAAAGAATAGAGGCAAGTACGTACTTTTTGAGAAAAGTATTCTTTCGCTCGCTCCTTCACCAATTGAAACCAAGGAATATGACAACAATGAATTTTTCCTTCAAATCGCTCTTCAAGCAATATTCAAGGAAAAAGAGGCAAGATGTAGGATCATAATATCGCAACGTACAAGGCTCGCGGATTAATGAACGACGGCGGCCGCGAGAGAGTCGCAGGAGCTAAAATAAACGACGCAATGAATAACGACAGTGCAAAACATAAAGAAGACGTGAGACCTGGCGAGGGTTAAGAAGTGTCGCGAGAGTGAATGTTTGTGCATCCGCGACACTTCGCGAGACATTCCCGAAAATAAAGGGTAGCTTAGTCTGTCATCCACTATGTATCACCCTATATAAAGGGTTGAGTGAGTCTCAGGAGGAGAGAGATCTCTTTGGAATGGTTGGGCAAGTCATTAGAGAGAGAAAGTTTAAGCACGCTTTAATTTCTAAGTGTAATTCTATTTTCCTGTGTAAACATTTCATGAGCTCAATCAATAAATATTCTTGATCTTACATCTTTCAATGGATTAATTAAGCAAAATCGAGTAAGGGGTGTAGTGTGGGATTTCCCGCAACTACATAAACATACCTAGAAGTATGCTAGTGACTCTAAAATCTTTAAAAGTTGGAGGTTTTTAAATAAAACTTTTTTTTTTTTTTTTTTTTTTAAATTTTTAAATTTTTTTAAATTTTTTTTTTAAAACATGCTTAACCACTCCCCACACTTAAACCTTACATTGTCCTCAATGTAATTGAATCTTCCTAGTAAAGTCAAGGTGGGAAATTTTAACATGATAAGGAACAAGAAAAAGAAATAACAAAAAGCAAAAAGAATAAGAAATACAAAACCTATGGGTTGCCTCCCATTAAGCGCTTGTTTTAAAGTCGACGGCCCGACTTAGCTTTTGCACGATTCATTAGCCCGATCAATCTCTTTCACGGAAAACATGATTTCACATCACTAGGGTATCGCGTTGTCTCAAAGATATTGAAGTGGATGAGTGTCCCATCAAACTCCATAGTCAAGGTGCCATTTTGGACATCAATCTTTGTTAGAAGCGGTGCTTAAGAATGGTCTACCCAAAAGCAAAGGTGTAGACTTGGAAGAATTCTCATCATTCATGTCTAAGACATAGAAATCGGCCGGAAATACAAGCTTATTAACCCGCACCAAAACATTCTCAACAATCCCTTTCGGGTAAACATTAGATCGGTTAGCAAGTTCAAGAACTACCCCCGGTCTCTTTAAGAGGACCGAGATTCAAAGAATCATAAATCGAGAAGGCATAACATTAACCGATGCTCCCAAATCTAACAAAGCTCGAGTAAACCTTGTTTTACCAATTGTGCAAGGTATATTGAAACTACGGGGTCCTTTAATTTTGGTGGGAGTTTCTTGAGAATAAACGCCAAGCATTCTCCCCACACTCATGACTTCATTCCCTTTCAACCTTTTCTTCATGCACAACTCCTTTAAGAACTTTGCACAACGAGGAATTTGACGAATAGCTTCTATGAGTGGAATATTGACTTGTACTTTCTTAAAGATCTCCCAAATATCCATGTATTCCAAGTCTTTCTTTGATTTAGCAAATCGGCTAGGGAACGGGGGTGGAGTTGTGAAAGTAGGAACCGTCTCCTCGGGTTGGTTGGTTGGAGATGTTTTCTCCTTTGATGCGGTTTCAATTGCCTCTTTCTCATCATACACCTTATCTTGTTGATTTGGTTGCTCCACTTGTTTCCTACTCCTCAAAGTAATCGCATTAACGCTCTCTCTTGGATTAACAAATGGTTGTGAAGGAAGTTTTGTGGACGCTTGCGCTTTCAATAAGTTCACATCGGTCGCTAATTGCCCCACTTGAATTTGTAAATCCTTGATTGCCGAATCGGTCTTTTGTTGATTTTGTTGAAACATTGACGTAATACTTTGCATCATGACATTAAGCTTATCATCTATCGAAGATCCATGTTCCTTCACTTGAGGTTGGAATTGTTGTTGAGGTTGGAAACGTGATTGTTGGGAACCTCCTTGTTGCTCATATGGATTAGGAGCCGCCGCTTGCTTATTTGCATAGCTAAAGTTAGGATGATCCTTCCACCCGGGATTGTAAGTATTCGAGTATGGATCGTACCTTGGCCTTTGATTGGATATAAAGCATTCACTTGTTCGGTCTCATTATCCGGAATAATCACGCGGCAATCCTTTGCATCATTATCTCCATGTTACTCATTCTTTGATCAAGATGTGATGATGAATCACTAACTTCATGCACTCGCCAAAACCATGGGTTCATCTCTTGTGTAGAATTGTTGCGAGTTTGCCGCCATACTTTCAATCAACTCGGTAGCTTGGGCCACCGTCTTGTTCATTAATGCACCCACCCGCAAGCGTCAAGAAGAGACCTATCACTTGGGTGAAGAGCTTCATAGAAGTATTGGAGTATCATAACGTCACTAAATTGATGGTGTGGACAGCTTGCCACCAACCTCTTATATCGCTCCCAACATTCATATAATGATTCTCCCACTTGTTGTTTCAATCCACAAATCTCCTTGCGAATTTGAGTAGCTTTGGATGCGGGAAAATATCTCTCGAGGAAAAGTTTCTTCATCCCATTCCATGTTGTGATACTTCCTAAGGCAAATAATATAACCATTCCTTAGCATTGCCCGCCAAAGAAAAACGGAAAGCTTTTCAACAATGCTCCATCCGCATTAGTCTCCGGTGGAAGCATAGCCATAACTATGGCATAGAAGTCCATAAGATGTTTATTTGGGTCCTCATTCACCATGCCATGGAACTTTGGTAACTCTCTAATCAACCCGGCTTGATCTCGAAGGTTGAGTTAGTTTGGATACACCATTGTTGTGTATCAAGCCCGTGAGAAGCTAGGGTCCTTGAGTGTACGATCAGCCATTGGTTCTTCCTCTTTGTCCGAATCACTTGATGAAGAAGGAGGAAGTGGAGTGTTAACCGCACGAATGAAATCCTTTAGTTGAGTGCCGGATCGAAGACGTATTGGACTTTCCGCCTCTTTAAGCATTCACCAAAGGTATAACACCCGAAACAAGATTCTCAAAAACTAAGTTAGATACTTAAAAGTAAAGAATCTTACAAAGCAAGAATAAAGCAAAAGAAAATAAAAACAACTAAAAATCGCCCGTTGCTCCCAATCAGGCGCCTAAAAATTTGATGCGTGTCGTAGGTGCAATCAAATTAATTAATACTTTTACTACCTAATTAACAAGTAATATAGGGTAGTCAAGGTCGATCCCACGAGGAGCAAGAGATTCTAGTTGTCAAAATTGTCACGAAAGGGGGGTGTAAAAAGCAAAAGAAAATAAACAAAGTAATTAAAATCGAGAGTTGAAAGATGAAAGCAATAAGAGAGACAAAATCAAGGAATCCTTCTTCGTTACGAAACAATGAATCAAGTTATGTTCTCTTCTACTTGTTATTAGTCACAGATTATCACCAACCGTAGGATAGCAGGTACGCTTAGCTAGCCCCAAAATCCCTAATTTCACCGAGCAATGTGGTCCGCTTAGTTATCGATTCTATTCAAAAGAACCACCCGAGGTTCGCTACAAGATGTAATTCCCGAATGCATTAAGATTTATGAATTTAGGTTTAGTACTAGTAGTTAAACTCGGTTCGCTTGGTTCACTTTCTAGCGTTGTTTCTACACACAATTGCTCCACGGAATCCCTCAAGGTCTCGTGTTTGCTACTTATGTAAAGAGTCAAGAAACGATTACTTATCTCCTAACTTTCACTAGCTTTAGATCAAATTAACAAATCAATTTAGTTGGCCACCTAAACAATCTATCAATCAATCATGAATGTCTTTAAGATCATTCATATTAGTAAAAACAAACGATAATCATGTGAAAAACTCAAGATAGAATTGAAACAAAAACTTAAATCATATTAAGAACTAGGAATTCATCCTCAATCAATAATTAAATTAGCTACTCATGTTAAAGAGTTCACACAAAGAATAAGAAAAGAAAAGTGTTGTGTGTAGAGAGGTGTATAGAAGTTGTAGAAAACTTCTCTATTTATAGGCTTCAACATTCTCCAAATCTTCTAAGGAGTAGAATCCTTTTCCTTTAGCAATTCAATTTCCAATTCCAAGCTTTTCTCAACTCTTCCACCTTCTCTTTCCAAATTTGAGTCCAATTCTCCATCCAATTCCTAGCCCAAGTCTTCACACCCATGAGAGAAGTCCATAGAAAATTCGGAATTTTTGCTCGCCGGAAAACCTGGGATTGTGGCCGAATCCAAGGAGGAATAGTCGTCGAAGCCACTGAAAATTCTCTGCCGGTAAAGGTATATTCCGTGTGCACACCGTTAGGACTAACGGTCAAACGGGTCAACTGTTAGTCAACGAGGGTCAAAGAGGAAGGAGAGTCGGACTCGAGTTAGCTCCGACTCGCCTAATTGGGCTTACTCGTGAGAGTCGATTCTTGAATCATTGCTTACTGTGGGCCGTTAATCTAATTCTGAGAACGGTCCATTTGAACTCGGTTGGGATCGGTCATCGGGATCGTCCTGGACGGATCGAGTCGACTGCTTGAGAAGGATGATTCAAGAGTTTCGGCTATTTACAGATTTTCCGGCCAATTTCAAAGCTATTATTCTTCACCGTTAAAAAAGCCTAACATTCATCTACTCGATTTCATTCATATTCATCAAAGCATCACCTTCATGTACCCATTCCTCGTTGTATAGCTTCATTGAACACCAACACCCAATTTCTGCCATCAGACCCAATCCATCTTATCACCCTGAGCTCAATCTAAACAATAACATCGACTCTTTTCAATCGCTGCTCCATCTCACTCGAGCAATTTGAATCAAACCCGAGCTTACAAAGACATCACCAAACGGCTTCTCCTCAATCTCTCGACATCAATCAGCCGGCACCATCTCTTCTTTTGAGATCTTGAATCCCTTTTCAGTTCTCCAATCCACGAGACCCATCCGCTTTGCTCTCATTGAATCTCGACCACAACCACCAATTAGTATCACTTTGTGTCTTCTTCTTCCCTCTCGGTTTCACCACAAAGCAAACCCATTTCTCTTTGAACTCAAATTACAGCCAACACATTTCACCCATCTTCTCGACCTTCTTCTTATTCAACAAAGAGAGACAAACCCGGATCGGCTCCTGCTAAATCAAGCAAACCCTATGATTCAGAGGAAAACCCATCTCAAATTTCTTTATTTCATACTCAACAATGAGCTTCTCTTCCTCTTCAATTGCGGAGCAAGCCAGTTAATCACTCGAATCAGCATCATCACCCATCGATACTTCTCATGTGCTGATTTGAAACCCGAGATAAATCCATCGATCTCTTTCAGGAAACCCATTGTTCGATCTTCTCTCATTCAAATTGCTGATTTCAAATCTCGATTCAATCTCTCTCGAGCCTAATCTCTTAGCTTTAATTCTTCTCATCTGATTGATTTCATAGCAGCGGCTACTCGTTCTTGATTCAGCATCTCCCTGAGCTCACAACAGCGGCAAGTTCTTCCATCGCCTCCAGATCGAACTCGTCTTCGATTTCCTCTCTGAGCTTACAAGAAACTTTAATTTCTCTCGACCGCTTTCTCAATTTCTGTTAATGGGTTGAATAAATGATTGGGATAACTCACTTTTAGGTTATAAGAAAAACTGGATCCGACACGGGCACTAATATGGGCCGACCAATATCATGCCAAGCTAATTTACATAGGTGCCTCGAGTATTAACCTAGGATGCCTTTAACACTTAAATGGGTTTTCCCCTTATCCTTAGCTGATCTGTATTTAGTACTCCTTCAAATAGGGTTGCCCCTTAACCTTGGCTGGGCTCCATATATCAATCTCCTGTAAAATGACCTTTTTGCCCTTTTGGCTCAAATTGGGTGATTTCTTCTTCTTTTCCTCCGTGCGACTCCAAAGTAGCTATAAAACTCAAAACAAGCGTAAAATACATAATTTACAAGAAAAATAGCAAAGAAAGCATAAACTACTAGATAGTAAATTAGGTGTATTCTACACCTATCATATGGCATGGTGAATGAAGACCCAAACAAACATCTTATGGACTTCCACACCATTGTCACGGCCATGCTTCCAGCGGATGTTGCGGCGGATGGTGCAATGTTGAAAGTTTTCCGTTTCTCTTTGATGGATAGTGCTAAGGATTGGTTGTACTATTTATCTCCCGGAAGTGTCACAACATGGAATGGGTGAAGAAACTCTTTTAGAGAGATATTTTCCCCGCATCAAAGGCTACTCAAATTCGCAAGGAGATTTGTGGGATGAAGCAAAAATGTGGGAGAATCCCTATATGAATGTTGGGAACGCTACAAGAGATTGGTGGCAAGCTGTCCTCACCACCAATTCGGTGACGCTATGATCATCCAATACTCATGAAGGACTCCAATCAAGTGATAGGAATCTCTCGACGCTGCGGTGGTGGTGCATTAGTGAACAAGACGGTGGCACAAGCTAGAGAGTTGATTGAAAACATGGCAGCGAACTCACAACAATTCTTGAGTCCTGGGTCTGGATGTGATTCTAAGAAGGGTGAATGAGGTGAGCGAGGTTGAGGAACTTCGTCAACAAATGGGTAACATGAACGCAATGCTTCAACAAGTTGCAGCCGCGGTGATACCGAGTTCCACTCAAGCTTATGAAGACAAGCAAGCTAATGCGATCTTTCCAAATCAACAAAGACGGTATGATCCCTACTCCAACACTTACAATCCGGGATGGAGAGATCACCCCAATTTTAGCTATGCCAATAAGCAAGGAGCGATTCAACAACCTAGTTTCGACAACCCGAGTGAATTTCAACCTCAACAACAATAATTCCAGCCGAGACAACAATTTCAACAACAACAACAACCTCAAACTATGGGGTCCAATATGGAGGAGTTGCTGAAATATTTTATGCAAAGAACGGAGAGTACGGTTAAGGATTTGCAAACTCAAGTTGTTTCTATGGCTATTGAGTTGAATCAATTGAAGGCACAAAATGGTGGGAAACTCCCTTCTCAACCTATTAACCCAAAAGAGGGTGTCAATGCAATTACGTTGAGAAGTGGTACACAACTTGTGCAACCCAAAGTCACTGATTCGGGCGCGGTGGAAACACCAAAGGAACCTGTTTTGGAGGAGAAAACCGAGGATTCTCCCCAAACTTCAGAGGTACCTATTTCTAACTCTAAAACTCCGGTTTCTACTTATGTTCCTCCTTTACCTTTCCCTCGCAGATTTGCAAATTCCAAAAAGGCGGAACTAGAAAAGGAGATTTTAGACATTTTCAAGAAGATCCATGTGAACATACCACTCATAGATGCAATCAAGCAAGTTCCAAAGTATGCAAAGGTGTTGAAGGACTTGTGTACCAATAAAAAAAGGCTCAAAGGTAATGAAGTGCTTAGTGATAGGTGTCTAAAACACCTAATTTACTATCTAGTAGTTACGCTTTCTTTGCTATTTTTCTTGTGAATTATGTACTTTACGTTTGTTTTTGAGTTTATAGCTACTTTGGAGTCATGCGGAGGAAAGGAAGAAGAAATTACCCAATTTGAGCTAAAAGGATTCTCGACTGAGGTATAAGTATTGGGTGGATATTTGCACCCCAGTGATAGGGACCACCCCACTCATTAGATAAGGGCCATCTTGATTGGCAACCCCTTAACCATCGGTGGCATGTCTTTAGTGTTCTTCCACATGAGGTGCCCCTTAACCGTGACTCGGCTCAGGATGATGTTCGCCCATGAAATGATAATTTTGTCCTTTTAGCTCAAATTGGGTAATTTCTTCTTCCTTTCCTCCGCATGACTCCAAAGTAGCTATAAACTCAAAAACAAACGTAAAGTACATAATTCACAAGAAAAATAGCAAAGAAAGCGTAACTACTAGATAGTAAATTAGGTGTTTTAGACACCTATCAGATTCCCCCACACTTAGACTTTGCTAGTCCTCGAGCAAATAAAACAAAACAAAATATGAAAAATACATACAACTTGACCGGTTGTCAGCCGACACAAATATAATTACACTTTCTTACTACTCAAAATATATAATGAAGCAAGGGCAAGAAAGGATCGTTCCCTACAAAGAGGTCTTGGTTGTCAATATGTTTTGGTATCTTATAAGTAACACGGGGATTTTCGATTATGTAAATAAAAATAAACAAAAAAGCAAACAAAGTACGCAAATCAAGGAGGTGAAATATTGGATAAAGGTTTCATCTTCAATTGTAAACAAGTTTATGAATTTATGAATAGAATTAAGTATTTAATCTCGCTATCATCAAAAGCCATAGAATACCTTATTGCAAGAATACTCGTAATTTCCAAAGTTATCAACACACACATTAGAGCTGCGTATGTGAAATCTACCTAAAGAATAACCTAAAGCCTTGCGCTAATCAAGTTCAATTCCTAGGAGCATTAAGTTTCGAAAATAGGCTAATCAATGCAATTGTAATACATTGCGCAAAACAATTCGAACAAAGGTCAATTTACATATGAATACAAGGATGTATCACTACAACCTAGAATCATATCATGCTACTCGCATTCAAGGTTATCGCCGATGAAAACCCTAAAATAGCTATAGATATGGATGTGAGTTCAATCAATTCTAGACTTAACTAAACAAACATTCAATCATATTGCAATACATCAATCATGCAATTATTATAACCCGTAGAAATCAAACGATAATATTGAGAGAAAACTAATTCATAAAAATCATAACTTGGTTGCAAAATCCAACTACATCTTCAACCAATAATAAAAACTTAGTTACTCATGGCATAGAAGTTCATAACAAGAAGAAAGAGAAAATACTTCATGGTTCTAAACCCTAGAACAAGAGTAGAGGCAAAAGAATAGAAAAAAAGATATATGATTAAAGATCTCCCAAAAGTTGTAGAAGTCTTTCCTTTAAATAGCTCTCTTGTTTCCAAAATTAGGTCTAATCTTCAAAGGTCCAAAAGATAGAAGTCCACCAAGCCCATGTGTGAGAAAACCCATGTGAAAATTCTGCCCAAAAGCCGTCGCCGAAAAACTGGGATTATGGCCGGAAATTGGGCTAGTAGTAGCTCAGGTGACCGGCAAAGTCAATCCGGTCACCGGTCAACGGGTCAGGACCGAGTCATCTCGGGTCAATGAGTCAACTCAGCTAGTCATACCGAGTCATGATGAGTCATCTGAGTTAAAACCGATTCAGCATCTGACTTGGCTGAGTGAGCTAACTGGCCAAGGCTGAATGGGTTGGGTTGCATGATTGTATCCTTAGCTGCACTTTAGGATGGTGCTTCATCACATTCGACCCGGCCATGATGGTCGTGCCTTCTTCACGGCTGCGATCATGTACTCTTGATACCCCGGCACTTTGCATTCATTCCACAAAACCCATTCGCATCTAGCTCTACATTTCCTTCACCAACACATTATCGAATCATTTGTCACAAGGTGTTCAGCTACAAAAGATCGGTTCACTAGCTCTCGCAACAACGAGACACTAAGAGCAGCATCATATTTCCATTCTCTGTATCAAATTCCACCTGCAACCTCCACTGCCAGCCTATACCCACAACTCCAGCTTGGAATGCCCTCGCAATTGCCTGAATCACCCATCTTTCTTTTCAGTTCTCAATCATGCAACATTCTCCACTGTAACCATCTTACACTCCAACCAAAACATAAGTCTGACAAAGACAAAGAACACCACCGGGTTATTTAGCTGCACCTCCAGATTCATCCACACAAACCCTGTAATCTACATTGCAGAATCTAGCTTCAGTTACTGCAAACTGAGCTATAACCCTAGCACCTATGACATCAGACCAAACCAGACTCGAACCCATCTTTGCACCAACCACAGTTCCATCTCTGTGTACCAACACTTGATTCATAACCACCACCAAACACTACCTCACATCATAACCACAATTGCCATCACTGCACTGGAACCACCATAGTTGTACCATCCTTAGCCTCAGCTTCACCTGCCCTTCTGGCGCACACATCACAACTCCATATCCTACACTTTGCACAATCAGACCTTCATCTAAGCTGGCAGCAACCAAAGTTAGCTTTATCTTCTTACTGCCTAGCTCGATCAAAACAAATCAATATACATTCTCTGACCATCAACTCTTTTCCAGCATCACTCTCATCTCCGTTTCCTCGAGTTCACCTCAGCCATAATCTTCCCAGCTCGAGCTCTTCCATTAATCCCAACAACCTACAGTCTTCACTGCCAACTTCAGTTCGTTACCTCAAATCTATTCTCAACAACCAAGAATTCCAGCTTCTCCTCATCCAAAGCATAGTACACATCACATATTTCCTGCAACAATGCCACCAACAAGCTCCGCACACTCCACCGAGACTCAAGCCATCTAAGCTCGTGCCATTCTAAAACACTCTTTTACTTCCTCATTGCAAAGATCAACACATCAATTACACATCCAACTCCACAACTAGTTGCAGCAAAGCATCTCAATAACCTCAGCTAACCTGCATCTTCTTATCCTTGTACTTCTTCAATCCCTGCAATTCCCTGCAATTCCCTGCAACTCAACATCTCAGCCGACTTGCATCTGAAATAACAACCAATTCAATTCCATCATCTTGAGTATCACCAGCTTTTGTAGTTCATACATCCACCAGATTCTCTATCTCTTCTCTCCCTGAATAAGCTCAAGCCATCCGCACTGCAGACCATCCCCACTTACTCAAACCTAACCATTCTCAAGCAGCCTTTTCTACCACCAAATTAAGATCCGAATGATACCCATTCTTCCAATTTCGACGTCCCTGCAGGATATTCATTCAACCCAGAATTTATTTCCTAAATCAAACCCTAACTCCCTTCTTCTTCTCTCAGATTTGTTCTTTTCTGCAACAGATTCAATTTCACCTCGTCTGTGTTCTTCTCACAACCCCTAGAAGCAACCATTTCCTCAATTTCTTCCTCATCATCTTCATCAAGAGCATCCACAAAATCCGTGGAAACCCTAACTCTGAATCGAACTTGAGCTCTAGTTCCTCCTCTAATTCAAACACCCAAAGAGCATCTGCAGTTCAACACTGCATCAAGCCCTTGCTGTTCTCAGACTTAACCCTGTGATAACCCCATCTCAACCACTTAATGACGCAGCCATTTTTTCTCTGAAACTCAGGTGATGCCGCCCTTACAGACATGGTCGATAAAGAAGAAGAGCTTAATGAATTCTTTCTCGATATTTAGGTACTTTGTAGGAATTTAGATTTATCCACCCCAGCTGATAGGATAAGGGGCACCTAATTAGAAATGGCTTGTCGGGCCAGAAACCGACGGCCTATTCGCTTCTTTTGGCGTAACCTCGCCCGTGGCTCGAGTTTCGCTCGCCCGTGGAATGGACCTCTTTGCTCCCTTTACGCTCCAAACGGACGTTTTCTCCTTCTTTTGCACATAATGACTCCATTGCACCTGATACACTCAAAAACACGCGTAAAGTACATAATTCACAAGAAAAATAGCAAAGAAAGCGTAACTACTAAATAGTAAATTAGGTGTTTTAGACACCTATCACAACTCCGTGTCGTCGAGGCTACGGTCACTTTTAGCATAAATAACAAGCCTTTAAACCCCTAGGTGTCCCTAGTGGACGAGTTATAGTCTCGTGAGGGTTTACTAGAGATATACCCACAAAACCTATTTTTCCAACTTACTAGTTCTCCGTAATGATAGTATCCAACGCGCTAAGAAGACATAGAAATTTCCGCACACTCACTACACCAAATTCTCGGATTCGTAATCACAATTCAGTAACGGCCATGGGCCGTTACGAATTTCCCGTTACAAATGGGTTAAAAAATTCATAATGTATGTAAGTTACATTAAATTTTTAAAAATTGTGTAATGTGGTGAAGCATATTTAAATTTTTTAGGCATGCCGGCCACACGCTTGGTCACACCAGGTGGTAACACTTGTAATTTTGCGTGTGCCATTCACATGCGTGCCATTATTTTTTCCACCCAAGATGAGTAAAACTAGGGATATTTCCTCCCATGCGTGTGTCATTCACATGCGTGCCCTCTTCATCCCATGCCTTAATGAGAATCGACATATCGATTTTTCATTTTTCATTTCTCTTCCCTTTCTCGCTCCCGGTGTCTTGCCTCTCTTCTTTGAAACCCTAATGAAACTTCATCTTCAATAATCACAGAGAAACTATCTCTAAAACCTCTCAATTATCTCAATCATCAACTTAACTTCTCATTTTTCATTTTCTTTTCTCTATTTTTCTCCTCTTGCCTCTCCTTCTCTTCCCTCTCGAGTTTAGGGTTTTGATTGGGTTATTCATCTGTTTCGATCAAGTTAACAGATCTTCAATCAATCATCGCCGATGGGTAAGTGTTTTATCATCATCACTTCACGGGTTTCGATTGGGTTTTTTATCATCTGTTTTTTAAGGTTTCATCTGTGAATCCGTTTTTTCTAATACGATTTCGATTTCATCATCTATTAATCGAGTTTAGCGTTTCAATTTCATGATATGTATTTCGTCATCTGTAAGTATTTCATCATCTGTTTTAGGGTTTGAGTTTTTGTATTTCTGGGTTTGTTATTATTTTTGGCAGGCTGTGCCTTTTTGAAGTATGAGACAAAAGAGCAAAATTAAAACGTAGTTATCGTAAATAAAGAAATGTAATTAGATGTCTGCTAAATTGAAACGTGTGTAATAATGTTTCATTAGTCTTGATTCATCGATTATGGGTGCTAAGGAATCTTCAACTATGCACTTGAGTTTAGACCTGAGAATACTAGTTCAATAAGCCTTGATTCGTCGAATGAGTTAATGTTACCAATTTCATATTCATTTCCCGTTTAGTTGCTAGTTTCGGAAAGCACTAATCAATGCTTCAGGAAAGATCTAGTTATGAAACTTATATCATCTCGAAATCAATGACCTGATTGAAAATTTAGAGTAAGAACAAGAAATGTCCTTTCTATCAACGTTATGAGATAAAGTCGTGTAAAAAAGGTTTTCGGCGCTTGTATATTTTCCAATAATGTATTGTGACCTCTAAGTGAATCCTAGCAACTTGACAGATAGTTGAGAGCATTGGGGAGGGAGTCACCGAGTTCAATGAGGGTGATCATGTAATCACGATATTCACGGGAGAATGCATGACATGCAAACACCGCACCTCAGAAAGAGCAATATGTGCCAAGTATTGGGAATGGAAAGGAGAGGACTTATGCATAGTGATAAAAAACTCGCTTCTCAATAA
Organism: Papaver armeniacum; assembly: GCA_023531295.1. NCBI lineage: Eukaryota > Viridiplantae > Streptophyta > Magnoliopsida > Ranunculales > Papaveraceae > Papaver > Papaver armeniacum. Next base: position 201,512 of record JAJJWW010016767.1, read on the forward strand.
AAGGAAAACCCATTTATCATTACCGTGTCGTTTCAAGTTTTAGTGAATATGCAAAGTGGTGCACTGGATGTGCCGTTAAAATTAGTGCAACCGTGCCATTAGAGAAAATTTTCTTGCTCGGCCAGGAGTGGTTGCGGGTAAGTTTGTACCTTTCGAAGATAATCTTGTTAGCGGATCAAACACTTCAGTTCCCTTTGTTCTTTTTGTATTGCTTGAAAAGCCAACATTCTTAGCCGCAACTTATCTTATATAATTTGGTCGCCGATGAATACATTTGATAATCTCGGTTTCGCTTTTACTAGGTCTTGGTCTTGGTTTGGAAGGTTGCTGACATATCCAAAGGATCAAATGTAGATATTTTTGGCCTTGGAACTGTTGGCCTTTCTGTAAGTATTGAGAACTTTATGACAACTTGTAGGAGCTCCAATCTTTGGAATAGTTTTTACTTCTGTAATGAGAGACACACTACGAATTAGTTTTGAATTTTTTGTATGAGTAGGTTGCACAAGGTGCTAGACTAAAAGGTGCATCTAGAATAATTGGGATTGATACTAATCCTGAAAAGTACGAAAAAGGTAATCAAAAGCTCAGCTTCTAGCATCTTGTGTTGTCTGTTTCTGTTTACTTACAAATTCTGATCTGTTGATATGGTGGTTCTTGATGCAGAAAGGCATTTGGGGTGACGGACTTTATAAACCAAATTGATTGTAGTGAACCCGTTCAAATGTATCTGTACATTTTTATTTCATTCCAAGAACGCATTTTGAAACTGCGCTAAGTCACGTTTTTTAAGTTCAATACCAAAATGCCTAAATTAGTATCTTGGAAGCACGTTTCTCAGGCTCGATTTGATATTTCTGCTTTTATTATGCTGTTCATGTGTGGGTTATTCAGGAGCCACTAGATATTGTTGTAATTTTGAGCTTATGTTGCATCTTATAACTTTTTTAAAGTTCAACTTGTTAAGTACTTTGATATGCGATCTTATGTTGTTCCTCTTCCAGAGCTGCTGAGAGTAAGAAGTTAAAAGCTGATGGAGTCGGAGTTGAACCAGAAAAAGCATGTAAGTCCAGGTACTTCACTTTTTCCTTTGTTTTGTAAAGAGACTTCAACCGCAGTTTCTTTGATGGAGGGTCAGTTTTTATCAAGTTATACTCTATGAGCTTGATGCTATTCGCAAGGTAATGTGGTGTCAAGTTGCTACTTTTCTTAGGGACAAAAGGTCTCGTTGCTAGTAACAACCTTTGTTAAGGCGAGAGCTATTAATATTTTTTCTTTTTAGGTATAATGAATTTATCAAGATAAAGGAAGTATTTTAAGGTTGGATCAAGTCATTGGGTTTGATATTTTCTGGAAGATGAGTTAGGCAGCTTTCAGTCTTTGTGACCTTACATAAAATTTTCCGATTACAGCAAAAGCCTTCATTTGAGCTACCTGGGAAGCTTGCCGAAGAAACTAATCGTGTAAAAGGTAAGATATTTCTCTAATTTATATGTTACTCCTTTATTTCTTTCTCATTCAATTTTAATGGTGGTGCTGTAGATGCAATTACATGTGTGGTGGTCATTCTTAGTTTCTATTTTCTTCTTCGAGTCACAAAAACAATATGAAAACCATCATTCTTTATGAGTTTAAATGATCAGTTAATCAAAGCTTCTTCTTTCAAAGTGTGACACTCTCTTTACCGAACCTTCGATGCTCGCATACCGGATGTAAGATGGAGGCTTTACGTCTTCAAGGGGGTTGAAGTGCTTAATGGTAAAATTTTCAGGAGATTTGTTTTCATATGGGATTTGTCTATTAATATCACTGGGACAAGTACATGCCATCTTATTTTAACACCACTGTCCTTCCTATAAAGCATATTAGACCTCATAAGTTTGTAAGCCAGAAATTGTAATTTTAAATTTGATGGTTTGGTATCGATTTCTCTGAGTTACTGATGTTAACATGCATTCTAGATGATGCCAATGGATTTTGAGTTTTATGTTTCATTTCATATATATTCTTAGCTTTTCAGTTAGTTCGTCAGAATTGATGTAATTCTCGTTTATGTTGTTATCCAGCCTAAACTACTATACACCTCGCTTCTTGAATAAGCAGAAAAGTTTTTGCTTACTCCCAACATCTAAGTATACAGTTTTTGTGTTCGCAGGTTTTTTGAATGATGCTCTTTTGATTGGAAAGGCTGGAGAACAAGGCAGTCATTAGGTTGGAGAGCAGATGCAAGTTTTGTAAGTTTCTATGTGTTTCCAAGTTAGATGAGTTTGTGAACATAAGAATTTCTATGAACTGATACTTAGTATCCCCCTAGTATTTCATACTTAACAAAATTTTTGATACTTGGAAGAATTTAAGTTCTTTTTTGTATTAAGATATTTGAATGTGATAAGAATTGATTGAATGTGAGATGAATTTGATTGAAGAAAATATTGTTGATTGTGGAGGATGAAATGAAAGGTGTATGCAGGTAGTTTTTTGGAATTCGCTTTTATTTCCAAAGAATGAATGAATCGCCGGTCAGCCTTTGACAGGTCAAAATTGGTCGCACGTTGATTTTGACCAGGTCAAGGTTGACCGACAAGATAATTTTTTTGTTACAAAAAAGTTCGTAACGGCCCCGAGCCGTTACAACATCCCTTGCAAAAAATTCGTAACGGCCCTGAGCTGTTACCACGTGGCAAATTCGTAACGGCTCAAGCCTGTTACGAGGGCCGTTACAAAAAAATCGTAACGCCACAAAGCCGTGACAAAAAAAAAAATGTAACACCCACTCTTGCAACAGGCGAGGGCCGTTACAACCCGTTTTTGTAACGGCCTGGTTCTGTTTCTAATCCCAGAATTTGGTGTAGTGACTAGTCACAAGAAGTTAGACACATAAATGAACACAATCTCATCCTTAAAAGTTGAGAGAGAAATAACCATCCCTTCTCGACAAAAATTTGGGTTGAGTGATCAAAAGTCTCGACCTCGCCTCACAAGAAAGGGTTTTATGATATTGCTCTCAATAATAAACAGATTTTTATGGGTCACACATGTGTCCAGGTAGGAATGAAGAGAGAATCCTGCGACACGTTGAATGGTAAGAAGGCATAACCCTCCGAATTATTTTGAAAACCCACATCTTTTATAATTTTGAAAACCCATTTTTCTGACGATCTCTACGAAAGGAAATCAACCACTTAACGAAGGTGGGAATATGCTTACTCACCTCGTTATCCGTTCGGCGTGCAGCTAGCACCACTCTCACAGCATCCATAGAAACGTCTTCGATCTTCTATCTGTCTTCATCTTCGTCTTCGGTCTTCAACTCTTGATGATAACTCTTGAACTTCGTAGAATCTTGACAATATGATTCTTTCCTCTAATTCCTTGTCGCTTGAAACTTCATTATAGATATTCCTTCTTTCCATTGGCTTTATTGAAAGAATATAAAAATAAAAACGAACTATACAAACCCAAAATAATTTACAATGAATTTTTCTTGTCTCTTTTTTTTTCGATATTTTTTTTTTTTCAATATTTTTTTTCTAATTTTCGTTTTTTTTTTTATTTATTTATTAATTATTATTTTTTTTGAGACAAGAGAAAAATAAAATACAAATAAAATAAAAAATGTAAGTACAAATGCCATGGTGTAAGTACTTTACCGCTTGATTCTTCACAACTTATATGTCTTGATATCATAAACTTCTCGAACTCTCATCCTTGATAATTTTCGCTCTTATACAATAGTCTTCAACTTATAAAAATTCCGCTCCCCTGTTTTGTTGCTTTACTCAAATCAAATCTGCCCATTTCGTATTGTTGCTTGTAAACCTTGAACGCCTTCAACTTTCCTTCAAATCTGTGATGCTCCTCTTGTTGATGATGATGGTGTTTCTATGGACTCGTTGGTGTAGAGAGAGATAAGGTGGATGGTGCTAATCATAACAAGATTACAAGTGGTATGTAAGTTAGCAATTCGATGTCACCATCATGATTGATAAAAATAGCACTCAAGAGATCAAAATAGTGCTTCTATGGTGGGAGGTTGGGCAGCTCACCATTCTGCCCGGAATTTACGTACGGTGACACACACTCTAAAAGCACAAATTTAGACAGTACAAAGAATTGAAGGTCGGTGCCTCACATTATGTAACATGGGTAGTCTCCACTATGGGGATCACTACTCTAATACCGAATTCAGTCTGCACCTTATTTGCCACTGGCATGGTTAAATCCAACTTTAACTCTCATACAATTAAGAAACCCGATCATGTTCTCTGTCATCTCTAAGTTCAGTCACTATTGTGAGATTCTCGATGTAATCTTAGCAACATGTATACTATGTGACTCTAAACTAACCACAAGTTGGAGTTTTTATTCACTATTTACAAAAAAAGTTGAAAATTTTGACTCAAAAAGGCTAAAAACTCTATATGCAAAAGACTCCCCCACACTTAAACGCACATTGTCCTCAATGTGTAAAACCGAAAATTCTGAATTCTGACATAACAGCAGATAAAACGCAAAAACTGTACAAATTGGTAGGAATTTGGAAAAACTCCATTTCACAAAAGTTGTTCATCTACGTGTTTTCTACGAAGTGTCAAAAGGGCACAATGTTTCGATAAACGGTCTGACAGTTATGGTCTCTGGACTGAACTATGTGCAGTCTGAATTTTTCTGACAAAAAGGTATTCGTCCTAATTCTCTTCTAAGATAGATTCCGGACTCAATGAAATTAAACATGGGGATGCAAATATGATATGAAAACTATAAAAATAAATAAATACAAGGGTTTAAGATACAAAACCTATGGGTTGCCTCCCATTTAGCGCTTGGTTTAAAGTCGTCGGCCCGACTCTTTTGTTATCGTCCATATACCAACAATCTGAAAATCTGCAGTCCGCCCGAAAACAACTGCAATTCTAGTAACAACTTCACACAATGATTAGCATAATATATGAATAATGAAATTGTTATAGCTTGAAAGTTTCCCCACACTTAGTCCTTTTTACACTCGGAAGTGGATAAAGAACATAAAAGTCGGGTACTTCCACGGTTTCTTGTTCCAAAACCCGCATAGTATGAGAATCAAGTTTCTCTAATGGCGGAAAACGAGAAACAAAGTCATTCAACAATACTCTCAAGCACATACATTCAAACCAATAAGAGGTAAAGGAGAAGAAACAATAGGCAAAGGGTTAGACAAACCTTGCACAATCTCTTGCATCACTAATCCTCTTCATCCTTGAAAAACTCAAGTGAATAATTCACCTCATGTATATCATGGTCCTCTATCAAACTTTGCAACCATTCTTCGTCCGTTTCTGCCGTAACCAAAGTTTCGACATAAACATCATCATTACAATCATTTGCAAGCTCAATTGGGTCTTCCACAATATTGGTCATACCGGTCTCATTCTCAACATACTCCTCTTTGTTGTAAGGCACATAATCTTTTGCGGATCCAAATTTTATTAAAAGAAACTTTTTTAGAACACTCGAAAATGCATCATCCTCAAGCTCCACCCTTTGAATAGGCTCTTGATCATTATTAAGATCAATGCTTGAGTAATCTACACAAGTGTCGACATATTCCTCTTCGTCTTCATCTTGATCCCCAAAAGACTCCATTGTACACTCCTCGGGGATGTCACCATGAGTTGTTTCAAGCAATGTATCATAATCACCGTCACTATCATAGTTAACATAAGATTGGTTCTCGCTGAATTTAGTGTTACTTATCTCTAACTCATCCTTTTGAATAGGTGAATGATCATTATTACGATCAAGAGTTGAGTTAACTACACAATTATCCACGAAAGTGCCCAAGGATTGCCCTTTTTTCAACATTAGCATCAATCAAATATTCATCACAAACCATATGCACATTAGAATTATCCATATCTTCCTTGTATTGATCAATGCCTCTTCGCAAGCTAACCATACCTTCACGAAGTTCTTGGAGTTGCTCGTTTGTAGTCTCTTTAGCTTTTTGAAATTCCTCTTGTAAAAAGTTGGAAACTTGATCTATAAAGTTAGAGACTTTTTGTTCACGAGCATAAGAATCCTCCCATACTTGTGGTTGTTCCCCGCCATAAGGTTGTTGAGGAAAACCATAAGGTTCCATGGAATATTGATCATAACCAATGAATTGGTTTTGATTATACCCATGGAATTGGTAGTTGTCGTATTGTTGAGGTTGTTGAAAACCGCATCCGTTGTTCATGTAATATGCTCCTTCCATGAGAAACAAGCACCTGAAATAAGATTCTCAAAACTACGTTAAAACCAGAAAATAAGAAAAAAACTAAAACAAAAATAAGAAACCAAAAACAAGTGACAACCGCTGCCTCCCCGGCAACGGCGCCAAAATTTGACCGCTGTCGTAAGCGTCAAAAATAAATTACACTTTCTTACTACTCAAAATATAAATATAGCAAGGGTAAGAAAGGATCGATCCCACGTAGAGGTCTAGGTTGTCAAATTTTTCGGTTCCCTATAAATAACACCGGGGTTTTGTGATTATAATAAACTAAATAAAACAAATAAAGAAATAAGCAAACAAGTCAAATCAAGGATAAGAAAGTATTGGTTAAGGATTTCGTTTTCATTCACAAACATGTTTTCAACACAATAACTAGAATTGATATTTTAATCTCAACTTTTATCAAAGACCCTAGAATACCTTGATCGCAAGAATATCCCGCTAATCTGAATACCCCGCTAATCTCCTCTTGTCATCAACAAACACATTAAAAGATGCGAATATGAATTCTACCTAAAGGAACAACCTAACGTGTAAAAGCACTAATCAAGTTTAATTCCCTAGATGCATTAGGTTCTATGAAATCAAGCCAATCAAAGCAATCGAACGTGGAAAGCGCACTAATCCGATTTAACAAAGGTTATGACTCACATGTGACTACTAGGATGTATCACTACAAGCAATAATCACAATTATGCTACTTGTAATCGGAATTTATCACTTTTGCGTATAATAAATCCTAATCTAGCAAGAGAGATGAAAACAAACTCAATCGATTCGCGACTCGACTAAACAAGCATTCAAATCATGTAACAATATTAATGGTGAATCATAAACGATAATATGAGAGAAAACTAATTTATTGAATTAAAACCCATATTTGGAAATCCAACTTATTCCATAACCAATAATAAAACTCTAGCTCATATTCATGGAGTTCATAACAAGAAGAAAGAGAAAAGACTTCATGGTTCTAAACCCTAGAAAACAAAGTAGAGGCAAAAGAATAAAAATAATAAAAGATAATAGATATTCCTCTTTTTATGTTTCTCAATTTCCATAAAGGATACTCCTTCCAATATTAGGTCTTCTCAAAACCCATCTCCAAGTGGTCCACCAAGCCCATGTGTGAGAAAAACCCATGTAAAATTATGTCCAAAAAGCGTCGCCGAAAATCGAGATTACTACGGAACTTGGCCGGAAAAGTCACTTTAAAGCTATTTCTGTGTGACCAAGCAAAGTCAACCTTGGCCACCGTCCACCGGTCGGATCGGTCGAGTCAACTCGGATGAGACCGAGTTATGGTGAGTCAGCTAGTCAAATCGGGTCAGCTATCCAATTCACTACGATTCACTTTGGCCTCGCTACCAGACAGCACTGCAATTTGTCGCACTATCATTGTGCATCACTACCACTCAACCTCGACACCTGCAATGTAGCAAAGATTATTACGCCTTCCACCGCACCGTAACTCATACTGTAACCAATTTCACAGCCAACATAGGTAGCACTTTCAACACCACTGGCACTCATCTCAGCTTCCCTTCTCTGCCTGAAATCTTCAACCACATAAACCCATTACTATCAGCTCTGTGAGCCAACAGCCAACATCCCTGCACTGCACCTGCATCCGAACTTTCAACCGCAGAGATTCAACCTCCATAAGGTAATCATCCATCAGCTCATTCCCCAGACTCGAGTACCGGTTCCTTCTACCAGCACCACCTCCCTGTAACTCGATGTAGCTGCACAGCACAAACTCCAACTAACAATGCTTCACCTGCAGGTTCCTACAGATCCTGTAGCTTCATGGTTGTAATGCCATGACAGCAACCACAAGCCAACTCCACCTGCAATTCTGCCATCTCCAGCATCACACAAACATCAGTTCAATACCCATATTGCAGTCTCAATACCATCCTCTCAGTCTGAGCCATACCACCACCTGACACCACCTGCATCTGCAGAAACATCTTCACTCCAGCTGCAATGTAACATGCCCTTATTCTTCATGCTGCTTCTTGTCTTGTTTCCTCCCCCTGACCTGGCCATTTGCAAACGCATTCATCCCAGCTTGCCTCTGTTTTCTTCTATATCAATTTCAGACCCATCTTGGCAGAACATCACCCAAACAACAAGTAACTCCCTTTTCATCATTTCAGCACAACCTCAACTCCATATTCCCTGTAATCAACAAAGACGGCAGAAAAGCAACATACAACGACTACATCCCTGCAATGCATAACTTTACCACAGACACTCTTGCAGCCAACCAACACCATTTTCTCCATCTGCTTCAAGACCCATTTGCTCTTCTCAGGTCTCACTGCAACCATTAGTTTAGAAACTCCAGCATCAACCCATGAGCCATTCCTCCCTGCAAACTCATTTACACAAGCATCAGTTCTGCAGCTGCAGTACCAGCACAACCTTCACTAACTTCTCATTAATCCTGCCATTGCATTTCACATTTAGAACACACCCATTCATTCAATCAAGCACACCTGCAATCTTACATTGCCTGCTGCTCCATCTGTTTTCTCATTTACTGGCAAGAACGAATTACTAGCACCAAACCCTAATTCTTCATCAGCAACTTCATGTAGCAATCAACACAAAGCTCTCAATCAACCATCGAACCACATCAACTGATACTCGAGCCTAATTTCTTCATAAACCCTCTCCGATTTACAACTTCCAATTCTCGATTTCAGATCAAACCCAACCTTTCTAGGTTTCTTATTATCAATCATCTGCTGCAATTCGAGCACCTAATTGCTGATGCAAATCCATGACAACAGCATCAATTTCCTTGTCTTTCCTGAACTCGATTAACAGTCAGATCCCCTTTTACAAAGCCGATTGAACAACAGCAACATCGTCATCTCCTTCTTTTCTCTGTCTCGACAGCACCTAAATCACAAAACCCCTTTTTCACCATCTTCTTCTCTGAAATTCCATCAATATCATCTTCCTCAGTTTGATTTCAATTTCTGATGAAAGAGAGGAAGGAGGAGAAGATATTATCTTCTCGACTGAGGTATAAAGTAAAAAAAAAAATTAAAAAAAAAAATTATTAAAAAAAAAAAAAAGAAAAAAAAAGAAAAAAAAAAGAAAAAAAAAGAAAAATTAAATTTTGGGTTTGTATAGTTTGTTTTTAGTTTTGTGTTCTTTCAATAAAGCCAATGGAAAGAAGGAATATCTATATGAAGTTTCAAGCGACAAGGAATTAGAGGAAAGAATCATATTGTCGAGATTCTACGAAGTTCAAGAGTTATCATCAAGATTTGAAGACCGAAGACGAAGATGAAGACACCGATAGAAGACCGAAGACGAAGATGAAGACACCGATAGAAGACCGAAGACGTTTCTATGGATGCTGTGAGAGTGGTGCTAGCTGCACGCCGAACGGATACAAGGTAAGTAAGCATATTCCCACCTTCGTTAAATGGTTGATTTCCTTTCAAGAGATCGTCAGAAAAATGGGTTTTCAAAAATGATAAAAGATGTGGGTTTTCAAAATATTTCTGAGGGTTATGCCTTCCCTACCATTCAACGTGTCGCAGGATTCTCTCTTCATTCCAACCTCGGACACATGTGTGACCCATAAAAAAGTGTTTATTATTGAGCGCAATATCATAAAACCCTTTTCTTGAGGCGTAGTCGAGACTTTCGATCACTCCGAACCCGAATTTTAGTCGAGAAGGGATGGTTATTTCTCTCTCAACTTTTAAGAATGAGATTTTGTTCATTTATGTGTCTAACTTCTTATGACTAGTGTGCAGAATTTCTATGTCTTCTTAGTGCTTGGATGCTATCATTATTTGAGAACTAGTAAGTTGGAAATATAGGTTTTGTGGGTATATCTCTAGTAAACCCTCACGAGACTATAACTCGTCCACTAGGGACACCTAGAGGTTTAAAGGCTTGTTATTTATGCTAAAAGTGACCGTAGCCTCGACGACACGGAGTTGTTGTATTTTATTGTTTTGTTTGATTTGCTCGAGGACTAGCAAAGTCTAAGTGTGGGGGAATCTGATAGGTGTAGAATACACCGTATTTACTATTTAGTAGTTACGCTTTCTTTGCTATTTTTCTTGTGAATCGTGTACTTTACGCGTGTTTTTGAGTTATTAGGTACTCTGGAGTCGCACGGAGGAAAAGAAGAAGAAATTATCCAATTTGAGCAAAAAGGGCGAAATTGTCATCTCACAGGCAAATGATATATGGAGCTGACCCAAGGTTAAGGGACAACCCTCTTTTGGAGAAATATTAATTGACAAACCAAGAAATGTCAAGGGGCTGCCACTGGGTAGCCCTTATCAAGGTGGATTGGACACCGGATATAACCTTACTCCCATAACCCCTTATCCGCAGCACTGGGTGGCTATATCCACCTTCATTTTCCTACACCAAAACCTAAATCGAGAGATGTTTTCTCTCAATCATTACTTATTCACCCGAAGTTGAAATTGAGAGAAAGAGGTCAGGCGACCATGGAATCGAGTTCATAGAGAGGAAACGGCGACGAGTGATTGCCGCAAGCTGCGTCTAGGGTTTGAGAAGAAACACAAGGGGATCTGTGTTGAATTAACGAATTTCGAGTTGAACCGTGAAAGAATTGTTCTGTGAAAGAGAAGATTCGGATGGGTCTGTGGTGAATTAAGATATGGGTTTATCTCGAGATCGAGTTTCTGGTGGTAATTGTGAATTGTAAGTGGTTGATTTAAGGAATCGGAGAACAATTATGGGTTCGATTTTGAAGTTACAAGGAGGAATTGGTTGTGTCTGAATTGAATTTAGGGTTCTGAGATGGTATGAATCGCCAATTGAAGTTGAGTGGAGAAACTAATGAGAGTGATGGTGTTCAAGTAGAGTTTCAAGACTACTCCGAACCAGGGGAGAAGATAATGATGCTGCAGGTGGTGGTACAATAAATGGAATTGGCAAGAGTGGAATTGATGGTTTGGATTGTAATTTGAGGTTACTGGGAAGAGATGGCCTGGGTCTGTGCATTGTGGTATTGCAGTTGTGCTGCAGGTGATGTAGCTCTAGTTGATGCTATTCAGCTGAGAGGCAGAGCTGATTACAATGGTACAATGAAGAAATGGTGGTGCTGGAGAGTTACAGGTGCTGTGAGAATGGGTCTGAGATGATGAGCAGTGAAGACATTACATGGGAGAGCTGGAAATGGTTGTGCAGCTCAGGTACCTAAAGCTGAAGGCAGGCAATGCGCTGGCAGAGAATGACCGAGTCAAGATGGAGTTATTGCACCGGCTAGTGTTTCTGAAATGGGTAATGTATGCTACCAATTGCAGTTCAAGTTCATGGCTCTGGTGCTATGACCTGATCCAGATCAGGTGGAGTTTACAGAGCTGTGGTGGCGATAGTTGCAGGTCTGGAATGGTTTGAAGCTGCAGCTGGAATGCAGTTTTAGATGTTTCATTGCAGGTGGAGATGGATGCCAAGGATATTGTGGTGGCTCAAGTTGTGCAGGTCAGAATTGAATGTGGTGGTCTTGAGCTGAAAAGGAAGAGAAGTGAACTGTTGCAGGAGATAGAAGTTGGTGGATTGAGCTGTTATGGATTCAGGGTTGTTTTGTTAAGAATAGTTCTGGGCTGGAATGTATGGCGTGACAATATTGCAGGTGAGAATGAAGTGAAGCATTTGTGGTGCAAATGAGTCGCAGGTCAAGTGGGTTGAAGCCAAATTGGAGTTGCAATGTGCGGGGAGGTTGAAGTTGCTCAGATGAATGTTAGGTGTTGTTGCTTTGTAATGAAGTGGACTGGATTTTGATGGCTTGAGAGTCTAGTGCTTGGGCTTTGGTGCATGAAATTGCAGCTTCAGATAGTTCCAGGTTATGGAACTGTAATTCAAAGAAGTTGGAGGAATCGAGGTCTTGAGCCGTTGTCGCTGATGATTTGAGCAAGAGAATGGCAAGCAGGTTGTGATGTTATGGCAATGCAAAGGGCTCGATTGGAGTTTGTGGTGGTTCAGGGCAAGAAGAAGAAGTGACAATGAGTTGAGCTGCAGTGGTGAAAGTATGGCCATCTTGGCTGGAGAAGTTTGCAGCACAATGATTATGCTATACACAGGTTAGGCCTATGCAATGGCCTGCCAATGCCACCAAGCTTATTCAGCCAAGTAGTTTAGCTGATTCAGGTCTGACTAGACTCAGCTGATGTCAGGTCGACTCGATGACTCTGGTTTGACTTGGCCTGACCGAGTCGACCCGTTGACCCGACCGAGTTGACTTTGAACCGGTGACCGGCTGGGACTTTGCCGGCCACCGAGATGTTTTCCCGCAACCTTTCCAGCCAATTTCCGCCACGATACCAGATTTCCATGACCACTTTTGGGACATATTTTCACATGGGTTTCTCCTCTTATGGGCTTGGTGGATTTTCATCTAATGGACTTTGAAGACTAGACCTAATTTTAGAAGTTGGAGAAAAGCTATAAAAGGGAAGGTCTTCTACAACTTATGGGAGATCTTATTCTTGGAATTTTGGAGAGTCGTTTTGTTTACGCTTCTAGGGTTTGCTTTTGTTCATCTTCTTCTTCTTTTCAATTAATATTATTATGATGAAGTCCATAGCTATGAGTATCTAAACATATTATTGGTTATGGGATAAAAGTTGATTTCTCAACATGTTTTTGAATCTATGAATTAGTTTTGTCTCAGTAATTTATTGTTTGTGATTCACAATTAATAGTGTTATAAGATTTGAATACTTGTTAGGTTGAGTCTGGAATCAATCCGATTTGCGTTCATCTCTAGAGCTATATTAGGTTTTCAATACGAAAAGTTGTTTATCCCTAATTCTAAGTAGCATAATTGTGGGTAGTGCTTGTAGTGATATATCCTACTAGTCACAAGTGAATCATAACTTTTGTTAAAAACGTTTAGTGCTTTTACACATTCGTTTGCATTGATTAGTCTTATTCCATAGAACTTATTGCTTTTAGGGAGTTAAACTAATAGTTCTTTTACACTTTAGGTTGCTTTCTAGGAAGAATTCACATATGCATCTTTTAATGTGGTTGTGATGAAAACAGGGAATTAACGGGTTATACTTGCGATCAAGGTATCCTAGGACTTTTAGTAAATACGAGATTAAAATACCAATTCTAATCATTGATGAAAATACATGTTTGTGAATGATACTATCCCGTGACCAATATCTTCTCCTTATTGATTATTCCAACTATTTGCTTTGCTCTATTTTGTTTTTACTTTAGTATTTCGTTAAAACAACAAACATCCCCCCTTCGTTACCTTAGAAACTGAAAATTGCATAACAACAATTGCCTCTCTGTGGATACGAACTCTTCCTTACTTTGTACTTCATTTAAATTTAGTGAGTAAGAAAGTGAAATTATTTTTGACGGATTGACAACCGATCACTTAGTGTGGGGGAGAATGCTTCGGCAATCTTACAACACAAACTCCCACTTAAGTGCAAGGATCCCGGTATCTTTGACATTCCCGTCACAATTGGTAACACCACATTTAATAAAGCTATGTTGGACTTATGTGCATCCGTTAATGTCATGCCCGCCTATGTATAATTCACTTGATCTTGGTCCTCTTAAAAGTCCGAATTGTGTTGCAATTAGCCGATCGTTCTAATGTCTATCCAATGGTTATTGTTGAGGATGTTCTTGTGCAGGTTAATCAACTTGTATTTCCAGCTGACTTTTGCGTGTTAGAGATGGATGAAGGTTCACTGGACTCGTCTCTTCCATTGCTACTTGGGCGTCCCTTCATGAAAACGGCGAAAACCATTATTGATGTGGACAAGGGAACCCTAACTATGGAGTTCGATGGAGAAATAATACGTTTCAACATTTTCGAGACGATGAGATATCCTAGTGATGTCCACTCTTGTTTCTCCATTGATGTGATGGACACATTGGCGCAACAAATGTTTGAGTTGAATGGTGTTGATACTTTGGAAACCGTGCTCACTACACCTATTGACAATGGTTATGCATATAGTGATGAGATTAAAGAAACGATTGGGTCTCTTGACTCATTACCGGAAAAATCAGAAATTAAGAATATTTCATATGCTTCTTTACCTTGCAATAATGAAAAACTTGTGCCATCTATTGTTAAATCTCCAAGTTTAGAATTGAAACCTCTTCCAAGTCACTTAAAGTACTTGTACTTGGGTGACAATGAAGACTTACCCGTGATTGTTTCTAACGAGCTTAATGAATTACAGTCAGCAAAAACTTCTAAGGGTGCTAAGGACATACAAGACGGCCATAGGATGGACAATCGCCGATATTAAGGGTATAAGCCCTGCCGTTTGTATGCACAAGATCCGTGTGGAGGATGATACAAAGCCTACAAGGGAAGCGCAACGTCATTTGAATCCTCCCATGATGGAAGTTGTGAAAAAGGAGATACTCAAGCTTTTGGACGTGGGTGTTATCTACCCCATATCCGATAGCAAGTGGGTAAGCCCGGTACAAGTAGTACCAAAGAAATTAGGTGTGACGGTGGTGGAGAATGATAAGAACGAACTTGTACCAACTCGTGTGCAAACCGGTTGGAGGGTTTGTATTGATTATAGAAAATTGAATGCCATTACTAGAAAAGATCACTTTCCTTTACCTTTTATTGATCAAATGCTTGAACGTTTAGCCAGGACATTCTTACTATTGCTTCCTTTGATGGCTATTCAAAGTTATAACCAGATTGTGATAGCGCTCGGAGGACCAAGAGAAAACCACTTTCACTTGTCCTTTCTCGGTACTTTTGCTTATAGAAGGATGCCTTTGGCTTGTGCAATGCTCTAGCTACCTTTCAAAGGTGTATGGTAAGTATCTTTTCTAATATGTTGAAAACATAATCGAAGTGTTCATGGACGATTTTTAGTGTCTTTGGTGATTCATTTGACCTTTGCTTGAACAATTTATCACTAATCCTTGAACGATGTGTTGAAACAAATCTTGTGCTGAATTGGGAGAAGTGCCATTTCATGGTAACTCATGGCATAGTTTTAGGCCATATAATATCTTCTAAAGGCTTGGAAGTCGATAAATCTAAGATAAACCTTATTCGTGCTCTAACCCCTCCCACTACGGTGAGGGAAATACACTCTTTTCTTGGTCATGCAGGTTTCTATCGTCGATTCATCAAGGACTTTTCCAAGATAGCATCACCACTTTGTAATTTATTGCAAAAAGATGTGGTTTTTAACTTTGATGAAAAATGTATGGCGGCATTCAATCGTTTGAAAGAACTTTTGATTTCAGCCCCTATCATTAAACCACCGGATTGGAGCAATCCTTTTGAGCTCATGTGTGATGCAAGTGACTATGCGGTTGGTGCGGTGCTTGGGCAGCGTGTGGGGAAGATACCTCATGCCATTTATTATGCTTCTAGAACGTTAAATGAGGCCCAAAAAAACTACACAACCACTGAAAAAGAGTTATTATCCATTGTTTTTGCTTTAGAAAAGTTTCGCTCTTATCTAATTGGTACAAAAGTTGTCGTCTTTTCTGATCATGCAGCACTTAGATACTTGCTTACAAAGAAAGAGGCGAAACCGAGGCTCATACGATGGATATTACTCTTGCAAGAGTTTGATATTGAGATCAGAGACAAGAAAGGAATTGAGAACACCGTTGCGGATCACTTGAGCCGTATTGTCGTGGACAAGGAGACTATCCCGTTGCGTGAAAGTTTCCTGACGAGCAACTATTCTCAATTGCCTTTGGAGAACCATGGTAACGCTGATATTGTTAATTACTTAGTGTCTAAACAAATCCCAAAGAACTTGTCTCGTGCTGAGAGGGACAAACTTAAGAAGTTAGGAAACCAATACATATGGGATGATCCATACTTATGGAAATATTGTAGTGACCAAGTAATACGTAGGTGTGTTCCCGAATCTGAATTTAATTCTATCTTGTCTTTTTGCCACTCATATGCTTGTGGAGGACACTTTGGGAGCAAGAGAACCGCTCTCAAGGTACTAGAATGTGGTTTCTTTTGGCCAACTTTGTTTAAGGATGCACATGCAATTTGTATCACATGTGATAGGTGCCAAAGAACAGGCAATCTAGGTGCTCGAAATCAAATGCCGCAAACTATTATTCAATTCGTGGAGGTTTTTGATGTATGGGGAATTGATTTTATGGGCCCTTTTGTCAATTCTAGTGGGAATTATTATATCTTGCTTGATGTGGATTATGTCTCGAAATGGGTGGAAGCTAAGGCCACCCCAACTAATGATTCTAAAGTTGTTTCAGATTTTGTGCAAGCTAATATATTTGCAAGGTTTGGCATTCCAAGGGCGATAATTAGCGATGGAGGTTCACATTTCAAAAACAGGTTTTTGCAAAGCTTGTTAAGGAAGTACAATGTGTCACATAGGATTGCAACACCTTACCATCCGCAAACGAATGGACAAGCCGAGGTTTCCAACCGAGAGGTGAAATCCATTCTAGAAAAGACGGTGAATCCAACAAGGAAGGATTGGAGCATGCGACTTAATGATGCTTTGTGGGCGTATAGAACCGCATATAAAACACCTATTGGGATGTCTCCTTTTAGGCTTGTTTATGGTAAACCTTGTCACTTACCCGTGGAAATTGAGCATAAGGCGTTTTGGGCTATTAAGAAATGCAACATGGAGTTGGATGGTCTTTGGAAGGCAAAGGAAGTTGCAACTTCAAGAGTTAGAGGAGATTCAGTAATGATGCATTTGAAAGCTCACGATTTACAAGGAAAAGACGAAAGCTTTTCATGATAATATGATTACAAAGAAACAATTTTGCATTGGACAGAAAGCGCTTTTGTTTAATTCTCGTTTGCAATTATTTCCGGGTAAATTAAGGTCACGTTGGATCGGACCTTTTGTTGTGACTAATGTGTTTTCTCATGGTGCAGTGGAAATTCGTAGTTTAGCTACAAGAAATGAACTTAAAGTGAATGGGCACCAGTTGAAACCATATTATGAGAACTTCTCTTCGGATGTCGTGGAAGGAGTTAATCTTGTGGAAGTACTCCCTCTGGAGGAGTCATAGAAAGCAAGGAGATAGTCGGGCGACGACTTTAAACCAAGCGCTAAATGGGAGGCAACCCATCGGTTTTGTATCTCTTGTCTTTTATTTTCTTTTCTTGTCATGTTTTTACTTTTTCCGATTTTTTGTCACTTTTCCGTTAGGATTTCCCACCTTGACTTTCTTTGGAAGATTCAATTACATTGTGGGACAATGTAAAGTTTAAGTGTGGGGAGTGGTTTACTTTGTAAATTTTTCAAATTTTTCAACTTTTGTGTACATTAGTGAATAAGAAAACTCCAACTTGTAGTTAGTTTAGAGTCACATAGTATACATGTCGCTAAGATTACATCGAGAATCTCATAAGAGTGACTGAACTTAGAGATGACAGAGAACATGACCGGGTTTCTTACTTGTATGAGAGTTAAAGTTGGATTTAACCATGCCAGTGGCAAATAAGGTGCAGACTGAATTCAGTATTAGAGTAGTGATCCCCTATAGTGGAGACTACCCATGTTACATAATGCGAGGCACCGACCTTCAATTCTTTGTACCGCCTAAATTTGTGCTTTTAGAGTGTGTGTCACCATACGTAAATTCGGGCAGAATGGTGAGCTGCCCAACCTCCCACCATAGAAGCACTATTTTGATCTCTTGAGTGCTATTTTTATCAACCATGATGGTGACATCGAATTGCTAACTTACATACCACTTGTAATCTTGTTCGCAGCTAGCACCATCCACCTTATCTCTCTCTACACCAACAGTCCATAGAAACACCATCATCATCAACAAGAGGAGCATCACAAATTCAAGGAAAGTTGAACACGTTCGAGGTTTACAAGCAAAAGACATTTAAATGAGCAGATTTGATTCAAGTAAAGCAACAAGATAAGGAGCAGAATTTTTATAAGTTGAAGACTATTGTACAAGAGTGAAAATTATCAAGGATGAGAGTTCGAGAAGTTTATGATATCAAGAATATAAGTTGTGAAGATTCAAGCGGTAAAGTACTTACACCATGGCCTTTGTACTTACGTTTTTATTTATCTTATTTTTATTTTATTTTTCTCTTGTCTCTAAAAAAAAAAAAAAAAAAAACGAAAATTAAAAAAAAAAAAGAAGAAAATTAAAAAATTAAAAAAAAACAGAAAAATAAAAAGAAGAAAAATAAAAATAAAAATAAAAACCTTTTAAATTTTGGGTTTGTATGTTCGTTTTTAGTTTTGTATTATTTTAATAAAGCCAATGGAAAGAAGGAATATCTATAATGAAGTTTCAAGCAACAAGGAATTTGAGGAAAGAATCATATTGTCGAGATTCTACGAAGTTCGAGAGTTATCATCAAGAGTTGAAGACCGAAGACGAAGATGAAGACACCGATAGAAGACCGAAGACGTTTCTATGGATGATGTGAGAGTGGTGCTAATGAACGCCGAACGGATAACGAGGTAAGTAAGCATATTTCCCACCTTCGTTAAGTGGTTGATTTCCTTTTCAAGAGATCGTCGAAAAATGGGTTTTCAAAATTATAAAAGATGTGGGTTTTCAAAACAATTCGGAGGGTTTGCCTTCCTACCATTCAACGTGTCGCAGGATTCTCTCTTCATTCCAACCTGACACATGTGTGACCCATAAAAAGTCATTTATTATTGAGAGCAATTTCATAAAACCCCTTCTTGTGAGGCAGAGTCGAGACTTTTGATCACTCCAAACCCGAATTTTTGTCGAGAAGGGATGGTTATTTCTCTCTCAACTTTTAAGAATGAGATTGTGTTCATTTATGTGTCTAACTTCTTATGACTAGTGTGCAGTAATCTCTATGTCTTCTTAGCGAGTTGGATGCTATTATTACGGAGAACTAGTAAGTTGGAAAAATAGGTTTTGTGGGTATATCTCTAGTAAACCCTCACGAGACTATAACTCGTCCACTAGGGACACCTAGGGGTTTAAAGGCTTGTTATTTATGCTAAAAATGACCGTAGCCTCGACGACACGGAGTTGTATGTATTTTTCATATTTTGTTTTGTTTGATTTGCTCGAGGACTAGCAAAGTCTAAGTGTGGGGGAATTTGATAGGTGTAGAATACACCGTATTTACTATCTAGAGTTTATGCTTTCTTTGCTATTTTTCTTGTAAATTATGTATTTTACGCTTGTTTTAAGTCTTATAGGTACTTTGGAGTCGCATGGAGGAAAAGAAGAAGAAATCACCCAATTTGAGCAAAATGGCAAAATTGTCGTTTCATGGGCGAACATTATCTGGAGCCCAGTCATGGTTAAGGGGCAACTCTTATGGAGGAGCACTAAAGACAGCCAGGCTGAAGTTAAGGGGTTGTCATTCAGGTACCCCTTATCATTTATCAGAGGGTGTAATTATCCCTGGGGTGTAACCATCCAACCCAAGCCACACAATCCTAAATCGAGAAGGCTATCTTCTCTTAATCATTTACTCAAAAAATTGAGAAGAAAAACAAAAGCGGCAGTCTGCTACTATTGTGAAGATCAAGATCGAGAATTGTTGTCTATTTTCATTAAAAGTTTCACCGAAATTCACGACAGGGTACTAACAAGGGAAGAAGTTTCCTTTGATGTGAATCGAGAAGATGAAGACGATGCGGCGGCTCCATTGGCGTTCAGGGAGGAGATTCAATGAATTAGGAAGATTGAACAATTTAGGGGTTTCTCTGGTGAATGATTTATGTTGCTCAAGTGATGGCAGAGATCGAGGAGAAGAAGTTACTGCCGTTGAGATTGATGAAGAATTTGGTTGAAATCAAAGAAACAGAAATTGAGTTGGGGTTTCTGTGATGTTGAGGTTCTGATTGAGATTTGAGTTCATGGAAGAAATGGGTTTCTACAGTAATAGGGTTTTGAGCAGATCGTTGAGTTGAGTTCAATCTGAGAAGAAACTTTGAATGGTTGGCAGTTGCAAGTGTTACAGAGATTGAACTGATGCTGAAATTGGGTTATTGTTGTAGTTCAAATGGAATGTTGGGACTGTGAATGATTTACAGGCTACACAAAATCTGAGAAGATGGGTTTGGAATTAAAGCTGCTGGTGTTTAGATGAACAACACAGAGACCAAGATTTGAAGAACATGAATTACAAAGGTTGAGTATTGAAATGGTTGGAATGGCTTATTTGAAATGTTGGTCTTTGTGGTTGTACAAGGGTCTTGGCAAAGAGTATGAGGTGATTGGCACGGAGTAATGTGGTTAATTGATTTAATTCAGCACTAAAGTGAATGGCATGAGTGGTATTGATGAGAATGACCTAGAGTCCGAGATGGAATTAAAGGCATTGACTGGAGATGAGTTGAAGCTCTGCAGAGTGTGTAATAAGCAAACAAAGTGGAAAGAGAATGGTATTACGCTATTTCTTCAATTAGATCTCGTGCAAGATTGTCGAGTGAAGAAGATGATGATTGTCATGGGTTTGAGTTGATTTGAACCAAGAGATAATAAGAATGTTGTTGATTGAGATAAACTTGCATATGGCCCGTTGCTGGAGTTACAGGGAAGCAGTAATGATGAGTTGATGCAGGAATGAAGAATTGCTCTTTGTTGTTGACTGGTGGCTTGCTGTGATTGTAAGAAGTGGTTGAAGCGGGGTTGGTCTCGGATGAAATGGCTAGGTTAGAAGTTTGGAGGAGCAAGGTTGCCATGCCACAGATGTATGAGTCACATGACAGAGAAGGGGCCAAGTTATGATGGTGATTGTCATGGGAGTTTTATTGCTAATTCTCAAAGTGACTAAGGGATGCCGATAAGCTTACGGCAGAGTGATGTGCTTTATTTAGTGCACTTTGGTTTGGTTGCAAA
The DNA here is from genome assembly GCA_023531295.1 of Papaver armeniacum. Lineage (NCBI taxonomy): Eukaryota > Viridiplantae > Streptophyta > Magnoliopsida > Ranunculales > Papaveraceae > Papaver > Papaver armeniacum. The sequence continues at coordinate 222,615 of JAJJWW010016767.1, forward strand.
GTGAATGGATTAATCGCTTGGTGAGTAGAATGCAAGTCGAAGTCGAGAATTATTGCAATTTGCAATTTGTATGAGATATATGCACTGATATGTTGCAGTTGTGAGATTGATTGATTGCAGTCTTGGTGCCATAGAGACTAACTCAGGAAGAGATTGTGAGTGATGAAGAGAATGAGTTTGTGGTTGCCATTGTGGCTTGAGCTGTGTAGATGATGCATATGAGACAGAGATAGAGCAGAATTGGAGACATAGATGGGTTCCTATGGTGGTGGCATTGAGATGCTGATGATAAGAGAATGGAAGCAGAGAAGGGATGACAGAATTGGCATTGCAGGTGGAATGGAGGATGTAGCAGTGCCATTTTGGCCGTGACTCAGCTAGTGAAGCACAAGGATTGTGCATCACCAGATCTGACCTGTGCAATGGTTCATGCTAAGCCCGATCAAAGCTAGTTAGAACCCGACTGCCCGATTAGTCATCGACTCGGTGACTCCGGTGACCACCGATGACCTAGTTTGACTCAGTGACTTGACTGAGTTGACCAGACCGAGTTGACTCGTTGACCGGTGACCGGGCGGACTTTGCCGGTCACTTGAGCCGTTTTCCGGCCACCTCTCCGGCCGATTTCCGGTCATAATACCAGTTTTCCGGCGACGACTTTTTGGGCATATTTTCTACATGGGTTTCTCTCTCTTATGGGCTTGGTGGATTTTCATCTAATGGAATTTTAAGGCTAGACCTAATTTTGGAACAAGAGGAGCTATAAAAGAAAAATCCTACAACTTTTGGAAATCAAGTTTTATTCTTGGGAACTGGGAGGGCCGGTTTTGTTTACGCTTCCAGGGTTTGCTTTTGTTCATCTTCTTCTTTTCAATTAATATTATTATGATGAACTCCATAGCTATGAGTAGCTAAACACATATTATTGGTTAAGGGATAAAGTTGATTTCTCAATATGTTATATGATTCAATGAATTAGTTTTGTCTCAATATTTTATTATTTGTGATTCACAATTAATAGTGTTATATGATTTGATAGTTTGTTTGGTTGAGTCCTAATCAATCCGATTTACCTTCATCTCTAGAGCTATATTAGGGTTTTCAATACGAAAAAGTTGTTTATCCCCGATTCTAAGTAGCATAATTGTGGGTAGTGCTTGTAGTGATATATCCTACTAGTCACAAGTGAATCATAACTTTTGTTAAAACGTTTAGTGCTTTTACACATTCGTTTGCATTGATTAGTCTTATTCCATAGAACTTATTGCTTTTAGGGAGTTAAATCTAATTGTGCTTTTACACTTTATGTTGCTTTCTAGGAAGAATTCACATATGCATCTTTTAATGTGGTTGTGATGAAAAAGTGGGAATTAGCGGATATACTTGCAATCAAGGTATCCTAGGACTATTAGTAGATGAGAGATTAAAATACCAATTCTAATCATTGATGAAAATACATGTTTGTGAATGATACTATCCCGTGACCGATATCTTCTCCTTATTGATTATTCCAACTATTTGCTTTGCTCTATTTTGTTTTTACTTTAGTATTTCGCTTAAACAACAAACATTCCCCCTTGGTTACCTTAGAAACTGAAAATCGCATAACAACAATTGCCTCTCTGTGGAAACGAACTCTTCCTTACCTTGTACTTCATTCATATTTAGTGCGTAAGAAAGTGAAATTATTTTTGACGGATTGACAACCGATCAATAGCTCAGCGCCAACGCAACATCATTGGAATGGTATAGTGAATGCAATCATGTACTTAAAAGTAACCATTGACATAAATTTGTTTTATCCCTGCAAAGACATAAAAAGGAATGCTAATGAAAGTGCAATCCAAAAGTTGTTGATTATGAAGGAACAATAATCTCTTCTCAAACGAAAGTAATCAGGGGGAGATACGATAGACTATTTTCTAGGTCATTACCGATATTCAATTTCGAAAAGTACATGACTAAATTAATAGTCTGGAACAACTCTGAAAGTAATCAGGGGGAGATGCCGACATCAGGGGGGAGGATTCAAGGATATGGTGTCGACATATTTTACTTCGAAATTGAAGCTGTGTTATACTCTTTTCCCCTTCGATCGAGAATAGTTTTTCCCAAAGGGTTTTGTCACTCGACAAGGATTTTAGTGAGACACCATTAAAAACATCATGCATGTTGAACGTTGAATACATAAACACCGCGTTGATATTACTGAAAATATCTGAATCAAAGAAAAGAAACGCGATAGTCTGTTAAGCAACGTAACTTCCATAATCAACAACAGGGTCTTATAAACATTCAAGTCACCAAAGTAAACTGTGATAAACTCTTTCTGACTGCATTAGACTAATAAAAATTGTCTGACATCAGGGGGAGTATCTAATGGTGTGTTGAACTCTTTTCTTTCATCGAGGTTACTTTTTCCCATAGGGTTTTGTTACTCGGCAAGGTTTTTAATGAGACAACAACAAACACGGGAAGTAATTTCCCAGCTAAGGCTATTGTTTTTCCCACAAGGATTTTCTGCCTTAGGAGTTGTGAAGCAACTAGTCAACTTCAACGGAGCAAAGTGATCATCTGCAAAAGATCACCTTTACTTGCATCTGTCACGTTGCACTCTTTTCCCATCGTCAAGGTTTTATCCCACTGGGTTTTCCTTGTATAGGTTTTAATGAGGCAACATATACGCATCCAACTATGTTCTAAGGTTAATTTATATTGTACTCTTTTTCTTTAGTTCAGGTTTTATCCCTCTGGTTTTTTCCTGACGAAGTTTTAACGAGGCAATTAACTTAGACTCGTCGATCTTTGAGGATCGTATTGCATGTGATGAACTACATGTAAAATACGAGACAAAATGTGAAGTATTACATGTGAAGAGTTATACCAAGGTTTTATCCCACTGGGTTTTTCCTTGTCAAAGTTTTAGTAAGGCATTTGATTTCGGCACAAGTCATCAAGGAGAGGAAGACATTTGAAGAACTACATTCGAATCACTAAATGTGAAGCACTGCTTATGAAGTTCAATTGGACCGCACAAGGGGGAGTGTTGTAGGGCCTACAACCCATAGATGTGCGGCCCAACTAGATATCTAGGGTCTCCCTTCTAGATGTATATAAAGGACATTGTTCCATGTAACCCTGTTGATGATCAATAAGAAACTCTGCCTCATTCTCTATCATTCTCACCTTTATCACTACAAAATTTTTATATATTTAATTAATTCTTTAATTGTCTCTTCATTTTTCTCTTAATTATATTATCTTTTATTTACTTATTAAAACTAAAATTAGGTGACTATTTACAACCATAACATGTAGCTTTTCTAGTTCAAACAACCCATTAGGCTAAGGCATAAGAAACAACAATCTAAACCACATGGTTAACTAATTTGGGTACAACCCGACCCGAAACCACAATTAAAAATACAGGGTATTACAAAGAAGGCATAGAGATTCCGCACACTGGTCATAAGAAGTTAGACATATATATGAATACAATCTCATCCTTAAAAGTTGAGAGAGAAATAACCATCCCTTATCGAAAGAATGTAGGTTTGAGAGTGATCAAAAGTCTCGACTCTGCCTCACCAGAAAGGGTTTTATGAAGTTGCTCTCAATAATAAACATCTTTTTTATGGGTCACACATGTGTCCGGGTAAGAATGAAGAGAGAGTCATGTGACACGTTGAATAGTATGAAGGAAAAACCATCCGAATTGTTTTGAAAACCCACATCTTTTATCATTTTGAAAACTTTTTTTTTCTTTTTCTGATGATCTCTAAGAAAGGAAATCAACCACTTAACGAAGGTGGGAAGATGCTTACTTACCTCGTTATCCGTTCGACTTGCAGTTAGCACCACTCTCACAACATCCATATAAACTTCTTCGGTCTTCAATCATTGTCTTCATTTTCGTCTTCGGTCTTCAACTCTTGATGATAACTCTTGAACTTCATAGAATCTTGACAATGTAACTCTTTTTCTTCAATTCCTTGTTGCTTGAAACTTCACTATGGATATTCCTTCTTTCCATTGGCTTTATTGAAAGAACAAAACTAAAAACAAACCAAAATATGATACAACAAATTTTTCTTTTCTTTTTTTTCCTATTTTTTTTTATTATTGAGACAAGAAAAATAAAACAAATACAAAATGAAAACAAAACAAAACAAAATAATAAGACTAATAATGAACCTAACAAAATTTTCTCTTGTTTTTTTTTTTGTTTTTTTGTTTTTTTTTTTGACAAGGGACTTAGCATAATGATGACCATGTCCCAAGTTTGTAATACAAATACAAATAAAAATGCAAGTACAAAGGCCATGGTGTAAGTACTTTACCGCTTGATTCTTCACAACTTGTATGTCTTGATATCATAAACTTCTTGAACTCTCATCATGATAATCTTCGCTCTTGTACATAAGTCTTCAACATGTAGAAACTCTGCTCCTTGTCTTGTTGCTATACTTGAATTTGAAATCTGCTCATTTCTGTATCGTTGCCTGTAAACCTTGAACATCTTCAACTTTCCTTCGAATTTGTGATGCTCCTCTTGTTGGTGATGATAGTGTTTCTATGGACCTGTTGGTATAGAGAGAGATAAAATGGACGGTGTTAACTGCGAACAAGATTACAAGTGGTATATAAGTTAGCAATTCGATGCCACCATCATGATTGATAAAATAACACTCAAGAGATCAAAGTAGTGCTTCTATTAGTGGGAGGTTGGGTATCTCACCATTCTACCTGGAATTAACGTACGGTGACACACACTTTAAAAGCACGTATATAGACACGTACAAAGAATTGAAGGTCGGTGCCTCACATGATGTAACAATAGGTAGTCTCCACTATAGGGGATCACAACTCTAATACCAAATTGCCCTGCACCTCATTTGCCACGGCATGGTTAAATCCAACTTTAACTCTTAAACAAGCAATTAACAAGACAATTAACATCTTGGTGCTCCCTGGATCCGCATCTTTTGCACTCCAACTTTCCCTTTCCCTTCTTGTTACGATTCCTTTTAGATTTAAGCTTGTACCCCTAGTAAAGGATGATCCCAAATCAAACAACTATAAAATCTTTGACATCCCATTTGACGCCACATTTTTCTCTTTTTAACCTTAATCGCGATAGGTGATCCACACCCATATTTAACTCACGATACACGTGCTCAAATCTAAGAACACTACCATGGCACCTGAAAAATTCCATTTCCATTATTTCCATTGCCAAATCTAAAGTGTTTTTTTTTTATCGATCCAGCTCACTCCATTTAGCAATTCTATAATGCCTTGGTTGTCCACACTGATAGTCAGTTCGCGCATGAATCTTGGATCGACACGTTTTAGTATATAACCGATTTCCAACAACTCTAAGAACTCTGAACTTGGATTGTGAATATCCTCCTTAAACAATAATTTTGCAATACAGTAAAACTTTTTTTTAATATAATACTTCATAATATAATATTCTCGCTAAAATACTAGAATTTTATGGTTCCGACTCGGGCCCCTAGTGCTAAAATAATAAATTCGATAATATTAAAATATAATACATTCCAAAGCATTCCCTTAAGGATTATTATGTCCCAAATGTTATATAAAATAATAATTCTATTAGGAAATAAAAAATAATTGTCATCCATATCAAATTTATATGTAAATTATATGTTACTAGGGCTTAACCCGTGCCGTAACGGCACATGCATGATTTTTATTTAGTTACGCATATTCCGACATATGAATAATAAATATAATATGTATTAATATCAAGTTTACCCTTTCTATCATTGCAAAAGTAAAGGAAAGCATGATAGATATTTTTATCCTTCACTTCACAAATCCTTTCTAGCATTTTCCGCCTTGACATCCTCCCATACTATGCCTCTCCATTCTCGAGTTGTATCATCAAGCCAACAATGAAATTATATCAAAATTAATTTTTACATATTTTGTCCCCCAAAAAAACATTATTTGATATGTTTTTTAGTTTACAAAGATATCTTATCGATCCTTTGAAATGGTATTACATTTCTGCATCTTCCTTATTTTAGTAAACGATGTTAGAATCTTCATGGACCATAGGAACCTACTATGGGCCTGACCACATATCACCGATGATGTCCCTACTGGACCAACTTCGGATAAGAGGTGTGCGGTTTTAATCTAAAAGGCCTAGGTGTTATGTAAGTAGATGCCCAAGCTTATTAAGCTCCACGTGTACTCCTCTTTCTTCCATGTGGGACTATCCCTAGCTATACTTATGTGGTTGATCGTGCCACATACTCCAACAATCTTCACCTTGGAGATATTAAACCACTTCACCAGTCCAATCAGACTCCACCATATGATTACCATCTGTATATGCTACCCAACGATCATGATTATTATCACTATGCCCCCTAGAATCCTACTCCACCTTGATTTAATGAGAAGGCAAGCACTAACTCCACTTTGAGCATTTCTTTTCCCACCTAGAACCCTGCTCCACTTGAGATTTAATGTGTGAGACACTAACTCCACCTCGAGCGCTAGTTCAACCTTGAGCATTGCCTTACCGATCTAGAACCCTGCTCCATCTGAGTTAATGGGTAAGACACTAACTCCACCTTGAGCGCCAGTTCAACTTTGGGCCTTGCCTGCTCCACTTTGAGTCTGATTCCACTTGCGCCCTAAACCCGGTGACATCCACAACCACTTATACGTTCGGATAATAGCCCCAACCATGGGATCTGATACCAATTATTAGGATCTTCAAGGACCATCGAACACTACTTACCCGACCACATAATCCCAAACCCCACTTGACGCACCTAGGGATAGGAGGTGTGGGGTTTTTAACTAAAAGGCCTCGGTGCTATGTATGGAGATGCCCATGCTTATTAAGCTCCACATGTATTCCTCTTTATTCCATGAGGGACTATCCCTAGCTATACGTATGTGGTTTATCGCACCACATACTCCAACAACCAAGCGGAACCAAAACATTAAACTATGTAAGATATAACAGAATTACAGCACCTGAACTCATTTGTCTCAAGAATAATTGTGTAGATATTAATAGTGTTCGGATCCTTGTTGCTTTTTTACCCTTTAAGAATAGTTTGAAAAGAGTAAATCTCATAATTGACTCAACAATACATATCGTATTCTATGTTCTTACTATTTCAATGACATAATGAAAAGATAATTCATTCACTTAAGCTATCATACTTTAAAATGTTAAGTCATTCCCGATGGAAACCATTGTACTCACATACGATGTAGTTTTATTTTTTCAAAATTCCCATATATATTATGTACTTTATTCAATTCGGCAGGAAGAGTTCACAGAATAGAATATAGGTAATGGTTTGTCCTTTCGTAACATTGTGGCCTTTTTAACATAGTTGGATCCGAGTTAGTAAAAATCACTCGAATTTACGCATTCTCGGGCGAGAGTAATCTAGGGATGGGCTACCTCCCCTTAAAACTGTTGATGGATGACCACATCGACCTCAAGGGTTGTCGAGGGGTGAGTTGTGAATATCCCATATTGTCGGATAACCGCAATGACTAAGTGGGGATTATAGTATTGGCGGAGGATCAGTTTGTCCTTACAAATGGTATTAGAGTCGACCAAGGGTTACCACGTCGAGGGTGAAAGAGTATGCTTGACGGATTGTGTCGGGAAAGGGTCCCATGAGTGAGAAAGATGCTAGAGTCTAGGATTAAACATATTCCATTTATCAAGAAATACGTGAGCCGATAAAGGCTCCAAATTAAGTTGGTGGAATTATAGTACTCCGATCTTTTTTAAATTAAGGCATGTAGGATTAAGTCAAATGGAATATAGGTAATAGTTTGTCCTTTCCTAACCCGAGATCTTTTCAAAGATAATTGGCTTCATAGTTGTCGAAAAATCTCTATACTTAAGCATGCTCGGTATTGAGTAATCCGAGATGGGTGACCTCTGAAGACATTACTATTGTTGGATGACCGCAAATAAGCGGTGACCATTGAAAACCCAATACTTTACCTAATCGGACGACCTACTAACAATTAATTATGGTGGCTAAGTGAGGACATTATCGGTAGATGGTCAGACCACTACATTCTAGACATTACGCTTCCAAATAAGAGGTTATTCTTTACATAAAAATAATAAAACCATGATTAGTTAGTAAGTCAAATCGTTAAGTACTTAACCTAATAACAATAAGCTCTACTAACAATTAATTATGTTATCCATCGTCATTTATTAAAAATAATGTTAAACCATTTATCAAGAAATACGTGAGACGATGCGAAATTACTCACTGGGCACCAATACTTGCCAATGTAGCTATGGTCCACTTATATAATTGTTAGCCAATCTAACTAAGTTTGGTACTACTGTTTTTCTTTTAAAAAAAAAAGTACTTTGAAAACATGTCTATAGCAATATTTTTTTCATCTTAGTGTTCGCTAAAGATTTCATAAAGTGTTTTTTATGCAAAACACTTCCAAAATCTATCAATTTTAAAAGTGGGGGAGAAGGAGCTTTTAAAAGCTTCAAAGGAAATACTATAGTTCACCCTAATTTCATATTTTATTTTCCAATTCTATCCCATCTTTTTTATAACTGACAAAAACTATCCTTGAATCTATATATGATCACCAACTTTTATGCGATGTATTTTATTCTTTAAAAGATACCAAACTAATCCTAAGTATTATCTAATAAAAATATATTAATTATCATCAATAGTATGATATAATTTATATATTATCATTTTTAATTTGACATTTAATAAAATATTATCATGGAAAATTAATAGGCTATTTATTATGAAGAATTATGGAACCTTAATGACATGATAAATTTTGTCCGTTAGATGCATTTCCAATCCCAATCACAACCATCACTTATGACAAACGATTACATCCCTAGATTTATCTCTTGTGAGGACAAATCTTAACCACCACTTACACAGGCAAAGTTAGCCAAACTGTGCTTTATACTCTTGAAATACTATTTTTATTAAGTTAGGATTTGTGAATACCTTAGATGTAATATAGAGTGCGACTTTGTGCACCCCTACTAAACCAGGGGTGCACGTTTCTTCCTTCATAATTGGCTACCTATCTAACCTTAGTTAGTCTTCTTTCTTTTGTTAAAGTAAATACATAAAAACAAAATCTGGACTTTTTTATCCCTTTTCACTTCGAAAACTTTTTTCTATCACCTGTAAAGAACAACAAAAACAACTTTTAAATACCAGTGAGGCTTCTAAATATTTAATATTCACTTCATAAAAATTTACAAACTTCTTAAGCCATCACCACAATTACTTGGCTGCAGTTTGCCATTAGACTAGTACACCAACTTCAATGACTTCACAAAAAAAAAATTGTAGGTATTTTCACCAGTAAGTTAAATTATAAATGATGATCTAATTTAAAGTCTCAAATCAAGGAAGAACAGAAAAAAAATTATCCTTGTTAAGTTCACCATACTAAAACAACAATCAGATTTGATTTCTTTAGATTCGTAAGCTGTTCAATACCCTGTTCCAGCTCTAGCTATGGAACGAAAACTGATGATTAATAATATGAAAATGATTCGTGAGGGCTTCAGATTTCATCATCATATTTGATTTATAAGACTCATGATGCGTTTTAATAACTTTCCATCCAAGTATGATCGATGTTGATTTAATTGTCTCACCTTACATGAAACAAAGAAGAAATTTGTCTACTTTCAGAGACTAAGAATCAACTGTATGATAGGGATCTAAACATAAATCATGTAATTTGGAAAGACTGTTTTTCTTTTTTTGGTGGAGAAGAAGAAAAAAACTGAAACTTAATAGGGAAGAGAGGATGTGTCGGAGTTTGTGCCCTCATTTATTTTTTCTCCTAATTATCGTATTTTATTATAAACATGGGTAACCAATGTTAAAAAAATATCCAATAGGTAAGGGAGGAACGTGCACCCCTAGTTTAGTAGGGGTGCACAAAGTCGCACTCTGTAATATAATATTAATGTTTATACAATTTCCAATGTTTCATTATCTAGAAATTTCTATCAAATTAGTCAATGGTTACACATCCTAGGTACTTTATGTCAAACCATAGTGGTTAAAATTTAAATAATTAAGAATTATCTTTTAATTTAATATATTTTTAACATATTTATAAAATAATAAATTACTAGATTATCGATTAAATATCTCTTTAAAATAATATGATTAGGGTGGTCCCAAGCCTATTATTTTATAGAAGTTTTACTTTACCACAATTGATTATTTTACCAATTTCATTCCTGAGTGACATACCTAGACCTAGGAAGATTTGACCATCCTCCTCCGGTAACGAGAGGGATCCATCTGCATTACCCAAGTAACCTCTTTTTGGGGGTTTCTGTTATGTACCTAGATGTACATAACAAGATTGGATAGATAAATTGAGGTAAAACTCTCTTAATCCCAGAGGATCAAGCCTACTGGTTCATACGAACACAGCCATAATCGATTAAACGATATTTTGATTATCAATTGATTGATTTTTGATTCAGAGACGCTAGCCTAATATAGCTAGGTTTACCCAACTCGATCTAACGATCAATAAGCCACCCAGATGGTTACATCTCAACCGTCTATTACAATTCTAATTAAACTACGAATAACAATTAACATTAAAGGCTAACTGCCCCCCTGATTATGATATGGGGCACTCTCCTCTCTTGTGCAGGTACATGACAGTTTCCATATCAACAAAATCGGTCTTTTGATCAATTTTCCTCTGGAGCCTCCAAACGAGTCCCCAAAATAAAAGCCACATTCACTTTTATAATCTTCTGGTAGCCAAGATGGTGCAAACATTTTATCGTCTTGGACCAAATCAACATTCCAAAACGCAGCAGTACCACAAATTATATCCCGAATCTCTAGTATCCTGCAGTGGTCTATAACCCAAGTATGCCCAGAACCAGATAAAAAATAATGACGCAACTCACATATCATATCCAGATATTCATCATTCAAATCCTTACAACATCTCAAGCACCAAAACCCCTGCTTGTACCTTGATATCTTATCATGTGCCTGCTGACGTATGCTGCTCAGATCCAATAGTTCTTGTTCTTGTTGTTGTTGTTGCTGATTGTTTGGTTTGTTATCAGTTTCCTTCTGATGTAGTTGGCTTATGATCTTTATTTAAGGGATTTTGGAGAGCTTTTCTAGAAACTTTTTCTGATCCTGAGTGTTGGAAGAACTTGAAGACATTATAAAGTAGTGAAGAAACTAACATCAACAATCCTCAAGATTCGACTTGTCTTCATCTTCGTCTTCGGTCTTCAACTCTTGATGATGAAATCTTGAACTTCGTGGAATCTTGACAATGTGATTCTTTCCTCTAATTCTTTGTTGCTTGAAACTTCATTATGAATATTTCTTATTCCATTTGCTTTATTGAAAGATACAAAAATAAAAATGAACAAAACAAACCAAAATATGATGCAATGATTTATTTTTTTTTTTTTGCATGAGGCACAAATAATAAATTAAACACAAAATGAAAACAAAACATAATATTAAAACTAATGATGAACCTAATGAACTCTCTTTTCTTTTTTTCATTTTTTTTTTTCGACAAGGGACCTAGCATAATGATAATAACTATGTCCCAAGTTCTTTTTTTTTTAAAGACAAGAGAAAATGAAAAACAAATAAAAATAAAGATAAAATAAAAATGTAAGTATAAAGCCCATGGTGTAAGTACTTTACCACTTGATTCTTCACAAACTTGTATGTCTCGATATCATGAACTTCTTGAAATCTCATCTTGATAATATTCGCTCTTGTACATAAGTCTCCAACTTGTAAGAAATTCAGCTCCTTATCTTGTTCTTTACTTGAATATGAAATCTGGTCATTTATGTTCCGTTGCTTGTAAACCTTGAACGTATTCAACTTTACTTCGAATTTGTGATGCTCCGCTTGTTGATGATGATGGTGTTTCTATGGACGTTGGTGTAGAGAGAGATAAAGTGGATGGTGCTAACTGCGAACAAGATTACAAGTGGTATGTAAGTTAGCAGTTCGATATCTCCATCATGATTGATAAAATAGAACTCGAGAGATCAAAGTAGTACTTCTATTGGTGGAAGGTTGGGTAGCTCACCATTCTACCCGGATTTTACGTACGGTGACACACACTTTAAAAGCACATATTTAGACACGTACAAAGAAGTGAAGGTCGGTGCCTCTCATGATGTAACATGGGTAATCTCCACTATAGGGGATCACAACTCTAATACCAAATCCAGTCTGCACCTCATTTGCCACTGGCATGGTTAAATTCTACTTTAACTCTCATACAAGCAAGAAACCCGATCACGTTCTCTGGCATCTCTAAGTTCAGTCACTCTTATGAGAATCTCGATGTAACCTTAGCGACATGTATACTATGTGACTTTAAACTAACTACAAGTTGGAATTTTTCATGCAATAATGTACAAAAAATTGAAAAAAACTATATGCAAAATACTCCCCCACACTTAAACTTCACATTGTCCTCAATGTGTAAAACCGAAAGTTTTGAATTCTGACGTAACAACAAATGAAACGCAAAAACTGTACAAATTGGTAAGGAATTTGCAAAAACTCCATTTCACAAAAGTTGTTCATATACGTGTTTTATACAGAGTGTGAAAAGGGCACAATGTTTAGATAAACAGTATGAAAGTTATGGTCTCTGGACTGAACTACGAGCAGTCTAAATTGCACTGACGAAAAGGTATTCGTCTTCTAAAATAGATTCCGGACTCAATGAAATTAAACATGGGGATGAAAATATGATATGAAAACAATAAAACAAAAAATAAAAAGGTTTAAGATATAAAACCAATGGGTTTCCTCCCATTTAACGCTTGGTTTAAAGTCGTCAGCCCGACTTGGCATTCTCCTTACTACTCCTCCATAGGGAGTACATCTTGAAACTCAAGGGAGTCTACATCCACCTTGTCACGTTGAACCTCCCATAATTCCTTGTGCTTTTCCCCATCACCCAAGTAGGGATACTTTAAGTGGTAAGGAGGCTTAGGTTCTAATTTTAGTGCCTGCACAACAAAATATGAAGCAATTTCATTAGTAATGGGAAAAGGCATACAAGTAGAAGTATCAAATTGGACTTTCTGTTGTGGCGCAAAAACACTACAATTTTCCACGAATTCAGCACCCAAGTCAACGTCCAAAAGTGGTAAACCATGGGCGCCTAACTTACTCCCACGGTCATCAAACACCTTATGAATTGACGAATCAACAACATCAATAGACAAAACAGAATGGACATCACTCGGATACCGCATTGCTTCAAAAATATTAAAGCGTATAATTTCTTCATCAAACTCCATAGTAAGTGTCCCACTATCAATATCAATCTTCTTCTTTGTAGTCTTCATAAATGGTCTCCCAAGAAGTAATGAAGTTGACGAACAATAGTCTCCATTATGCATATCCACAACAAAGAAATCAACCGGAAAAATCAACTCATTCACTTGCACCAACACGTCTTCCACGAGTCCCTTAGGATATATGTTAGACTTATTAGCTAATTGAATGATAATCCATGTCTCCTTTAAAGGTCCAAGGTTCAAAGAATCATAAACATCGCTTGACATAACGCTTACGGAAGCTCCCAAATCAAGTAAAGAACGCTCAAACCTCTTGGTACCAATAGTAATTGGCACGGTGAAACCCCCAGGATCTTTGCACTTTGTAGGCATCTTCTTAAGTAACATAGCAGAAGCACTTTCGCCCACCTGAGTGATTTCATTAAGAATCAACCTCTCCTTCTTTGTACACAAATCCCTCAGAACTTTGCATACCTAGGTACCAATCTAATGGCTTCAATAAATGGGATGTTGATTTGCAGTTTGCGGAAAATATCCAGAATTTCATTATCTTGAATTTGCTTCTTAGACTTCATAAAGAGACTAGGAAAAGGAGGTGGTGTGGTAAAAGTAGGAAGCGTGTCCTTAGGTTGGCTTTTCTTTTTGACAGTTTCCACCTCTACTTTCTCTTCCAAGTCGTGACTAACTTTTTCTTGTTGTTTTGTCTCTTGTGTTTGCTTACCACTCCTCAAAAGCACTGTAATGACATTCTCTCTTGGATTCACAAAAGTTTGTGCTTTTAGTTGATTCATATATGTAGCCAACTGCCCCATTTTTTTTGCAAGTCTTTTATAGCCATATCATGTTTCTGAAGAATTGCACCTCGACGTTGAGCATTTGCATCTTGCTTTTGCATCATCGTTTTCATCATCTCCTCCAGACTTGAGCTTTGACTATGTTGTTGAGGTTGAGGCTGTAGTTGTGGTTGGAATTGTGGTTGTTGAAAACCACTCTGTCGCCCATAAGGATTAGGAGCTACAACTTGCTGATTTGCATAACCAAAATTTGAGTGATCTTTCCAACCTGGATTATAATTGTTAGAGTAGGGATCATACCTTGGCCTCTGATTAGGGAACACATCATTCACCTGTTCAGATTCTTCTTCATAAGTAGGAATAATCACTGCTGCCATTCGTTGTACTACCTTCTCTATGTTATTCATTCGTTGCTCTAACTGTGCAGACTCTCCCATCTCGCTAACTCTTCTGATATTAGAGTTATTTCTGGTGTAGAATTGTTGAGCATTGGAAGCCATACTCTCAATCAAACTGGTTGCCTGCGAGAGCGTCTTCTCAGTAAGTTTACCCCCTAAGGCTGCATCAATCAAGTTCCTCTGTTCTGGAAGTAATCCTTCATAGAAATACTGAATGATGAGTGTTGGGGATATATTATGGTATGGGCATCTTGCCAACAACCTCTTATATCTCTCCCAATATTCATATAGAGACTCCCTATAAACATTTGTAGAATGCCGCTAATCTCCTTTTGAACAGATGCCGCTTTGGAAGCAGGAAAATACTTCTCCAGAAATATCTTCTTCATTTCATTCCATGTTGTAATACTCCCCGGGGGAAGATAATACAACCATTCTTCTGCTAAATCTGCCAATGAGAACGAAAATGCTTGTAGCATAGCCATATCTATGTTTGCGGTTGCATGCCTCAGACTTGTTATCGTGTTCTGGAACTGCTGAAGGTGTCGATTTGGATTTTCTCCTGGATGTCCCTTGAACTATGGAATATGATGAAGTAGATTCGACATCAGCTCCACTGGGTTAGTGAATGTAATGCACAGTTTGGGAATCTAAGCATGAAGATGTCGACTCTCCTAACTTCCTCTCCTGCGGTGGAGGTGGTGGAGGATTTGCGTCGTTGATTTAGACGGTTCTTGATGCGACTACTGATGTGCTTGTAACAACGTTCCATTGCGAGTTTGAATGATGCACCTCGGGTAATCCCACTATTTCAGTGCCAGAGATTAGGTACCTGAAACCAAAATTCTAGAAAACAAATATCAAAAACTAAAAATAAAATGAATAAATAAATAAATAACAACTAAAGCTACCAACTGCTCCCCGGCAGCAGCGCCAATATTTGATGCGTGTCTTAGGTGCACAAATTAATTCACTTATATTCTACTTTACTAGTGGATAATACAGTAGCAAATAAGATTTGTTCCCACGAAGAGTAGGGAGTTTTAGTTGTCAAAATTGTCACAATGGGGGATTTTGTTTTAGATACAAAGTAAAATCAAACCAATTAAGGATGATTAAGTTGCAAGCAATGGAAAGAAATATTATCATGGAATCCTTCTTCATTACTAAACAATCATCAAAGTAGCATATTCATCTATTCTTTGTAAATCACAGATTATTACCAACCGTAGGAAAGTAGGTACGCTTAGCTATCCCCAAAATTCTTTATATTAATGGAAAACAGGTACGCTTAGTCTCCAAATTCTATCCGTCTAAACCACCTTGAGGTACGCTTACAAGATGTAATTCAGTCGAATGCCTTAAGGTTTGTGAACTCAGGTTTGATCCTAGCAGTTAAACTCCGTACGCTCGGTCCACTTACTAGGGTTGTTTTTACTTGCGATTGCTCCACAAAATCCCTCTCCAAGGTTTCACAATTTCTACTTATGTAAAAGTTATTCAACAATTACGGATATCCTAACTCATTACTAGCATTAGATTTACTAACAAATTGACATAGATGTATATGTAGTAAACAATTTATCAATCAATCATAAAGTTATTGTAGTAAAAAAAAATCAATAATCATGTGAAGAATTAAAATATGTATATGCTGAATCAAATCATGTATATCACTACGAAGTTTAGCTACTCATATACTAACAAAACCCATGAGTTTCATATAATAAAATGGTAAAGAAATAGTTACGGTGATGGGAATAGCTTCAAACCCAAGCTTTTCTTCCTTGTGTTCTTCTCTCCAAAAACCTGATTCCAAATTAAAAGATATAAATTCTTTTTTTATATGTGCCAAATAGTAGATGCGTTTGTGTGCCAAATCCCGGTCAAAGTAGTCGCCAAACTTGCCAAAATCTCGCCAAATAGTCACGTCCAAAAGGGTAAATTTATTAAATGCCCCTATTATAGAGGCCCAACACAAATACCCTTATACAACAATATAAATACCCCTATCATTTAAATACCTTATCCATTAAAATATAGATTACCTTAATACCCTCACTTAAAATATTATTTTCCATTTAACAATCTTATCCATTAAAAAATAGAATTTTCTATTATTTCATTTCACCACCACCAACATACCGCCGCCACCACCACTTGTTGTTGCGCGCCACTCCGCCACCACCACCACCACTGTTGTTGCCGCCGCCACCACCACCGCCACTCCACCACCACCACCACTGTTGTTGCCGCAACCACCACCACCATTGTTGTTGCCGCCACCACCACCACCACTGTTGTTGCCGCCGCCGCCACCGCCGCCGCCACCGCCGCCATTAATATTAGGCGTCAACAACTGAAAATATTTGTTGATCCATAAAATCAAAAGTTCAAAAATATTTGTCAAATTTGGTTGTTGATACCGTTTTTATTGTTGATACACAAATCTTGGTTGTTGATACCATTATTCTATTGTTGATACACAAGCCTTGGTTGTTGACTCCCTAAACTAAGGTCGATTTCTATTGTTGATACACAAATATTTGTTGTTGACTCCTAACACTAAGATCAAATTCTATTGTTGATACACAAATATTGGTTGTTGATACCATTTTTCTATTGTTGATACACAAACCTTGGTTGTTGATACCATTATTCTATTGTTGATACAGAAACATTGGTTGTTGACTCCCTAAACTAAGGTCAATTTCTATTATTGATACACACATATGAGAGCTAATATCAGTCACGCTTCTTGAAGTTGAATTTCATTTTCATTTTCCTCTTGATTCATCTTTGTCCAAGGTTTTACCAATAGGTTCCAACAGGGTATTAATCTGCAATAATAAAAATGATTAATTACGAAAAAATTAAGACCAAAGTAATGTAAAGTTGAATCTCATTTTCCTTAACCATAAGCATATACTATGAAGATATAGTAATGTAAAGTTAAACTTCAAACCACGGAGAGGAGGCCATAAACAAGCATGACCACAACAAAAAATGACGAACCTACACAAAATATTAACAAGCCAGTAATAGTGCAAGTCCAACTCTAAACTCCCTTTGTTGCAATGCAACAATTTCAAAGCTGCCGAATTACCCACCTAGATGAAACAAGAACCCCTTGTTCTATAAGTAGTGAACCTAACGTGAATCGAACACGCATCTTCTGACTAGAGTCAGTTGTGATACCATTACACTATAGGTTCATCTAATGTAACTATTAGTATACAAGTAAACATGAGTGGAGGAGTGGACTCACTATTATAGCTTCAAGGGCAAAAACCATTTTTCAACTTAAAAATATGGACTTACAACAAGAATCACAGAGAATACAATATGTACCAATAAGTCAAAAAGAAGAGGTACCAATAAGAATCTCAAACTCTCTGTTTTTATAGTTTTAGACGCCCATCCCTTCCAAGTACAAGCACTTAATATGTTACAATCGCAGGACAAATGCCTTTACTTGAATCATTACCATACTTGATACGAGCCCACCCTTGCAAAAACTCGGGAGTCCATAAAGTGGACTGCAATTCTGAATCCACAATTAACATTAATATTTTGGTGGTTGTTCATATTCTAGAAACATAAGTTGGAGTTTATGTTTTTCGAAAGGATTCAAAGAAATATCGATAGAAAAAAAAAATATTCAAGGAAATGAAAATTTACCAGTTCAAGCTTCACCTCGAGCCATTCGACACAACACGAATCCGACAGCACCATTAAGTCATTCATTAATCCACCACCGGTCTAACTCCTCACCATCTCGGCTACTTCTTTAGCACCAGAGCCCTATACTTCCATTCTCCACAAACCATCTCATTCGCAACTTCGTAGACCCTCTCTAGATCTTGCAATCGAAAATTCAAGTATAACCCTAATGATCAATTCCAATAACAAGCAAAATCATTACCAAAACCAAATCAAAGATGAATTTCAGAATATAATAAAATCACTAACAAGCAAAATAATTATCAAAAACAAATCAAATAAAAAATTGAAAGGAAACCAACACAAATCATCACCGGTGAAGATTTGAAAAACAAAATCAGATAGATATTATCGAATATTAGATTGAGACTGGTTGAATCGATATCAAAATCACAAGAAATGTAAACTAGTTTCCAGATCTAAAACTAGAATGGATTCTTCGGGTAGATTTTCCTTGTTCTTATCGATTTCATCTTTGAAGCAGTGGTGATAGCGGTGGTGGTGGCGATTGATGAAAGATAATTTACACACCACCAGCGGAATAGATTTTTGTTGATTGGATACCAGCGGAATCGATTTTCGTGGATTGTGAAGAAGAAGAAGAAGATGATGATGGTGTCGATGGAGATGGTGATGGTGGTTGTGGCATTGGTGTTGGTTTTGGTGTTGTTTGTGGTGTGGTAGAGAGATCTTTGGTGGTGGTGGAAGAAATGAAGAAGAAGAAGAATAGGATCTTTTTGAGATGGATAGAAGGGCAAATTTGGAATAGATAAAATCTTAATGGACCCCTGATGGGCTTAAAAATGGATAGGGGTATTTTTATTGTATGATAAGGGTAGTTGTGAAGCCCTTAAAAAGGAGGGTCATTTATATAATTCCCACCGTCCAAAATGTGGCCGTGAGAACGTATTGCAGCACATCATATGGGCTCCAATCAAATGCTGAACAAGTGCAGCCCATTCAAATACCAAGCCTGTCAGTTAGGAAGAACTGACAAGCAAAAGCTCCAGTAAACTCATTCAAGAACTGACAACACATTATTCTTTTCTTCCTGCGGATAGACACTCCATCGTGAGAAATAAATTTCCTTGAGTTCTATTTTTCTCCGATCAAAATCACGGACAGTCACATCTCCGTGAAAAGATAAAGTCACGGGATTTCAATTTTCAATCAAAACATTCCGCGGACACTTCCCCCTCTGTGAACTATAAACTCTTCTAGATTGTTATCCCCTGACAGCTAATTCTCGCGTATACCAGGCCTTCCGAGAAAAAGATTTCCTTATGGATTTCAAAACTCGGTCACACTCCCACTTCATTTAAACTCTTCTCTATTACATGTTATGTGAACTGCAGACTCGAGCATGTTCTTTATTCCCATGCGTCTGATCGTCAATCACCCTTCTCTCTTGTTACTCGAGTTCACCTCAGTCATCTTCACTGGCCATCATTTACAGCAGCTCCACCTTCCTTCGGTAATCATCATAACAACAACATTCTTCATAAACTCCATCTTCGTCGCTGATATCAAATGCCATACTCGAGTCCTTCCCTATTCCTCGGCTGAAAGTCTCCCAACTATTGCTACCCAACCAGTTCCATTTACAACAACCTTAACATTGATCACGAGCATCACCAGCTTCATGCCCCTGCCAAAACTCGAGCTTTCCATCACTGTCATTCGAGCTCTAACTTCATCGATCTCGGCTTCCTCATCTCTGTTTCCTCTCGACTGCAGACAAGCATCACCATTCGCATATTCATCGTTTACGGTCACCATCGCCTATACTCAAACCCGAGCTCCAACAATGACAATAGACGACATCACAAGCCAACTCCATCTCCATTCCTACCAGCTGCAACTCCTCATTATCTCATCCATCCATAATCCTCACTCCCAACTCGAACTCTACCTTTTCATGTTTCGCTTTTCTCGAACTTTCACCATTACGAACTATCACAGCAACACATTCGTATCACAACTGCAGATATCACCAGTCAACAACATCAGCTCAGCTCAATCTTCACCATCCATTATATTAGCGATGATAATCATCTTTGCCAGCACTCCCATCACTGATAGCATCAACAGCTCCCTGTTAAACCCATCACTGGTCATGATCACTGCAATCAATGGAAATACCCAACTCAACCGCCATTCACTGTCATCAACACTGCCAAGTGCCAACACCCCTTTTCAACTCCATTTACATCTCCGCATTGGCAGCTCATGTTCTTCTTGTGATAATCAGTTCTGCCATCATATACCACCCCAGGTTGTCGAGCTCTATTACCTCCGTCAACTTCTAATGGCAGCAACGTACTCAATCTCTTCCATCACCCTCAAACATCGTATGCATGCTGTTGAAGATGAAGGTATATTAAGGGACCTGATATTAAGATAAGGGATGTTCTGAAAGTCTGCCCCTAAATTGTTTCTAGCAGGTGGCTTCCTTGAGTAACTCAGGTGGGTGTCTTCATAAATTATGTGCTACAAAACTTTTCAACAACTTCGGCTTGCTTCAAATGCTTATAGATTCTTCACACGACGTCGGATTATATTGATTCCATTCTTTCGCCGTTGGCTTCGTCTTTCCGTCCTCTTCAACGTGATAGTGAGAATTCGAAGATTCGAATGACTTCTACTTGGTATTTGGCCTTCTCCGCTTGCGGCTAACTTCTTTTATTACACAATTGAGTGCCAATTCGCTTCTTTTGGATAATTCACATAATAAAACAAAAATAGAGAAAACCAAACGTAATATACAATAATTCACAAGAATATATAGCAGTTACTAGCATGGATTCGACACTAAATATATGCAAAATATGCACTTAACAAATACTAATATATAACAGTAATAAGACAAGCTTTATTGATAATGCTCTAGAAAAACCATTGAAATAGATTATAGAACCTGCCGCCCCATGGCTAGTAATTGTTGCGAACGGTGAAAAGACAATCAACACATGAATTTGGTCCAACTTGTATTGGAGTACAAGGTTATAAGTTTATGGATAATGTTAGATTATTACCACTGAGAGGATATGATACGGCATAACGGAAACGATTTGAAATAAACCGACATGCGGAGAATCCATTCCAGCAATAGGACCCAAAAGAAGATGAACAACTCCAATCCAAGAGCAAATAAGAAGAATAACAACTCTAATCCATGAGTAAATCGAAAGTTAACGGTGTTAAACCAACAACTTAATCAATAATTCATTAATCTGATAAACGTTACAATGATAATGGAAATGGCTATTTATAGCCTACAACCTGAAAACCCTAAAGTCTAAAGTTACTAAACTATCTAAAGAATATATTATTCTCATAAAAACATGATAAATCTAAGAAATAAACTAATTATCCTAATAATTAAAATACCAAAACTAACAAATATCCAAGGTATTAACTATATCTTGGAATATATATGACTTGTGAAGATATGTCCCACATCAGGATGTGACATGGTTATTGGTGCAGATTAGTTGCGTAAGCTTTGGGATGTCACGTTTAACCTTACACACATGAGCATTTCCTATGAATATCATGGTAAGCAAATCGCTGTCACTTGAGCTACTGAGAAACCTTCCCTCATGATGATGACAGGTAATGCAGTGAAGCAATATTTTCTAAGAAACTCCCATGGTCTTATTTTCCATTTTTTTCTTATCTCTGTCACCAACCCCACCACATACTCAATACCAACACAACTTCTTCCACTATTGATTGGCCCGAGGTGGGGTACGAAAACTCGAAAAAGGTTTGGGCTCGTTTTCTTTTAGCTAAATTTCTAATAATATTAGGTAAAATCAAATAGTATGAAGTTAAATCTACTGAGCTACCAGGTATTTGGTTGGCTCATAATGCGGTGGATACAAACAATAAAGTTATGATAGGGGATGGAAGTTTAACTTTTAATATTCGGTATGCTAATACTTCTATTGAAAATATCATTAAATCTCAAGGTTTGGATCACCAAGTTATGGTTAATGTTCTGATTGTGAATGGAGCTTGGGTGATACCAGATAAACAAACACAACGTATGCTCAGTGCTATAATTATTGAAGACCGCTAAGGCCGATGGGAGGGGATGATATTCAAATATGGAAGCCATATTTAAAAGGTATTTCTCTCACGATCATCTAAGGAATTCATTCACACTAGGTATGAATATTTTGAGGGTACTTCTTTGTTGTGGTGCGGTGCTATTAATCTTAATCATGCATCAAAACGGAAATTTTGCGTATTGTATGCGATACTTTAGATAAGGTGCAAAGCTGGTTCAAAATTTCTATCTCAAATAAATGTTACTTGTGTAAGCAATCCGAGGAATCCCTGAACCATATACCGTGGAGTCGTTCTTTTGCAGTTCGTGCTTGGAGTTGGTTATCTAGTATTTTTAATATTCAACCCCATTTGAACGTTTATAACTTATTATAAATCTAGAAAGTGAGAAATCGGATTTGTGGCCTGTAGCAATATTGGTTACATGGGCTGAATTGTGGAATACAATAAACAAAATAGTTTATAAGAAGAAAACATCCAATCAGGTATTATTTAAGAAGAGGGTGTCACATTTGATACATGAATAATCGTTGTGTCTTAAAAGTTTCATGCATAATACCCTTGAAGACTTTTAAATTCTGAATTAGTTTCAATTAAGTATATAAAGATAAATAATATTGATCTTGTAGGGTGTCTTTGGAGTCCCACGGAAGATAATGAGATGCTTTTGTGTTGCAATGGTGCAACAAGAGGGTGCCCAGACGTTGCTGGGGCGTGAGTAGTAGTTAGAGATGCAGCTTGCAATTTTTTAGGAGCGATGGGTATTGGTGTTGGAATTATGGATAATTATTTTGCAGAACTGATGGATGTTATTTTAGGGCTTGAATGAGCTTTGAAATGACAAATTGGTCGAGTTCTGATCCGTTATGACTTTATTAATGTTGTTACGACCTTGGATTCTAATGAAGTTCCTTGGATTGTTAAACATAGGTGATTAGCGGTGTGTCATAACTATACAATAATAAGATTTCAGCATAATACAGTAAGGCAAATTTCGCAGCGGATGTTATGGAGACACGTGGTTGTTTACCCAAAATGGAGAGGGTTTGAGTTATGATGAGAGAACATATTTTTTGAGCTCTATTGAATATCATAATGTCTCATTTTATAGATTTAGATAGTCTGTAAGTTTTTGGGGTCTGTTGACCTCATTTTTGTAATATTTTATAAATATTAATATAATTTGGACTTACAAAGAAAAACCTATGTATCACATCTAATGTTTGCTGATGATTTCATACTTTTTATCTTGATAAGAATGTTATAAATACTTTATAAAGAACCCTCAACACCTATGCTTCTTAGTCAGGACAATGTACTAGCTAATTGCAGAAATCACTATTCACTTTAGTAGATGTGTTAGTCCGAGCAGAAGAGGTGAGATTACCAGCATGATAGGAGTTCAACAAATGCAAATTTCTGATAAGTATATCGGTCACCAACTTCTCAATCCCTCATATAGGATTGATGTTTCTGAATTCCTGGTCGATAAATTTGATACTAAGCTGGCAGGGAGGAAGAGAATTCATTTAACTCATGCGACGCAGAACTATCACGATCAAACATGTTCTAGGTATTGTCCCTTCGTATTATATGGCGACTTTATTATTTCTAAGAAGATTTCGGGCAGACTCACAAGGACGATACATAATTTTTTTGTGGGGACATTTTAGAGGCAAGAAAAGCTCATCTGATTAACTGGGATAAATTTGAGAAGCTGAAATAATTAAGCGGTTTAGGCATTTGAAATTCACAACTTTTAAACAAAGCTATGATAGCTAAACTAGTATGGAAACTCTTAGAACAATGACTGTTTGATGGTGCCAGCATGATGGCAAAAAACTTCAAATAACAACTTTTGGGATGTGCAAAAAGCTCCAAAATGCTCTTTTACTTGGTTAGCAATGCTGAATTGTGAAAGTGATATAAACGATCGATGTTGTTGGACTGTTGGTACTGAAAAGAGTATAAATATAAAGAATAACCCTTGGATTTCCAACATCAACAATAAGAGACCTACGTCAAATCAACATGTTAGTAATTGTCCTTATATAGTGGATGAGTTGATTATCGGGAATCCTACCGGATGGGATACAAATAAGCTTGAGCACATGTTTCCTCCTCAGGAAGTCACTAATATATAGGATATCTACATCGTTAATAATCAGTTAGAAATATTGAGGATAAATTGTTGTGTACTCACCACGCTAATGGGATCTTTTCTGCCTAATCCTTCATCAAAACTCTACAGGACAAAATTCCTTCTTCTTCTAATGGTGGTAACTATGAAGAATTTTCTTGGAAGAAGTTCTGGCCAGTGAAAGTTATACCTCCTAAAATACACATGTTTATCTGGAGACTTCTTAACAATGGGATTGATGTGGGAGAAGACTAATGAAATTCTAGAAAGATCATAATTCTGAATGCAGATTGTGTAAGTGTGTTATAGAAATAATAAAACTTCTCTTCATTTATTACCCAGTTTCTCAAGCTTTTATTTTTTGTCTCTCATATGAATTTCAGAACCGGTGAAAGAATGAATCAATCAATGCATCATTATATAAAGAGCTGGTCATTAGAAGGTGGAGACTATTCAAGGTTAATGTCTGCCGTGGATTATCTGGAAAACCAGAAATAACAACATATTCAACAAAGGTAAAATCAATATGCAGTCAATGATACATGAGGTCTTTAAATGGTACAATATTGATGACATAATTCGGGATTTTACAGTGATTCCTACCGAACAAGATCTTTTAGAATCATTAGTGTGATTTTCTCCTTTATCCTCAAAGATCAAAATCAACTTTGATGGTCCCGCTAGCTCAAAAGGATATGCTTGTGTAGCAGTTGCTAGGGAATAGTTCTCTGATTTCAGTGGTTGTCAGATAAAAGCTCTTGAGTTCAATTCTTCAGTTGAAACATAAGCGTGTGGTGCTCTAGTGAATATTGAATTAGCTATCATAAAGAAGCTAAAGCATATTATCAGTAAAGGTGATTCCCTCATTGTGATTAACTCTCTGAAATACAATAATTCTCCCACTCTTTGGAGTATCAAGAATACTATTACTACAATCAAGGATACTCTTAGTCTTTTCCAGTCTGCAGAATTCAGATTTACCGAAAAGGAGGCCAATGTTATGACTCACTCCTTAATAGCCCAGTTGAACATCAACTGTCTAATCAATGGTGGAGTTCCCCTCCTCCGTGTATTACTCACTTGTTTAGAGCATTTCCTATGGGTAGTCTCCATTTGGAGACTAACTCGCCCATATGAAGGACCCCTCGCTCATATGAACGAGTGAACCTACTATGGGCAAAAAAAGAAAAAGAACACTACACAGGAGATAGTCTCCCCTAAAAGAAAAATTTGATACCAAACGGGGGACAGTCTCCGTAAAGAGAAAAAAACGGAGACCGTATCCGTTAGGTTATAAAACCTAGAAAACATCCAGAGACGAGTTTTACTTCCCTTTCTTTTTTTCATCTCATTTCTCTCTATCACTCTTCTTCTCTATCCCTCTCTTCAATCTTCATCTATTATCCTCATATCATCAAATTAAATGAAACCCATTATATATTACTGAAGGCAAATCTTTCTTGAGTCTTTGTAAATCGTTATTTGGTATGATTTGGTTATGCAATTTCGTTTTGGTGAAGAAGACATGGATGGAGAGTGTTGAATCGAGAGGAAGAAGAAAACTTCAACACAAAAGTAGGGTAGAATGAGAGTTGGAGTTGAAGTGGAATGAAGAGAAAAGAGTTAGAGTTGTTGGTTTTATATGCTAAAATGTAGTTGTTGTGGAAAAAAATATATATTCAAATATCAAACAGGAGATAATCTCCCGTTTGTTTCTTAAAAACCACTGAAACGGGGGACAGTCCCCCGTAAATCTGAGAAACAAAACAAAAAAAAAAACGGGAAACAGTCCCCCGTTAGGATATAAATTCTTTAACTAACGGGAGATAGTCTCCCGTTTATTGTTTTTTTTTCCTGACGGGTGATAGTCCCCCGTCTAGTGTTACACTCCCAACCACTCGTTCATTTGAACGAGCGCATGAACGTGTTTGGCTGAAAGGGGGCTAAACACTACCCATAAAAGCCTCAAATTTGGTCTAATCGGTAGTGCACTCCTTCATTTGAAAGAGTGACACTACCCATAGGAAATGCTCTTTACCCATAGGAAATGCTCTTCATTCACACACAGTTTTAAAGTTTTAAACATCAAAATTTTAAAAAACAAACCATAAACATAACTACTTAAGTCTTCATTGGGTGCCAGGGATTATTATCAAAGGATTAAAACCAAACTATAATAAGACAAAACAATTTTTATATAGGACAAAATAGTTTTTGCCTTGGCTAGCAATCCTGAAAATTCGCATTCACATAACAAGAATGGGAATCGAAAAGCACCGGCTGAAAGCTCATTTTTATTTTATAAGAACGTGTGGTCAGTCGTCATTCTTATTCTTTTTTCCTGTGAAAACGATGACGATTGAGTATGGCCGGGCTTTTGGCCATACTACTTCCAACAAACGAGAGAAAAGAGCACGAAATGGACCGGAAAGGCGGAAAATGAAATTTGACTTTCAAGTGATAATTAATGGAGTATATCTTTCTCTCCAAAAATCCAGTCGCATCTCATTTCATTTCCGTTCTTTTCCAGAAAACATAAATCCCTCAAGAAAAGCACAGATTCCCTCTCTCTCCCTCCCCCCAAATTTCCAGGAGCGAGCGAGACAGAGAGGGAGAGATTTCTGTGCTGCTGTTGGATTCGCCTCTCTCATATATCTAGATTGCATACAGATATTTGGATTAAATAGATCTCCCTTTGTTTTTGTCAATAAAATTGACAAAACCTAGGGTTTCATTTTCATTTCGTTTTGAAAAGCTATGCCTACATATACAGCAATAGCTCTAGAAAGATTATTGGAACCTAATTCTTCTTCTCCTTCTTCAAAATCTAGCTTCAAATACCAAAACAATAACAACAACAACTCCGTTGTTACTACTACGAAGACAAAGAAACCCCCAAAACATATATACATATCATCACCAGCCTTGTATACTACTCCAGAACCAGCTCCGATTCCCTATACCTCCACTTCCGATTCGGTATCTCCGTCTCCATATGTCGTTAATCGTAAACGTAGAGATCATTTTAATGTAATTCCTGAAGCTACTAATAGACACCATGGTTTTCAAGTCACTAAATCAACAACTAATACTAGTGGTGGAGATGACAATGGGGAAACTAATTTAGAGGTTGGAAATGATGGGAATGCTGAGAATTCATTACTTGATGTTGAGATTGAAGATGGAGAATTGTTAGTGGAGACTAATGTTAGGGATCAGAGCGCGGCTGATTTTACAACACCGATGAAGAATGTAGTAGAGATAAGTAATCTGGGCGATTGTGATTATGCATCCTGTGCTTCTACTCTTGCTACAAAGTGCATGAAAGTAATGCCGTCTCAGTCGGAGTTCTTTGATGCTGATGAAGGTACACTGCCTTACACATGTGATTCAATTTTTGCAATTTTTGTGTTTTTTCAACACTTTGGTTTGAGATTCTCTTTCAATTTACTCTAATGAGTTTATATAAGGAGAGAAATGCTCATCGCATCATTTAGCGTTTGTCTCGTGGTCGAGAATGTGTACTGCTCTCAAATTTAAAATTCAGGATATTCCATGTTCTTACCGTTGAGATTGGTTTTGTTTATTTTTCTTCTTAGCTTAGCACATTGATCTTATTTAGTTGCAAGACCATTCACTGTTTGGATGATTGGTTTTGTTTATTTTTCTTCTTAGCTTAGCACATTGATCTTATTTAGTTGTAAGACCATTCACTGTTTGGATCGTGCCCTTACAGCTGTGGCACCTAAATACAAAAATCTTTAGTTGCAACTAGAGGAAACTTAAAGACCTTTGATATAGGATGCCAATCACCTTTGTTAGTGTCCTGTGTTTGCTATGCTGGGTGTGTGCTTCTACGAAGGTATATCATGTGGCTCAAGAACTTCCATCCCATGTATGTTTAGCATTAAGAATCACAATCCTCATATTGATTATTGCGACATATTTACGAAAAATACATGCAGTAATGTAGCAAACTATGCGAGCATTTCTAATTAGGTCATATTGTCATATGCTCTTAAGACAAGTCATATCTTATCTTTGTTAGATCAATAATTTAATAGGAGCTCTAATTTGGTTTCTTGTAAGAAGGTGGTTACTGATCGTCGAGGATGTGCAAATAAATTAAGACACGTAAAAAAGAAAGATCATGATGTACTATTTTGGTTCATTTCACCTTATGTAGGCAGAGGAAGTTAATAAAATGCCAGTACAGCACGGATCCAGTTATCATTTTTAACTTAATATAGAAATGTCTCCGCATGGCCGAGTATCCTATGCTGATTATATATGTACATTATGCTAATTTATCACCTTACACACAATTTCTACAACTAGATAGAGTAATAGACTACAAGCAATTTTTAACTAAAACATGGTTACAGCTTACATCCCTTCAGTTGATGAGTGCAACTTTGTGCACCCCCCTAAAACCGGGTGCACATTCTCCACCTTCTCATTGGGTGCTGCATTGCATTGGAAAGTGGAGATGTTTATAAAAAAACAAGTCTTTTGAAATCTTCTCATTGTTTTTCAACTTCTTCAACTTCCAATGCAGCGCACCACCCAATCACAAGGTGGGGAATGCACCTCGGTTAGGATCAATCTGAAAGTTAGAAAAAATTGCTCAACTATGTTCTTTTGCTTGATAGACTTCTAGGTCTGTCTCCTCGTGTATATTTGATGGAAGACAACATTTTTATATACGGGGCCAGAACAGAGTCCACGTCATGCTTTAGCAGACATGCATTTTTCAACCTTGCCATCACATGTTGTTTCATTTATAAAGCATGACATGGACTCTCTTCTACCGTTCTTTTATGCCATATGTTTCTTCCACCAAAGGGTAGTGAGGAAACAGAAGTAAAGGTTCTAATATGCAAAACCTAGTTAACAAGCTGTAATCTTTATCTATTCACTACAGATTTTTATTAATCTAAGGTATGTTCTGTTATAGTACTATTTGTGGTGTTTTTCTAGTTGTGGTACCTATGTTCCTGAGCATAAAGTAAAATCCAGCATACAGTATGTCCCAATTACTAGTTTTTATCATGGGGATCCTATACCTTCAAGCATACTTCTATATATTGTTGTTAAATTTTGTGAACAACTCAGAATTCTTGTTTCTTTTATTTTCTATTTTCTCATAATATACTGAGGCTGGATAATTTTCCTCTTTATATTGTCTGTTTTCATAGGCTAAGGGTGCATTCTTATTATATTATTGCGTATTCTGTTTTATGCTACCCTGTTTCCCATTGTAAGTTTTCCCTGATTGGCCAACCTGTTTATCTTTGTGATTGAAACACACAGAATTCTTCTCTGATTCTTCCATTTCAAATGCATCTCCATCTCGATCTCGGTTCTCAAGCATCGAGGAACTGCATGCCGCGAGGGTCCACCTGTTTGATGAGATTGAGAGGCGTAAGAGAGCAGAGGATGCACTTGCTCGCATGCGTAACCATTGGCAGAGTATTAACAGCCATTGGCGCGCATCCGGGGTTGCGCCATCCCTTCCTGAGACCCAAGAATATGAAGTAGATACTGAGCTTGAGTTGGATGATAGGGTGGAGAAATTCTGCCAGGAAGTTGTTGTCGCAAGGTTTGTCTCTGAAGCGGTTGGTAGAGGTTTAGCTCGCGCCGAAATTGAAGCAGCTGCCGAGACCGTTCTGGAATCTAAGAACCTTGAAATTTCACGGCTGCGAGACAAACTACAATATTACGAAGCAGTGAATCATGAAATGTTTCAGAGGAATCAAGAAGTTGTTGGTATGTTCTTCTTTGCTCCGCTTCTCTTTGAATCGCTTATCTCCGAACTTTTTAATGATTAGTTTACAGACGTGGGCATTTGTGATTTTAATGGGCATTAAAAGTTCATTAAGATGGAATTTTTCCACCGTCTTCAAAACTAGTACACCCTGTTTTTTTTTCTAATCCCAAATATAGTACCTTTTGCCTTTTCTAATCCTCAACGTAGGTATAGTCAGCCAGGCATCTTCATTACAGTATGTTTACCCTGGGCATTCTGGTCCCAAACTACTTCAGTAACCTTTTTCTAAATCAAAACTTAGGGTCCTTGTCTATTTTCAAAACTGAATAGTGGTATGTAATGAATCTGTTGATGGGTGAGCATGGTGTACATGTAGTTCTATTTAACCTACTAAAAATGCAATGGACAACAATACCACTGCTGCCAGGATACTGCTTAGTTGTCTTATTTAACAATTACTCGTGAAATCTACTTAGCTGTCTTGTGGAATTTTGATTCAGAATTAACTCGAAAGCAAAGAGAAGTGAGGAAGATGAAGCAGAGATGGATTTGGAGTTGTATAGGCGTGTCAATCACACTTGGAGCTTCATTTCTTGCCTACTCATACCTTCCTGGTAGTAATAATTGTAGTGATTCAATTGAAGAGTTTGCTGATGTTCTTCCTCCGCCGGATAGTGCCAGTACATCAGCAAGTCTTAACTAAAAGTGACAAAGTTTATCATTCATCTGTAGAGCCCTGATAAACGGGATGTATGATCGATTTTGTAGCGGAAATGTCCAAGAGTGGAGGGCGAAAGAGAGAAGTGCAAATACTGGGTTGTCACTCGCATCTAATCTTTTTTTCTTTTCCAAATTATCATTTTTGATTTATCTAACCAAATGTGGCTGGTAACCCCATTCAGATATTGGAATCAAAATATGAAAGAAAAGCTTTATTTATTTTTATGTTGGCTACTACCCTCAATGTAAAATTGCAATATGTGCATGTGGGTTTTTTAATGCTCTTGACAGCACCCCCAACTTTGCCAAATCTAAACAAGGTGTGATTGCTTAGATACAATCTTTAGAATGCTAACCGCCTAGGTGCAATCTTTAGAATACTACATATAGTTTGTATTTCTCAAAGAGGTATTTGCTTTTATTGTCATTGACTCGATGCAGAATGCTTGGTTAAATTGTTACTTTTTGCTTAATTTTTCCCTTACACGTTGTAACGTTGTTGTTCATTTTCGCTGAATTGAAGTCTTGATCTCACTCTGCATCGAGTTAGGTCCCTTTCTAACTGAATGGTCACCACGTCAATACTTCCCAGATCCCACCTCCTAGCTGTTTTCAGTCATTGCAAGATCTCCTTAGGAAATCTGCAATTAGTATGAGAATGATAATAAAAATAATTAGGAACGTGGCGTCCTGGAAATCAGAAGCGTGGACTGATGAACCTGGCTAGGTTGGGGTAGGCGTGGAATGCTTTGATGCATTCATTAATTAAGTTATTATTCTGAATGAATGAATGGTGCGTAGTCAAATCAAATGCATCACTTACCAAAAAATAAAAAAATAAAAGAGGGAGGAGAAAGAAACAATCAAAAAGAATCAAACGGAGATCACGAATGGCTAGTTGGTAGGCTGCAACAACAAATGAATTTGCTTTTGCTTTGCTTTGCTTTTTCTTCTTCTTCTAATCACGTGTTTATTTGCTAATCATATAATAATAGTTTGAAAGATTCATTGTATCACGTGATTTACAATGAGATGCATCTTTATTAATTTGTTCCATATAGTGGTGTATTGTCACAGGTTCGCACTTCTCAAATGCAACACCAACTTGACAATGGCAATTATGCTCCACAGCACAATCTCAGCCAACTCGCACTTAGCCAATACTTCAACTTCTCGACTAATACTCTATTCAGCACATACTAAATAGAGGTTCTGCTCACAAATCTTTCAAGTCTTCAACCAATTGCACACACTCCGCTTGATGCCTAAACAATAAGCCGAAACAAAGGGAAAATATGCACCAACAGAACTTTTCTTTAAATCAGGCCTTAGCCTTTTATTTATTGCACACTTAGGGTTACACACTCTTCTTGTTCCGGATTACCCAATCCCTTCACAAGATCAGGCTTATATAGCCTTACAAAAAGCTATGTACAACTAACCGCAAGCGATTCTGGTTTTACTTTACATGTGGCAGTTAGCTAACTATGCTAACCTTTGCCAAACCGTTCCCTAGCCAAACGAGTCATTCATATCAGTTAGAAAGCATAAAGTAAACCCACTCTCGTGTAACCAACTCTAAACCGTCAAGGCCATGTGCCCCGCACATGTCATCTTGCCTTGTTGCCTGATCAACGCATTTGCCAGCCAAATATTGCGCCATCACGGCTGTGCATCATTCTGCCAATGATGCAAGTGTGCTAATGCAAGTCTTGCTTGCATGCCTGTACGCCCCATGCATATAGGTAACATGCCAAACTCATTTGGCATCTCTTGATGCTAATCTCGCATCCTTGGCCATGTCCAAACCTGTTTGGCACATGCCATTCTCTTCTTCAGTAACTCGGACATGCACTTGTACCGAATACCGCTATTATGGCTTACGTTGCGCTATTATGGCCTCATTGCACTATTATAGCTTCGCATTGCACAATTACGGCGACGTACTTGCACCTCGACACTTTGTCCAATCCCACGTAATGCGCCACGGTTGCGCATCATCACTTGGCCACTTGACATCACCGTTATAGACCTCCCCACCAGTCAACTGAACTCGACGCCCTCGTCGATTCTTTTGCCGTAGGTAAGCTTTGAATTTGTTCTTCAAATTGCCACAATGTAGTATCCTTCTCCCAAGAAGCTTCGGAATCTGGGCAACCCTTGCCACTTAATTAGAAAATAAGTTCTCATATTCTTCTTGCTTTGCCCCATAACTCGATCATCAAGTATTGCCTCAACTTGCTTATCGAATTGTGATTTGATTATCGGTGGTGCACGCCGCTTGTTGTCTCGAAGTGTCCAGCAAATCGGGATGGTATTTCTTCAAAAGTCGACATGAAAAGTGGGATGCACTTTCAACCCGTAAAGCAACTCAAGTCCTGTAAGCCACCTTACCAACTCTTTTAATCACTTTAAAGGGACCATCATATCTTGGAATTAGGCCTCTATGCACTTTGTCTTGCTAGAAATCTTCTTCCAAATCTAGAGCGTTAGCTTTAACAAACACCATATATCCCACCTCAAACTCTACATCTCTGCGATGCAAGTCAAAGCATACTTCTTCATTCGTCTTTGCGCCTTTGATAGACTATCACGCGCCTCGCCTCGATCATCTCTCGTCTTTGACCTTGCATAACGATAAGTTGCTGGACATGAACCTTGCTTTTTAGCCTTTGGCACCTCATGAGGGGTTAATGGCTGCTGGCCTCGTAGCTAACTCGAAAGGACTCAGCTCCGTAGCTGAACTCTTGTGCAAATTGTAACAAAATTGGGCCGTATCCATCAACGCCACCCAATTTCCACGGCTTGTCGTCACATAATGACGCAAGTACTCTTCTAGCAATGCATTTATCCGCTCCGTCGACTATCGGTTTGGGGGTGATTGCTAGTAGAAAACTTTAGTTCGAACCAAGCATTCCAAACAAGGCGGTCAAAACCTGCTGGTAAAACCGTGAGTCCCTATCACTCACAATATCTCGAGGAATTCCCAATACTTCACTACATTCTTGAAGAACAGCTCGCTGCAACGTCCGCATTGCAAGAATGGGGGCATGGAATGAATGTAGCATACTTTGAAAGCGATCAACGACGACCATTATCGAGCTAAAGCCTTGCACCTTTGGCAACCCGTTAATAAAGTCCATCGACAAGCACTTCGCCATGGCTTGTCTCGAATCGGCAAAGGTTGTAGCAATCTCGCCACGTTTCTCCTTTCCGTCTTATCCAGTTGACACACCAAGCATGTCTTCACATACAATTCAACATCTTCTTCCATCTTAGGCCGCGAATAGGAACGAGCTATCAAAGCATGCGTTCGTTCCATGCCTGGATGACCAGCCCAAATGGAATCATGCGTCTCTCGCAAGAGTTCCCTTCTCAAGCCACCTGAATTAGGTACATAAATTTTTCCTCCCTTGGCATAAATGACTCCATCATCTATCCAAAATCGACGAACGATCCCATCACAGATCTGTTTAGTCAGGCGCACACATGCCCGATCATTCTTCGTCTCTTCTTTGATTCGAGGCAACAACTCGCCTCAATCGTGGTCGATCCGCAACGTATTCTCGCCACCAACTTTCTCGCTTAACGCATATGGCACAGAATTAAGCCTTCCTGGCTTATGCTCGAACTTGTATTCGAACTCGCTCAAAAAGTCAAGCCACCTTGCTTGTTTTGGCGAAAATTTCTTCTGGCTGTTAAAGAACGTAATGGCCACATTATCCGTCCTTATGATGAAATAAGTTCCCAACAAATAATGGCGCCACATTCTTAGGCAATGTATCACTGCCAACATCTCTTTCTTATGCACAATGTATCTCCCTTCAGCATCATTAAGCTTACGACTCTCGTAAGCCACTGGATGGCCATCTTGCACCAAGACTCCCCCTAGAGCCATGTATGAAGCATCAGTGTGCACTTCAAATGGTACATCGAAGCTAGGCTGTCGAGACCTCTTCCTTCAATGCATCGAATGACCGCTGACACTCGTCAGTCCATGCCCAAGATTTGTCCTTCCTCAACAAATCTGTCAATGGGGCCACTTTCTTTGAATAACCAACTATGAATCGCCGGTAATAGTTAGCTAAACCCAAGAAAGAACGAAGCTCTCCAAGCTTCTTAGGTTCTGGCCAATCCAAAATGGCCTCTACCTTTTTCTGGTCCATATGCACGCACCCTTGCGATATCACATGGCCAAGGAAAGTAATTGTGGTCTGGGCAAACTCACACTTTTCATTCTTCACATACAAACTTGCTTCTCTAAGCTTTGAAAACACTTTGCGAAGATGCATCGCATGCTCTTCCAAAGTCTCACCGTATATGACTATGTCATCCAAGTATACTACCACAAAACGATCAATGTACTCGGCAAACACATCCTTCATGAGGTTGCAAAATGTTGCTGGAGCATTCGTCAAGTCGAATGGCATAACACGATATTCAAAGGAGCCATACCTTGTTACCATTGCAGTCTTTGGTTCATCGCCTTCTGCTATGCGCACTTGGTAATAACCTGAGCGCAAATCCAATTTGGTGAAGAATTTAGCTTTGGCCAACCGATCAAACAAGTACGCCACTAGCGGAATTGGGTACTTGTTCTTCACGGTTAGTTTGTTCAAAGCCCTATAATCAACACACATACGAAGCGAGCCATCTTGCTTCTTTTGGGCAATGTAGGAGCACCAAATGGAGATTTAGACGGTTGTATGTAGCCTGCCTCCAAAGAATTGTAAATACGCTTGCGCATCTCCTCAAGTTCTAATGGTGACATACGATATGGTGCTTGCGCAGCGGCCTCGCCCCGGCACCAACTCTATCATATGATCGATCCTACACCGCGGTGGTAGCGTCTTAGCGATTCTGCGAGGCATTGTGTCCGCAAACTCTTCTAAGACCTCAGCTATTCCATCCTCTACTTCTACTACCTTTCCTGGTTTGATATCAACAAACACGCATAAGAAAGTAGCCAAGCCTTGGCGCATACCATCGTTCACCTGAACCGCAGACAAACATGGCTTGAGTGTCTTGTCTGGTTCACTTTGTCTCACCATAGAGACAAAACATGGGTATTGAGGGTGCATCAATATCCCATTTCTATGAGGTAATGGCGATGCCTTCGCCGCGCAAAAGAAATCCATGCCCAAAATCAGGTCAAAGTCATCCATGACCATAACTAGCAAATCTAGTTTTGCTTTCCATTCTCCAACTTGCACATCCGCATTGCGAACTTTCCCTCGGATCGGCTTGTGGTTCAGCGTTAACCAGTTTTGATGGTGCTAGCCGCGCTAGTAATCGTTAAGTTCAATGCCATGGCAACGCTTGGATGAATGAAAGACTTCGAGCACCCGTATCGACCATCGCTAATACCCATTCTCCATTGATCTTCACATCAATGTACATCAGTCCAGAAGACATCTTCTTCTCTGTGTGTGCTTTGCTCCCTAGCAAATGACTGATGTTGGCCACTACCAACATCATGCTGAGCCTTCCCAGCATCGTGTTGTTTCTCATCAACACTTGCAGCGTCTCCGGTACCCTTAGTGCAGTTCTGATATGTAGAAAAACTTGTTTCACCCTCATCAAGTTGTTCCGAGGACATCCTTCGTGCATGATTATCACTTGTAGATTCTTGAATTAACGATTCGCATACCTTTAATGCAACTCTTTGGTCTGATCTTCGCCCCATCCTTTGCCTGCCTTGTACTTTCTGTGTGGATCCTTCACTTCAAATACAATTTACAGTCAAACATAGAACAACAACAACTTCAATCAGCCTTATAATCCAACATGAAAAGAGAGAGACCCTTAACCAGGGCTCTGATACCCGAATTGTCACAGGTTCGCACTTCTCAAATACAACACCAACTTGACAATGGCAATTATGCTCCACAGCACAATCTCATCCAACTCACACTTAGCCAATACTTCAACTTCTCGACTAATACTCTATTCAGCCCATACTAAATAGAGGTTCTGCTCACAAATCTTTCAAGTTTTCAACCAATTGCACACACTCCGCTTGATGCATAAACAATAAGCCGAACCAAAGGGAAAATATGCACCAACAGACTTTTCTTTAAATCAGGCCTTAGCCTTTTATTTATTGCACACTTAGGGTTACACACTCTTCTTGTTCCGGATTAACCAATCCCTTCACAAGATCAGGCTTATATAGCCTTACAAAAAGCTACGTACAACTAACTGCAAGCAGTTACAGTTTTACTTTACATGTGGCAGTTAGCTAACTATGTTAACCTTTTCCAAATCGTTCCCTAGCCAAACGAGTCCTTCCTATCAGTTATAAAGCATAAAGTAAACCCACTCTCGTGTAACCAACTATAAACCGTCAAGGCCATGTGCCCCGCACATGTCGTCTTGCCTTGTTGCCAGATCAACGCATTTGCCAGCCAAATATTGCGCCATCACGGCTATGCATCATTCTGCCAATGATGCAAGTGTGCTAATGCAAGTCTTGCTTGCATGCCTGTACGCCCCATGCATACAGGTAACATGCCAAACTCATTTGGCATCTCTTGATGCTAATCTCGCATCCTTGGCCATGTCCAAACCCTGTTTGGCACATGCCATTCTCTTGCTGCAACTCAGACATGCACTTGTATTGAATACCGCTATTATGGCTTACGTTGCGCTATTATGGCCTCATTGCACTATTATGGCTTCGCATTGCATCATTACGGCGACGTACTTGCACCTCTGACACTTTGGCCAATCCACTGGTAATGCGCCAAAGTTGCGCATCATCACTTGGCCACTTGACAACACCGTTATATGTATCCATTATTAAGAAGAACAAAATGAGCCTTTCTGCTCAATAGAACGTCTTGTTGCGGGTAGATGTTGCACGCAACATCCGTGGAGCAGTCTTTAACCATCCATTCACTTCAGACTTTCACTCATATATATGTTGCTCCCATCTAGGGCTGCACATGGGTCGGGTTTCAACTAATACCAACTACCAACCCAACTATAGCGGGTTTTTATTTTCATAACCAACCCCGCCCGCTCAAGTATCGGGCGGGTTCTTGACCCGCCCGTACGGGTTGGTCGGTTTCGGGTTTTAATCCGTTTAAACCCGCTTCAGGTTGTAACAAAGAAAAAGGTTTATGTGTAAAACAGGCGTGTTAGGTTTATGTGTCTCGAAACAGCCGATAATTTTAGTTATGGTGCTTACAAATGGACTGTTCATTTGGTTACTAATAACAGCCGCTTGGAAAAAATTATCTTCCCCATCTTTTGGGGCCTCATAACATTGAGGTAATAATTATACATGCTTAATATCATTTTCCCTATATCAATGATTCTGAAACTTGAGAGACTGTCTACTGCCAAGGCATATATAGCATCAAGCCATTAAGCATATTTCCAAATGCCCATAGCATGTAATATTTTATCAAAATATGGGCCTGGTAATTTTTGAAATACAAATACCGTAAGTTTCCTTATCTACTACTAGGGTTTCGATCGATGGAGGGCTAGGATTAGTTTCTATCAATGGTCTATATTTACCGGGTTTTTTGGGTGGGTTTGGGCGGTTTTCTCTAATAACCAACTACCAACCCAACTATAGCGGGTTTTCATATTCATAACCAACTACCAACCCGCTACGGGCGGGCTCGGGTTAAAAACCCACGGGTTTAACGGGTACGGGCGGGTCTTGTGCAACCCTACTTCCATCGAATGTAGGGCCTGGCATTATGTGCTAGCATGACGCGGTCCTTCTTGAACCGTAAAAAGAATCAACTTAACTTGGGTTATGTCAGCTGAGTAGGGATATGACTCGTAGCTGTGAATTGATGAGAATTAGATTCTCTATATTACCGATAAAGAATTTAATGTCTGTGAGTTTCAAACTCAGGTTTTGATGTTGTTGTCACCAATAATTTTATTATTGAATTCTGATATATTTTTTTTATTGGTAGAAAAGCTGGTGCTGACAGGTATAAATTAAAATCTATTGATATTTTTGAAGAAAAAAAATCAAAACGTAATGTGGACTGCTATTTGAAAGAATCCAAAACCGTCTCTCTCAATGGTCATATACTTTTTTTTGTTTTTTGTTTTGTAAGTTTCAGAACATTTATTGGAAGCTAACGTTTTTCGAAAGGGTTCTTATATAAATTAGGAGAGTCCGATTTTATGCACACTTTTTGATGAGCGTGCACAAAAACATTTCAACCATTGAAATTACCATGTAAAATTAACATTCTTTAAAAGAATTGTCCACAGAAATGAATGCAATTCAGGATATACGGCTTTGAGACAACCGGTTAAGAATGACTGATTATAAAGCTTCACTTGCCTTTCAAGAAAGAAAAACCTAACCACCTAATATACATGTGTAACATGTCCACATGTTGTAATATATCGACTAGTTGAATCATGTTATGATTAATTGAAAACGAAGAAGCTGAAAAAGAAGAAAAAGAACTTAAAAGAGATTGATTAATGGATACACCAACCTGTCTCAGAGATTCTTAGCGTAGATCAGATTAACTATGTTATAGCCGAGTCAGATTCAGATGCCGAGTCAGATTCAGACGCCGAGTCAGCAAAAAACAAACACATTCTTTGCTTATGTCAGCTGACTAGGGATCTGACTCATATTTGTGAATCGATGAGAATAAGATCTTTTTTAAATCGACGAAGAAATTAGTGTTTTTAAGTTTCAAACTCAGTTTATTATTGTTGTTGTCACCTAATAATTTTATTATTAAAAATTTTCAATACCATCTTTCTAAAAGGTCACATATATATTTTTCTCTTTTTAGTAGGTTTCAGAATTTTTTTGGGAGCAAATATTCTTCGAGAGGACCGCTATTTATCAAAATCATGAGAGTCCAATTGTATGCACCTTTTTTGATGAGCGTGCACATTACATTCCAACCAATCAAATTTTCATGCGAAATTAACATTCTTTAAAAGAATTGTCCATAAAAATGGATCCAATACTGAATATACGGCTCCGAGACAACCAGTCAAAAATGACTTTAAAAAGAACGCGTAATTGGGGGATATGGAAACTAATTGGGGGATATAGCTAAATGACAAAATAGGGATCCAAATATCCTAGCTGGGTTACCCCTTATATAATTAAATTATTAATTCCTAATCTAACCTCCCTAATCATAATTAGTTATTAATCCTGATTAGTAAAATATTAATGATTTGGGGGATATAATTTGTGTATTTATGTTTATTTGAATTTGTGTGGGTTAGTTGAGAGTAGAATGAGGGAAAAAAATTTTGAGTAGATTTTTTTTTTTTTTTTTGAAAATTGAAGATGATTGTGATGAGAGACTGAAACTTCTTTGAATATTTAGCTCAATTACAACAACAATCATATCTTCAATCTTCGATTAATGATAACAACTCACAATTGTTGTATGATGAACCAACACCTTTGAATCATTATTTTCGTGACCATGAAATGTTTTGTGAAGAACCAACTCAAGAAAGTAAACATGTTCAGCATACAAGCAACCCCAACACACAGGTAATGCTTCAAAGAGGTTGAAAATTTAATATTTTTTTTGAAACCGCCATTTCTCTCTGGAAAAAGCTTAGTATCATGTGATGCTCGTTGTATGAATTATACGCTTAGGTATCATTTAACCGGCATTGTATTCATAGATATTTGTATGCGGGACAAAATATCCCCCATTGTTCAAGAACATACCGGCGTGGTATTCAAACCAAGATTGTATGCGGTACATATTTATACTTTTTACCTACCAAAGAATATTCTATGGAATATTCAAACCGGCATTGTGAGTACATGACATAGAATCTCAAGGTTTACGATCTAAATGATAGCAACTTAAATGTCGAGGATGCCGGTTTTACATGAAAAACATACAGAAGCTAATGCTATTTTGAACTTAAATACCGCCATTTGTTTCTTTTAACTTCGTATCTTTCGGAACCTAATACTAGGTGATGAAAACTCAAATTCCTTGAATTCGGGTTTTAATACCGGCATGGAGAGTCGATTACCATTTATGCTTAGGTTATTAATCCCTATAGCAGTTTACTTTACTTATCGACAATGCCGGTTTTGAACTAATCCAATTTTCTTTTCATTCATTCCTTAGATTGTGACATACAACGATCAACCAAACTCCAAACCGCTCCATCGGGATACGTCGGAGTACTATAAAATGCCTCGTGTATGTTACCAAACAATACTTTCACCTAGTTTTTACATTTTATGTTGGGATTTGCTTGTAATCTCCCATTGTTGTCCTTATGTAGGGAATAAAATATGAAAAGGAAGCAATTGCTTGGGAAAAATCGACGGCTCTTAATAACATGTGTGTCTTAGTGAGGAATACCCAACGTTCAGATGTTCGTTTTGAGATGGTTTGCGAGAGAAGTGGAAAATACAATGAGAAAAATAGCCATAAGAGAAAGGGTTATGTATATGAAAAGAAGACTAAGAGGGTATACAAGACAGTTACGAGGAAGGATGACTGCCCCTTTAAGCTTGTATTCTATCTAAGAGGTTCAAAAAAAGAAGAAAAAGAATGGGAATGTAAGGTGTGGTTTGGCCGTCACAACCACCCCGATCCGAAAGATTTTGAAGGTCACTCCCTAGTTGCGAAGCTAAAACCTGATCAATTCGAGGATGTAAAGATGATGACCAAAGCATTTATCAAACCAAGAGTGATTCTCAGAACCTTCAAGGAAAAGGATAAGACCAACGTTTCTTCACTCACTACAATTTATAGCGCACAAGCAACCATTT
Organism: Papaver armeniacum; assembly: GCA_023531295.1. NCBI lineage: Eukaryota > Viridiplantae > Streptophyta > Magnoliopsida > Ranunculales > Papaveraceae > Papaver > Papaver armeniacum. Next base: position 264,380 of record JAJJWW010016767.1, read on the forward strand.
AAAGGTTGGAATGGGAAGGGAGGAGTGTTATGCAAGAATTTGAGAAGATAGTTTGGGATCACAATTACACGCGTATCATTAAAAGAGGTCCGGACAACAAGCCGCTTCAAATATTCATTTCGCATCCTTTGCTTTCACAATTGGCTCATACGTGTTGTGATGTTCTTATGATGGACTGCACCTACAAGACAAACAAATACAACATGCCGTTGTTCAACATCGTGGGGCAAACATCGGACAAGGTAACATTCACATTGACTTGGTGTTTAATGGAAAACGAGAGGGATTACAATTATCATTGGGCATTGCGGCAATTGAAATTATTGTTCCTGGAAAATCGTTTTCCGAAGGTCATCATAACCGATCAATTTGACGCACTAATGAATGCCATATCCGACGTATATCCAGGATGCACAAAATTTCCTATGTACATATCATATAGGTGAAAATGTGAAAAAACATTGTCATGCTTTGTTTGAACCCTCTAAGGCTGATATTAAGAAGAGAATGGTTGCTCACCTAGAGGAAGATGTTCGCAGAGATAAACTATCACCCGAAGAAGAAGAAAATGAAAGAGGAAAGATTAAAGAGCAAGTCGACAAAGAACACGATGAAAATCATAAAAGGTGGTTGGAATTTCTAAAGGATTGAGAGAAAGTTTATTGGTCTCTTACCGAGGACATGTATGAAAAGAGATTGAACAAGTTTATTGCCAAGTATAACGAAGTGTATCCAAGTGCCGTCTCATATTGTCGGGATAATTTGTTGGATAAGTTCAAGGAAAAATTTGTGCGTGTGTAGGAGCAGAATATCGCGACATCAATACTTTGCGAGAGTAATAAACGACTACATTGTGAAGGCGTCGCAGGGAAGTAATATAAATGACGCAATGGATGACGACAGTCAAAACATGAGAAAAGTGTGAAGACTTGGCGAAATTTAGGAGTGCCGCAAAGAAGAGTGTTTATAACACTCGCGACACTTCGCGAGTCATCCCTGAAAATAAAGGACAGCTTAGCTGTCATCCACTGTGTATTACCCTATATAAAGGGTTGAGTTAGTCTGTTGAGGGAGGGTTCTTTTTGAATTGTTAAGCAAGTCATTAGGAGAGAGAAAATCTAGAGTGATTGTAATTTCTTTAGCTCTGTTCTATCTAACCTTGTAAACATTTCAAGAAGATAATCAATAAAAATAGATAGTTATTCATCTTCAAATGGATTAGTAAAGTAAATTCTTGTGAGGGGTGTATTGTGGGATTTCACGCAACTACATATGCGCTAGAAAACAGGATGAGAAGAAGATCAACCTTGTGAATTGAAAGAATCAGGAGTCACAAGAAAGAAATTTCGGATAATTCTCAAACAATTTACTAAAATTGAGAAATGGCTAGAAGAAGGAATGCATTTAACAACCAACAATTGTGAGGAGAAGTGGGAGATTATGGAGAAAGGAGAAATGAAGTAGGTGAACCATCAAGAATAAAGGCAAGAGATAGAGAAGAAGGTCAAATTGACCACCAATTCAACCACCAATTCAACCAAAGATCGAATAGAGTGGTAGATTATGATAGGGTGAGCGTGCATATATGGAGATCAGACTGTGGAAGAAAGAGAAGAAGTGCAACAATTGATAGATAATGAACAAGAGGAGAGAAATCGAGAAGAAATGGGAGAAACAGCTCATAGAAATGAAGAAATCGTAGCATTAGAAACGTTGAGACAAATGATACATGAAGAAAGACGATTAGAAGCGGAAGAACGCGCAAATTTAACAAGGCAAAACCATGAGTTAAGAATAGAAAATGTGAGGTTGCGAATAGGAGGTCGAGAAGTAATAACGGGACAAGACCGGGATCGGTTAGAGATGATAGAAGGAGAATGTTGCCGTGGAAAATGCTAATGAAGAAAATTTAGAAAGAGAGCTAAATCTCGGTGAGGGATACTACGAAAGAAGGGAAATGGTGTGTGTTTCGCGTCCGGAGATTTTCTGGGGTGATCAAAATAATGGAAATCAAGGAAATAGGCAGCAGAATAATCCAATTGATGAAGAAAATCCGGAGGAAGGAAGAAGAATACTGCGTGGAAGAGAAACACAGAGGAAATAAAAGGAGATTGAAGATGACATCGAAAGGCATTATATTGAAAAAGCGCGTCTAGCTCGCGAAAGGGAAAGATTAAGAGTAGAAATGGAAGAACGAGAATTGGAGGAAGCAATCGCGGAATAATCATGACAATCGAGAAAGAAGGCGCGAGCAAAATCGCAACAATGGGAATATTAATGAAGAGTATGAAAGAATACAAAGGAGAGTTAATAGACAACCAAGAAGAGAAAATGATGGATATAATGGTGTGCGAATCCGAGAACGAGATGGAGAATAAAGTCGCGAGAGAAAGAAGAGAAGAAAATGTCGAACAAGAAAATCAAGATAGACATGAACGAAGAAGGAGAGAAACGGAACTAAAAGACCAATAAATTCGAACCCTGATGTAAACGAACAAATCTTAAAAGAGTTGGCAGAAATGAGAGGAATGTTGAACAATAGAAGAGGAGGAGGAAGAAGACAATTGGATGAGGCAATCGAAGAAGCACGAAGAATCCCTTTACATTAGAGGTGCGGTTAGGAGGAATACCCCAAAGTGCAATTTACTGCATTAACCAGCATTTTTGATGGAACAACTTGCGCAATACAACATATCAAAGCGTATGTAAGATGTATGTTACGGTGGAAAAATCATGACGCTATATTGTGCAAATATTTCGCATCAAGTTTAACGGGGAAGCATCAAGTGGTTTGAAGGTTTACCAAGAAACACCATCACGTCATTCAACCATCTACAAGCTATATTTTTAGGGGCATACATAAGTAACAACTCCTCGCGACCGGGGAATTGAAGATGTATTTGGCTGAAACAAAGAGTTGGCGAAAGTTTAAGATACCTAACGTGAGATGGAAGACGATGTGTAGCGAGATGGGTTGGAAGAGTGGATGAAAGATATCTCATTTTATCATTTATAAACGCTATGTTCGCAACCAATTTGCTATATATTCAAATTTTTAGAGTCAAGAATACGATCACGATGACGGATCTGCGAGAACTGCAAGAGGAATATATTGCCTTGGAAGAAAGGCAAAATGAGGTGGAGTCGTACCCGGTTGCGAATACAAGTTCAAATCTTTGCGAATGCAAGTTTGTTACCTAAATTAATACACACAGTGGCGAGTACCTCGCAAGGGCAGCAAGAAAGAGTGATAAATGATGAACAACCAAAGTTAGTAGCCATGGGAAGCCGAGATCAAGAAGAGTTTGAAAGAGAAAGAAACTACTATAACCGTGGCGACAATAACAAAAAATCAGAGACTTGATCATCCACAAGAAACTTATGGAAGTCAAAGGGAGAATTATCATGGAGGTCAGCGACGTCACAGAGTAGTATGGGAAGAAATCAAAATGCCACCATTAAATGCTAGCGTTGAAAAAATATGGGAAGCTATACTCTTGATGGAAAACATACCCACGCCATGGAACATGGGGATTGAGCCACCACCAAGTGATAGAAGTCACGAGTTCTGTTCTTACCACCGTTTTCATGGACACTTAACAAATGACTGCAGAAATATAAAAAGAATCATCCTCAGAATGATTGACCAGGGAAAACTAAGTCATTTTCTAAAAGTGAAGGGAAAGTTCAGCCATTACCACCACCGCCAGAAATGCTGAGAACAAATTCAACAAAGGGAAAAGAAACATTCGTAATAGAAGTTGGATCGAAAGCTAAAAATTTGTTTTGAATGGTGCAGAGGCGAGAGAGTAGCAGGAGCAAAAAGTGTAAGAAGTGAGTAATCATCAAAAGGCAGTAACAAAAGCTTTTTAAGGGTAAGAGGAAGAAAAAATAATTGGAGAGGAAATATGCGAGGATCTCGCCATTAAGAATGTATGGCAATTTGATTGAAGAATTGAAAAACAAAAATGATGTAAGATTGCGCGATAGTTTCGCAAACAAAATGAATGATTGAATGAATTAACAAAAATGAAAGAGTGAGTGAATGGGATGAACCTTTATGGCGTACACCCTAGTTCGCGAATGACATTTCGCAAGAGGCAAATGTAAGACCTAAAGTGCGTCATATAAGGGGGTATCTCTTGACATGGCTCAACGAAAAGGTTACACCGCTCCTGGAACTCGAGTCATGAAGATTTGGGGCCCATGAAAGCCTATCAGGAGAGATACCTTGGATTTCCAACTATATATATAAGGTTATACCTGGTTGGACGCTTGAGGATCTCTTCCTAGGAGTCGAGTGTATGCTCAAGGCGCTGGGGTACACGGTTGAGCCAAGAGTGCCTGGGAATTTGAAGTGTCTCGGCCATTCTTGGCAAGTCTTAGTATATCTGCACTCGGCCCGAAGAAAACTCCACTTAGGGTGCGGTCTCGTAACCATAAACCATATAGGTATAAGGGATAAGAGGTGCGAAAATAACTGGTTGTTGTTAAGACCGGGTGGGAGGAGCTAGTCTTGTATGGCCGATGTACGCCTCCTTGAAGGGGCAACCAGGGAGAAGATAAGGGCGGCACCCTCCATTAGGGAGCTGATAAGTGTCAAAAGACGCAAATGTCATGAGGCTTTATTTTCGCAAGGAAATTTAGGCTTGTCATATTTGTGCGATGATCCTGTAGAGGCAATAATACTGACGCAAGGATAAGGCGAGATCAATGGGTTTTTGCATGAAAATACAAAGACGTCCTGCGATTTCGTCGCGAAGACGGCAATGTCATGGGATTTTACACTCGCAAGAGTATTTAAGCCTGTCATATTTTCGCAGATAAAATATCCTGCAGAGGCAAAAATACTTAACAAATGATAAGACAAGGTCAATGGGTCATTACATGAAAATGTAATGACGTCCTCATGATTTTGTCGCAACGAGGGGTGGCGAAATAAGACCTTTAATTAGGAAGGCAGAATAAGACCACACAAGAATGATAAGACAAGATCAATGGATTTCTTCATTCGTAAAGACATCCCGCGATCTTGTCGCAATAATGAACTTCAACATAACTACAAATACAGACATATATACAATTGAGGAACGAGTAAGCTTGCAAAAACGATTATATTCCACCATAGAGTTACAAATAATAAAGGATGAAGTCGAGATTTCATTACTCGGATATAATTGGTCAAATTTCTCATTTGAAAATGAATAATGAGAGGCAAGTATGGGAATGAATAGGATAGAATACTTGTTATTCATTTCCACATGATGGATTTATGTATTCATAATGATGGTCAGTTGAATTATAAAGAAGAATTACTTAACAAATACGCGCAAGTTAAGAAAACGAAGATTGAATTCATATTTGACAATCCAAGAAGGTTGAAAGAGTATATGTATTACAAGAAGCGAAAGAAGAAAAAGAAGTTATTTCTTTGAGGATTCTTCTTCTTGGTCGATTCTTCGATTCCATCATTCTTTTCGCTGTAGATCTTCTTCTTCGCTAGCTTCACTATCAGAGACATCCGAGAAAGGCGTATCTTCAGGAATAACATCGCGAAGACAAGGATATGAGCTAAGAGGAATGCGGTGATCATTGCAAACCATTTCAATAGTTTGATTGCGAAAACGAACAGCAGTATTGTTGAAATTCGCCACTGTAGCTTGCAGTTGTTTCTTCAACTTAGAATACTTATTATTGCGAAGAGAAAGGTCATATGCGAGTTCCCCTTTTTCAGACTCAAGTTCTTCAATCCTTGTTTGAAATCTCTTCTCGGATTCTGCAAAACATACGATAATGAATTAACAACACAATAACAAAGACTACGAGAGATAAAGAGCAGTAAAGTATAATAAACAACCTTCTCTCGTCGGATATCATGTCTTTAACCAAGGCAAGATATGCTCGGCATGAAGGCTAACATCAACACCTAAATTATTCCTGGCATTATCTAGAACCTTCGCAGCCCAAGCGAATTCATCATCATTATTTATAACAAGAAGTTTAACGAATTTGATCTTCTCGCTCATTAAGTATAGCATTCTGACGAAGAGATTCATCTCGTTCAATTTGTACTTCGAGAAGAGATTTTTGAAATGTTGCTAATGCCTGTGCACCTTTATTAGCAATGCGATCTTTGTCATCTATAAGGTCACTAATTTTCTTCCTTAAAAGTTCGGTTTTTCTATGGGAATCAAGATACATTTGTTTAAATCGGTTGGCTAAACCTAAACTAGATCTATGCTCAATTTCTAAGAGACGATATTTGGTTTGAAGTTCATTTAATGAAAGGGAATCAACTTTGTTTGACGAATTACTTAAAGACTCATTGAGATGGGTGAGAAGAACATCATTATCCATAGGCTCGGGAAATGAATGGAGAAGAATGGCTTCTTCAGAGAGATTATATATGTCTGCGAAAATAGTAAATCGAGTGCAAAGAATAGTAGATGACAAAGTAAAGACGATTTGAAGAGCAAAAATTTTTGTACCATAAAGTTGTTGATTTGCGCTTTGAAGAGTAGATATTTTAGTCTCCTGAGAAGTGAATTTAGTTTCCAATTGTTGAATTCTTTTCATCTTTCTTGCGGAGACATCGCAACCTCGGTTTTCTAGTTCTCGGATCTTCTCTTTAAGTTGGAGATTTTTATTTTCAAGGTTGTCGCGTCTTTTCTCGAGATCTGAGGCAATAACAAAGGAAGCTCTCCCAGACTATAAAGGAAAATAAAGAAATTGTTAAGATAAAGCTTAAAATCGAAATTACATAGAAGCAAAGGAATATGAACATACCAAAGCATTGAGAGCATTCAAGTGGCTGGAAGTCAATGTTCGAGAAACTCCGCGAAAAGATTCATTATCCTCTAATAGCGGGGCATCGCAGATTTTCGCGAGAGCTGCGCAAGTTGCAGATAAATGATCATCTCTCATTCCTTGCATAGAATCGGAGAAAACACTAGACAGTTGCGCCATAGCAGAATTAGTAGAGTGATTCTTTTTCGCGGAGGAAGTACCAACTTCATTTTCATCTTCGTCGGAACTCTCACTGGTTTGAGATCTACGATGAGAAGAGGGATGGGTTTTCCGTTTTTTAGAAAGCGGAGCAGAAGACTTGTCCTTGCGAAAAGTGATTTTATCTTTGCCTTTAACCTTCGCAGCTTTAGTTTCTTCAACATCAACCTTCGCATACGCATGAAGATAAGAAACATAGGCAACAATATTGTTTAAAATAACAAAAGAAAATGTTTCTTACTTCATCCGTGAGCGATCGGAGTATCGCCGGTACTTGCCTTTGGATCTTCTTTATACTTCTTTCTCATTACGGCAATCTAAATTTTTTGAAAGATTAATAAGCAAAGGAGGAAGAAAATGTCGCAAAGTAAAATTGAAAAAAGGAAATATACCTCTTTTGCCTTCTCAGGCCACTTAAACTCCCAAGGATGATAATTCGCAAGGGTTGCAGGGAGAACATGTGAACCTGCGATGTAAGGTCCATTCAACAATAAAGGAACAACCCACCATTTCTCATCTTTGGAATGACGAGGAGTACTGTTGTTGCCCGAATGCCAGTCAATATCTTGCATGAGCAGTTTATCATCGTCAACATTATCTTTTTTCTTTAGTCGAGCACCCCAGCGAGATTTATCATTTCTCATATTTATAACTGCAGAATTCGCAAAGAAATTCTCTACAGTATACTTCTCAGCGGCTATCTCTAAATTTACAAATCTAGGATCTTTGACATTATCAGGATATAAAGATCCTTTACTAGCGCCACGGTTTGCGAATTCAAGCATTAAACGGATGCAGTCGCCACTTAACTGATAAACAGCTCGCGAGAATTTTTTATGAGCAAGGATTTCATAGAATAATGGTATCTCGGGATTGTATAAAGGAATGGGGAGTCCGGCGAGGAGTTGACCTAGCGAGACTATGATTTTATGATCATCATATTGATGATCAGAAAACAATTTTGCAGAAAGTATAGATGAAGATTCTTGATCAGGAATGGTTGATAAAGTGAAACCCTTTTCTTGTAACTTCTTTTGAACATCATTGAAAAGGGGTGCGTATGTACGACCAAGTGAAGCCATTATTAGAGTATGGGAATGAAGGGAGAAGCGAAAATCAAGAGAAGGAGAAAAGTATTTACAGTAGCAAAAACGCAAATTACGGAGGAAGGAAGCTGAAGGAAAATTGCAGAAAGAAAATAAAAGAGAAAAAGAGAAGGGTGAGAAAACTATATATAGAGAAGAGAATCCTCGAGAAAACAAATGCATTTAATGCGAGATGGGACGTGAGTGGTCAAGAATAAGCGGTTGAAAGAGATGTGTCAAGAAAAGAGTGGAAGAAGAAACACCTGTAATAAATTCCGTACATGAATAAAACGAGTAAAAATGAACAATCGCGAGATAAAGATGAGTAGTTGCGGCATTTTAAAATATTGGTTCTCATGACATTCTCTTCTTCGCAGAGAAGACATGAGAAGAGGCAAGATGTAGGAGCAGAATATCGCGACATCAATACTTCGCGAGAGTAATAAACGACTACATTGCGAAGGCGTCACGGGGAAGTAATATAAATGACGCAATGGATGACGACAGTCAAAACATGAGAAAAGTGTGAAGACTTGGCGAAATTTAGAGAGTGCGCAAAGAAGAGTGTTTATAACACTCGCGACACTTCGCGAGTCATCCCGAAAATAAAGGACAGACTTATTTGTCATCCTTTGTGTATTACCCTATATAAAGGGTTGAGTTAGTACTGTTGAGGGAGGTTCTTTTTGAATTGTTAAGCAAGTCATTAGGAGAGAGAAAATCTAGAGTGATTGTAATTTCTTTAGCTCTGTTCTATCTAACCTTGTAAACATTTCAAGAAGATAATCAATAAAAATAGATAGTTATTCATCTTCAAATGGATTAGTAAAGTAAATTCTTGTGAGGGGTGTATTGTGGGATTTCCTGCAACTACAGCGTGCGTGGACAAATCGTTATAGACATTGCGGGAATGAAGCAACTAGTATAGCGGAGTCCTCTCATGGGAGATTTAAAGATCTCATCCGGTCCGCCAGGGAAACGTGGTTACGGTCACCGAGGCAATGGAGCAACACTTTAAGGCCGATATCGATAGGATCAAGAAGGCTTTTGAGAAAAGCTCAATGGAAAGGATGACTCAATTTCTTCAACATACTAAGTTGCTCCAAGGAATAGAGTTTAATGTCTCCCGTTGGGCAATAAAACATATGATGAGACAAATGCAATATGAGAAAATTTACGGAAATCCGTGTGATGTGTGTATTTGTCCCGACATGTCTTCATTGGGGCTTCCGTGTCGTCATATGCTTGTGAAGTATGAAGAAGTGATACCTATTGATGTTATTGATCCTTTTTGGAATCAATTATCTTTCGACCTTCCCCCTACCGAAGCTCCTGGACAATCACCATGGGATATAAAGGAGGCTCTAGAATTTTATGAAGCTTACTCACGTGGAAACTCGCTAGACGACAAGTATTGTTGAGCCAACTAAGACTAATTACACGTCCATGGATAGCACAAAGTGAAGAGCCAACAAAGGGATATCCGGCGGGTAGACCACAAACTAAAATTGCAAGGAAGAAACAAAGAAAAGAATTAAAACAAATGACTCGACGTGAAGAGGAACTCGAGGCAACTAAAAAACGAGATCTATGTACAAGTGAGATTTCAGAAGCAAGATTCGCTGAAACGCCCATTCCAAACAAAATGGGTAGGCCGAGGAAGGAACCGATATCAAGTCAACAACAATCGACGAGTTCCGAACCTACACCCATAGTCGATGTATCGGAGGTTAAAAGGAAAAGGGGAAGGCCGCCAAATGTAGCAACATTAAGCAACCAAGGATAACAAGGTGAGCATTCTGAACCTACACCAATAGTTGATGTATCCGAGGTTCAAAAGAAAAGGGGAAGGCCGCCGAAGGTACCGACATTAAGCTACAAAGGACAAAAGGTGAGCATTAGAACCTACACCAATAGTCGATGTATCCGCGGTTCAAAGGAAAAGGGGAAGGCCCCCTAAGGTACCCACATTAAGCAACCAAGGACAACAAGTAGAGCATTCCGAACCTACACCAATAGTCGATGTATTCGAGGGTCAAAGGAAAAGGGAAAGGCCGCCGAAGGTACCAACATTAAGCAACCAAGGACAACAAGTTGAGCATTCCGAACCTACACCAATAGAGTCTTACATAGACCACCAATAGTAGGGTGGGTTTCTTCAATTCTATGAAGCTTTTCCTCGAGTTCCTTGATTTCTTGAATAGATAGCACCACTCCGTCCTTATGCTTGCAACCTAACATCTTCGTAACCTTGCCAAGCCGACGTCGCTAGATTAATACATCAAACACATAATAAGTATATACTCCCTCCGTTCCAATTTACTTGATGTTTTAGGGTTTTTTTGTGTTTCAAAATAGATGAGGGTTTAAGTATTTTCCCCAAATCCTCACTGATTTACCCTTGCTTTGGAATCACAACATACTATTAATTCTCATTGGAATCAGCAGATAAATGATTATTCCAAGGATTTGGATGGAATATTTTGTTTATCCCAAGTAAATTACAATGGGATTCGTAATTTACATTAAATTTAGAAACTAAAAACTAGGTGGTTTAAAATTTTAGGAAGCTATTAATATGGGTAGGTTTGGAAAAAATTTACTCTCTCTGTTGTTTCTTAATCTGCGTGAAAAACTCTATAACGTCAAGTAAATCGGAACGGAGGGAGTATTTAATATATGATTATGTTTACATTTAATGACTATAAGCAATTAAGAAAACTTACCACCATTCCTAAAGTCGTAAGAAGTTGGGCCATCGTAGGTTGTGGAGGTGGAGGAATTTCAACAGGAGGGTTTTCTTGGCGTGGAGCTTCGACGGAGGGAGGGCGCACGACATAAGGATGTGACCATTCCAGGTAATCCCTCATGTAGCTGTCATCAACTTCATAACCATTTTCGCAATCTCCCACTTACTAATATCAACCAAACGGCGTGGCTCTCTTTCCCTCCAATGTGTTGGTTCCAGTTCTGGATCATACACTACATGCAACTTGTTGGGAGTTGAATTGCACCGAGAAAAGTAAAGAAGATAATTATCATCAGAGGTCGACCAAAAATGGGATAATTGCTTAAATCCATGTTGGCGCATCACACGGCATGGATCGGCCATGATGTATCCTTTTGGGTGGTACAACGACCCATGGTAAAATGCAACATCTCTTGGAATTTGAAGGTATCCTCTAATCTCCTTATAAGTGTCGAACACAACGTCTTCCTTCCTCATAGCATCCAGAGCCAATCTCATATCGATGACTCGACCTTTGTTCTAGGGCCGGATTCTTTGTTAAACTCAAACCTCTGAGCTCTAGGGGTATCGGGTTAAGGAAGGTTTTTGATCTTCAAGAATTGGCAGTCCTTGAACAAGGTTGGGAAGTGTTCATAACACCACACCTAATCCAATGTGAACAATATACATGTGAACATAAGTAAAAAAAATACATGTCAACAATAGATTAAAGAAATTTGTACCTGGAGTAGAGTGAAATTCCCGACAAATTGGTTTGTTTTAGCCAATGAAGCCCTTCTCATCTCCGCCATCAAATGTGCCATGACCATGCATGGTGCCCCAAGAATAGCCATAGACACCTTCCAACGGGTCAAGGTACTGGATAAAGTTTGCACTTACCATGTTTCCATTAGTGTCGGGGAATGCCCTAGTGCCCAAGATGTATAACAGTACGCGCGGCGGTCGTATACCGAATACGTGCGGGGTCCCATCCATCCACCAATCTTCTAGCCTTTGTATTTTCAAACATCTTCTTAAGCATCGTCGGCTTGAATGTCTTCGTCTTACTTCCGTTCGATGCTACATAAAAGCTATCCGAAGAAGTTTTGAAGTCCCAACCAAACATCTTTTTGGTCAAATCGTGCAACTTCAACCAATCTAGGTCCCGAGACTCAACTCATTCTGAAATTGATTTGCCGATAACATTCAAGCCTAGAATGTCATGAACATCTTCAGGAATCAAGGTCATCTCTCCAAACGGGAAGTGCATTGTATCAGTTTCACCATGATACCTTTCGACGAAGCAATTGACGGTCACAGTATCTGGATTCACGTAATTTTCAACCAAAGAATACAGACCAGAGTTCTTTACTAATGTTTGGACATCTTCATGCTCCGACGACATTTTCCACTCAACCGCGGCTTGGTTTTGCAAACACGCACAGCCTTAGTATGATCCTACAAATATGAGATAATACGATTAAGAGATGATGTAAAAGATAAAACAATGCACATGCACAAAATAAAAAATGCTTACATAAGTTTGAAAGATAGTACGAGCCCAAGAGTGCTTGTATCCAAAGAGTACTTTCGGTTCGGAGCTTGAGCCCAAATTTTACCATCATCGCGGTCGGGTAACATGTCATCAAGGTGAGGAAGGTGACAACCTTTAACTTTGTGTTTTCCCTTGCCCTTGTCCTTGCCTTGTGTTGGTTGTTGACTAGTCCCACCAACTTCGCTTTGGCTTGCTAATTGACTTGGGGAACCTCATCATCTTCCTCCTCACTTAGCACTTCATCATGCTCATCGTCCTCAAGTGTTCCAAGTACCTTCATGGATTCCAAGTGCACTACGTTCACCACCACTCTCCCAAATTGACCCTCTTGTTTGAAACCCCAAACGTTTCTTGCGACCCGTGTCTTTCCCCCGTGGAGGAGGGGGCGAGGAGTATCAAGACCGTCCTTCCTCCTTCTATTAGTGAGAATAGGACCTTTATTTTCTTCGCTTCTTTGGCTTTTGACCTATAACATAAGCAAACAAAACAAACATTAGAAAAGTCATTGCGGTTTAGGAGTAGGCATTCCAATTCCTAAACAAACCAATGCGGTAACATGGACCAGAGCATAAGACCTTAAATATCGAGCATGCCGGTATCGTTGTACCGGCATTTTTAGAAACTAAATTATGTGCGGTATTGAGCACCATTTCAGTGATGTTCTGTATGTTTTAAGTGTACTCTGGCATTTCGAATTGAACTAACAGATCCGGTTTTAGATCTCGGCATTCACGAAACCTAGATAGAATGCTTAAGTACAAACAATTAAGTTCTGTGTGTTTTTAGTTGACTACCGGTATGGTATTCAACCCTAATTGTATGCCGGTATAAAAAATTCGGTTTCAGGAATGCAAACCGGTATGGTATTCGACCCAAATTCTATGCTGGTACCTAAACCGGCTTGGTATTCAAACCAAGATCCAATGCCGGTACTCTCTGTAACTCGGCAGTTTTATTTATTGTTGGTGATTCTAACCTAAACCCATGGCTACAAATCGATTAAAACAATCATAAATGAGTTCAAAAATCACTTACCTTCTCGCAGAAGCCATGAGTGTTTGATCATCCGAGTTATTTCGCTGTGTCCTCTTCTAGTTGTTGAGCAATGTTCTCGATTCTTTGTTCATGTGTTTGTTGAGCAGTCGATTTGGTTCTCGGTTTTGCTTTCGATTTGGTTCTTGGAGGCATGGTTATGTTAGGTTAATCGACAAAGAAATTTTTGATTCAACGATTAATCGTCGATGAAGAATGAACGATGAGGAAGAAGATGAAGAAAAAATAAAATTTTCAAAACCTAAACCTATGCCGGTACAAATTGGAATTGGGGGATATATGATTTTGGTTATTTGATTTTTATGTTTTAAGGAAAGGGCATTACAGTCTTTTCATAATGATTTTTAATTAAGGAAAGGGTGTTTTGGTATTTTCGCACTCAAAAAATACCCCTTAACAACCACCTTTGGTTGGGGGAAGTAATTCATATCCCCCAATTACGCGTTATTTAAAAACTTCACCTTCCTTTCAAGAAAGAAAGACAGAGCCACCAAAGGACCTAACTAATATACATGTAGGGCCGGCCCTGAGATTTGTTTGCCTCAAAGGAGACACAAAGTACGTTGCCCTGTTGTCTAAAAAAGCTATAAGATCAACACACAATAACATAAATGCATAAGGTTGTTTGTAAGTTGTCTGGCTACGTTTCCATACTGAAAATCCAACATACCAATCAACATTTGATCATCGATGATCGATGGTCTATTAATATCGTAATCAAAATGGAAAACACATGGATGGTGTCCAAATATTCACATAGGAAGGTGAAAAAAGAAGCCCAAAAGCGAAAGCGCATTATAATAGTTTGTAATCTTGAGTACATGTAACATGTTGTGTGTCTCTGGAGCAAAAATTCCAGATCTTATCATCACAAGAAAGGGTGCTCTATTTCAACATTGTAGGCTAAGTAGAAATTGATTTTGAATCAACTAAATCTAACCAAAATCCCTGAAAAGTAGAATGGAGTTGCGTGCATCAACAAAATCCCTAAAATAGAGTTGTAACTGAATCCATATCTATATTACTCTAAACCCTAAAACTTACTGCGAGAGATACAAAGATCAATTTTTTTTCAAAAGAAAAAACATTCGCTAACAACCCACTGAAGTTGGTTTCCAATCAATTGGAAAATCACTTTGCTAGTTGCCTGTTAGATACTACAAAAATTTCCTATTTTATTGCCCCCTAAGCTTGCTGCCCCGAAGTGGAGCTTTCCCTGCTTCCCCTTTGGGACCGGCCCTGATACATGTATACATGCAGTAATATATCGGCTTAGTTGCATCATGTTATGATTAATTGAAAACGAAGAAGCTGAAAAAGAGGAAATAGAACCCAAAGAGATTGATTAATGGATACACCAACCTGTCTCCGAGATTCTCAGTGGATCGATCAGCTTGACTATGTCAGGCCGGGTTATGTTGTTTATGCTTGAGTTGTTGGACCGTTACTGTACACTTGATTATAAAATTCAACTCCACATTATCTTTTCTTTAATTATATTTTTATATGTAAGTGAATAGTCAAGATAAGATTATTAAAATGTAGAGAAGCAAGTCTTGAAGAAGAACCAGCACACGCATTGTCAAGTAAGTACTCTAGCAATTGCCAATTCAATGGTAAATTTCCAAGCTGTTTTATCAATGAGAAGACGACATTGTATCAGACGAAGAAATTTCCTTCCCATTGCCCCCTAAAATGAACAAAAACGAAGAATTTCAAAACAAACAAATTGACTTATTGTTTGCCTTGAATCTGAGTGTTCACCTACCTACCCACATTAGCCAAAATGCCAAACCCTTCCGAGGTATTTCACTTGTTCGGGATGAGTCTCTTTGTCAACATGCTCGTAAGTTGCTTTTGTGGCATCCAATCAAAACTCCAAGTGCCCCAAACAGCAAAGCATGACAATTGCTGACCAATTTAGCCGTACATACTGACTTACCTTGGGATGGATGGATGGATGGATTCGGTCAGTGTGGTGTGGTAGGTGAAGAGAAGAAAATAAAAGAAAAGTAGTAGTCCGCGCGTTTCCACGACAACAATTGATTCATCATTCATAATAACACCCACTTGCACCGCTCCCCACTCTATCCATCTCTTCTACCTTTCTACAAATTCAGACTTCAGAGCAAATGCACTGCAATTCTTGTCAGGACTCTTCTACACTCTTCACCTCACCAACCATTTCCCATTTTTTTATACGCAAACGTGTCAACATCTGTGTCTTTGGTCTAAGATGCCCCCATTACTTTGTAGTGTCATGGGTAGTATATATGCAACTCATCTCCCTTCTTTTGAAGCCAGGGATCTCAAAACGATCTCCTGAGCATACATCTAACAGACAACAAATAGAATAGAAATGGCGCTGCTTATCAATAATCAAGCTCTACAAATGAGCAATTCAGCTTCTACTAGTAGTACTGCTGCGTCTTCCTCCGGCAGAAACTCATCCATTAGATTAACAAACAGAAGTAGTTTTTTCAGCTGTGAGACCAAAATGGTGATGCCGAGGATCCTAGTGATCAGAAATAAGTTTTCTTCCGACTCTGACAGTTATAGCCCGATGGGGAACCGAAGCAGTAAGAGTAGAACTAGTCCTAAAATGCAGCAGGAGGAGGCCAGTCCGAGTACAAGTAGTAGTGACGCCCACAACACGGCGACCACGACCACAAAGACAAAAAAACAAGTTGTAGAAGATTTAGAGCGTTTATTCAGACTACCGTCATCGCCAAGGCATCGCCGTATCGATGACGACGAAAGCGATGAAGATGATTCATTTATTGGGGGTAATAGTCATGGTTTCTCATCATATGGCCGTGGTTATAGACGGCGTCCAACGATTAAAGTCGTGTATCAGGGTGTAAGAGGATCGTATTGCCAAGAGGCAGCTGTGAAAGCCTTCTCTAGCAATATCTCGAATGTTGATTTATTATCATCTTGCAGTACTGGAATGGAAGATGCATTCCAAGCACTAGAGGATAGATCCGCGGACCGTGCCATCATACCGATCGAGAACTCTTTGGACGGGACTATCGATCGCAACCTTGATTTACTTCTCCGACACGGCCAAAATGTTGAGATTCTTAGCGAATTAATCATACCAGTGAATCACTGCCTCTTGGCCGGTAGTAACCAGTTGATGAATATAAGAAGGATTGTCAGCCATCCACAAGCTTTAAGCCACTGCAAGACTAAGCTGCTTGAATACAAGTCCTACTTAAGGAGTCTTGGTTGTGATCTGGAGGTAATTGAGGTGGAAAATGCGGCAGATGCTGCAAAGTTCATATCGGAGAATGGGATCTCGGATACAGCCGTTATTGGAAGCAGAGTAGCCGCTAAGGAATTTGGTTTGCAGATTGTGGAGGAGAATATCCAAGATACCAGTAACAGCGGCAATTTCAATAGATTCTTGGAATTGGGACGAAAAAATATTACTCCTAGTACTAGCAATGGTATCAAGAACAAAAAGACTACAATAGCTTTCGCACTTGAGAAGGGAGTGTCCGATATGCACAAGGCTCTATCGATTTTCGAGAGGGCCAATATAAATGTTACGAGGGTGGAGCACCGTCCCAACAGATCAAACCCGGTGATCGTCAAGAAGGACAACAACCAAAAACAACCACCTTGTTGTTTCGATTATGTGTTCATATTGGACTTGGAGACGGAGGAGGAAAGGAAGCTGAAGGTGGTGTTGTCCGAGCTCGAGAAAATATCCGGCGAATCTGTACATGTTTTGGGTAGTAACTATACTTGCCGGTCAATTTCTTAGACACTTTATATTTTTTTTACTGACCAAATTCTTGTTTTACACACATCCGGTGGTGCTGTTAGGTGATGGGGGATCACGATGTAGTCATTGTCAAAACTTTACTTTTGTTAATTTCGTTGTTAGTTTTGAATGAAGGAGATAGACAAAGTCTATAAATCAATTTGCCCCTTGAGAACTAAATGTGTACATAAAATTGTGAATGATGAATATACATATTTTTCGTATTTGGTCATTTACTCATAAATCTGCTTAACAAAAATAAAAAAATCGCTTATAAACCGGTTAGAATGGCGTAACTGGTAATTTAACCTTCAAAAAAAAAAAAAAAACTGTAGGGATAGGTTCTCATCTCATACTTGGTGTTGGTTAGTTTCGAACTCAAATCATTGGTATCATCACCTAATGACTTCACCACTGTATTTCGAACTAACATCACTGATATTATTAACTAATGACTTTATCACTGGAATACAGTGACACCGGCTTGTTTTCATTTTTCAGGGTGAACCTCGTAGGAGGAGGTAGAAAATATGGAAATGTTTATATGGGTTAGGTAAGGTTGTAAGGAATGGTTCAGCCGTATGGAACGTGTCTTGACTTGTGACCGTATGAAGTGTTCTATCTCCACTATGCTAACAGTTGGGTAAAGTTAAGCCTGAATACTTCGATACACTGGGTACGGACTTAAGCATTGAAGTTGTCTTTGTAAATAACTTTATAATAATGACTTGGTTCAAAAATCTGTTGAAATGATTATACATATACTACTGAACTTTCAGCGAGTATACTTGGCTAGCAGCTAAGAAAACGATTTGAATCGAAAACGACCCGCCAAAAGTAGTTCAGTTTAGCACTTTATGATTTGGGATTGGGACATTGCAAACTGGCGCCCCATTTCGGAAAAGGTTGTGGGAGGGCAAAACTTTAATCCTTGTCATTGTGAGTCATAAAATGATGCGCATCAAAACCAAAATTTTCACACCTACACAAGGCATATGCTGAGTAAAAATGATGCATTGCGAATCCAATGTTGGGCATTGAAATTCGGGGCATCCACACAATATGTTAAATATGTTAAGCAAAATACGGAATTTTATTTTACACACATAAAAATTATGTTAAAGGGAGAGCAAAAAGGGTTCCGAGAAGAGCGAAAATCGCGGTCGATTCTCTAACTAAGCCACTTAGTACATAAAAAGTTAACTCGATTGAGAATATTCCTCATAGGTTCCCTTCCCATGCTAACACCACAATCACATTGTTAACCTAACTCCGGGAAAGAAAAGATTTTCGATAACAAAATTTCGCGATATGATCTATTGTACTACTGTGCCGGAACGACAGTCTATTCTCGATCCCATCATCTTATCGAAATCGATCACCATTTCTCGATGAGATGACATGGGTATCTATATCATAGTCGTCATCTCCATCGATTTAACTATAACATAACGACAATTTATTTTCATTAACTGTTTACACAGATCTTAGATTGAAATAATATTATTTCTTATGATCATCAATCAGGTATCAAAATCATTAGGTATTAAAAATCAAAAAAGAAGCTAATAGTCTACCTTGATTCATTTATTTTTTATAGTACAAAAAGGTATCTAATGTGAGTTATAAGTTTGAAGGAGATGGATCACTGTTATGGAGCGAATATAAATAATTTTCATGCCAAAGCATGACTTGGGAAGGACTTGATGGAGGCGGTGGCATGTAGATGGTGTTTACGCAATTTTTTTGTTCCAGGGGTTGAAGGAATAAGACGAGGTAGGAAGCTATTAGGCTAGCTGGGGTTGGGTTGAGCATGTGAAAGGAATATGTGATGGATATTCTCAACCGAGTTAAATTTTGATGTACTAAGTGGCCTAGTTGGTGAGTCGACTGCGATTTTCGCTCTCCTCGGATCGCTTTTTTCTCTCTCTATAACAAAAATCCACATAAATAGATTAGAGTAATTTAGTTATTTCATCTTTAAAAGTTTTTTTTTTTTTTTTTTTTTTTGGCTTAAAGTTGAAATTGATGGATTGTCACCCGCTAATCTGATTATTAATTAATGGTTATTTACATTCTGGAAAACATTTGCAAGAATTTTATAGGTCATTTGTGTTAGAGCATAGCTAGGTTGAACTCACCAAACGTTGGTATGTCAAGTTTGGTTGTCATATTTTAGTGTGTCAAAACTCATCTTAAGTCGCTTGATTAAATACTAGAGTCAAATTCGTTTAGGTTAGACTAGAAAGTCTAGAAATATTGAGACGTACAAGTATTACTCCGAAGGCCTGAAGAATGTTAAGAAGTAGCGAACTAAAACGACGACATCATCCTTCCACTTGAGGTTAGTAATATTGACTTGAACAGTTTCATTCCTAATGTATCTTTCAAGTCGTGCTATATTGAAAATCACCAAATTAAATTTGAACTCGATGTCGCTTGTCCAATTAGAGGCGCAATATGAGACATTTTCCAATCATATGAGCAAAAATAGGCCGTGGTTGAGCAGTGGCATGGTTATCCGTCGAGCGGAGGCAATGTCGTTAGTCTATGACGGGACAATACATCAATCCAGCTAAGTCTGGACGAAGACTGGGCCTCTTTATTTGAACATAGCAGAAATCCTAATTCCATTTGAGAATTCCCCTAGTCAAGTCTGTAAGATTTGATGAGTAAAGTATCCACGAACATGCTTGCAAAGGCCGAATAAATCTCATATGTCATGAACTTAACGTCATAGATTTAGACGTGTGTAAGGCTGTAGATCATTGAGAGCTTGGTTTACGAGATCCAGTCGTAGAACCGGCTTTAAGGTGTAGTGAGGCTCAGTACATATGTTAATTTTAGAAAAGTTATTGTGGGGCTTACTAAGTTGGAGGGGTGCCGCAAGGGTAGCAAGGATTAAGATCCATCTTCAGCCTAGGTTACTTCATTTCTATTGGAAATTGAATAATGCCCGTAAGGTACAAGTATCGCCTCGGTTAGGTAATCGATCTTGAGCTACTTTAACTGAGTCGCAAAATGACTACTTCCTATGGTTAAAAGAACTTCATTTTTCCACTGGTCGAAAAATCACCATCTACAACTTTTCAATATACTTATATATGCTAAGGTTAAAAAGAAGGACTTTTGCATGTGTAACACTGTTGGAGAACTTTCTTAAAAAATCATAATTCTGGTTTTATCGTTTAATTAGGTTTTAATAAATAATACAAAAGAATTTTATCTTTTGTTACTGTTAGAGCATTGCTCGATCGAACTCGCAAGCGTTGGTATCTCAAGCTTGGTTGTCAAGATTAGTTGTCAAAACTATAAGTTTTTATTTCTAGTCTACTTATAGCTATGTCTCGGATTAGAATATAATTTGTAGTTGGTATTTAGACTTCACGACGTTCATCGATGGAAGAAGAAGAACTACTACGGGGATCTTGTGGAACTTCATCAACAAAAGGTATGTGGAGACTTGAACTTATCTATTACTCAAAAGTCTATTTCTATTCTATCTCCTATTGAGACAAAAGTCGTATAGCTATATAGACTTTACATTATACACATTTGATATTTTGAGTAGAGTTTAACTCACTTACATATTTCGAGAAATATGTGTTGGTAAGCTTTAGCTTTAACCAAGTTCATCTTTTATTCTTGACGAAAATCAAAAGATGATCATGTGAAAATCGCCTGGTAACATCTTACATGATTTGTGTGAGACAATCATTTGATGTAAACTCGGAATGTTTCGTATTGATCATTTGATCACTTGAAAATTGCTTTGAAGCTAATAGTTTGTGTGAAACATGTAATACCTTGTATTTTTAGTTATTGTTTCGGGTCGGGTTATACCCGGATTAGTTAACCTTGTAGTTTAGGTTGTTGTTCCTTAGCCTTAGCCTAGGTGGGTGGATTGAACCAGAAAGGCTACATGTTATGGTGGAAGAATAATATATAAAAATAAAAAAAATGAAAAATGAAAAGATAAATAAAATAGTTTAGAAAAGAAATTTTATAAGTAAGAAAACATAAGGCTAAGACTAAGTCTTAAGATTGAGAGGTGCTAGATTAAAAGTGTTGCAATTCCAAAAAAAGCAAAAAAGTTAACACTAATAGCATGTGAACTAGCATAGATAGTTAGAATGATTCGGTGCTTGAAAAACTACCTTTTCGCGGAATGGTTCAGGCGGAGGGTTTATTTTTGAAGTGAGATTTGAAAATGGTTCATAAGGCTAAGGACGTGGATTTTGCTAATCTAGTTGCTAGATTAGCACTCCCATAAGACTTAGGAGGTAGTTTGATTGCTAATCTAGGTGCTAGACTAGCACCCCATAAGACTTAGTCTAAGGAGAAGAATAAAGAGATCTGGAGAAGAGATGAAGGATTAAGAAAAATCAAAAGGAGTTTGTAGCAATTGAGAGATAGAATGTGAAACCCTTTTCTCTTTTGGTGTTTTCTTTGGGTGTTTATTTGTATGATTTTGTATTGTTGGGTTTTAGTAATTTAATCACACAAATATATATCTCCTAATGATGATCAGGATTTTCCAATTGTTAGATAACATGATTAGGTACCTATGGTTAAATTTTGAGAACCATACACCACAAATTCACCGTTGAATGTTCGTTTATATTTTGGTGATAGTTTCTGAATTTCTGGACAGTTTCGTCTTGCTGTGATTTTGATGTTCTTTAGAATGGGACACCATAAAATGATTTGAGGTCTTAATAAAAGTTGTAGATAAATATCTTATCTTTCAGTGTGCTTTAGAATGGGTCAATTTTAGTTTGTTATGAATTTATCATGAATTGTTTGGTAATGACATGTAACCTGCCCAGATCTTAGAATGATCATATAAAACAAATATCTTTTGTTTGAACCGTTGGTTTGGTGTGAATTTTGGATATGTTATACAATACTGTGTCAAGAATGTTCCTGTAAAATTTGAGGATGATCAGAATAAGTTATCACCATGAAACATATAATGTAATATGGATGCAGTTAACTTGTTTGAATAAATGTTTGAAAGAAATTTATGTTGCTAAGCCATGGTTACTTGTTGTGATGACAATATTAATTTGTGAATTCTGTGCTGAAATCTAGGTTATATGATTTGTTGGAAAACATAGTTGGTTTTATGAACTTATGAGTTGAAATTTAAATGGATGAATTTTGAATGCATGATTAGTGAACTCATGGTTTCTCTGTGACTATATAAATACGTGAATATATATGTGTTGAATCATTGATGAATGACTTGTTGACAATTATCTTGGTGTTGTAAACTCATGGTTTGTTGGAAAATATAAACATTATTAGTGTTATGAACTCAATGTGAAATCTAATTCCATGAATTGTTGAGAATGTTATTGATGTTATGAACTTATGTCTTGAATTTGAATTTAGATGATTTGTTGGAAGTTTTATTGGCGTTGTGAATTCATGATTGGAATCTAAATAAGATAATTTAATAGAAACATTATTGGTAATGTGATTGTCGGATATAACATTGATTCGCTGAAGTCATGATGTGTTTCTTGGTATATGTTTTTGCTTGATAAAGTGATTATGTTTGCGCATCTATGGAGAATTGAGAATGCATTCTATTGTGCTGTCATCTCATCCCAATCGACATCCTTGCAGATTTATCAGAGTAGCGCTTAGAAAGCTAGGAATGAGTATCTTAGTGATTGAATTGTTTTATTGGATTGCTTGAAAGGTAAATCTTAACTGAAATGTTGTTAAAGATGTTTAGTAAATTCATATGAATCAACTCATGTATATAAAGATTTAATTATGTTTAGTATAAAAATAAATTCTTAAGTCTCTTTACGACCCGTAAGCTTCGAGTTCGGATATCCATATGGGTTTGACCTTAGTCCGGAACTCGGGGTGTTACAAAACAACTATTCCCGTCATCTAAGAATGTTTCAATGATTAAAAAGGGAGTTTAGTACAATTAACTATTGATTGGATATAACACAGTATGCGTACTTGTATGCTAATTGTTGTAGATATATTCCAAACCCGGAAACTTAGTATACATACCCATATGCGTACTGATCCAACAGTTGAAGTCCGGGAACCATAGTATGCATAACCGTATGCGTATTAGTTTCAACTGATGTTAGTCGTGAACGGCAATATGCGCACAAGTTTGCATACTGGCGAACATACCAGGTCCGGGAATTCTAGGTATGCGTACACATTTGCATACCTGAGTGGGTTAAGTTCTAAAATCGGTTTGGTCATGAACAAATACATTTATATAATAAGGAATTCAATCCTTGCAAACCGTGGCTATAATGTTTATGAATCGATTCGAGTGAATCAAAATCGATTCGAGTCATTTGAACTAGTTGTGATTAAGATGAACAAGGTTGATATGAAAGTGTTCATATGGCTAACTTCGGTTAACTAATGTTGAGCCAACTAAGTGTACACGTTTAGGTATGGTTACCCATATCTAAATGAAGGTACATTTCATTTGTGTGTAACAAGCTAAGACAATCTAACGGTTGAAAGATATTAGCTTGAATCTAATTAGGTTTTCATCTAACGGTGAATATTGAATGCTTTGTTACCAAGGTAACATTGGTTGCAAACCCTGTTTTGAAGACTATATAAGGGAGAACTCTAGCAACTGGGAAACCGAATCCCCGTACCTCTTGTGTGATACTAGTTGCGACTAGAGTCGATTCTCCTTTAACCTAGGTTTTTCTAAAACCATTATAGGTTAACGACTTAAAGACTTCATTGGGATTCTGAAACCAGACCAAACTATTTTCTCTGTAGTTGTGTGTTATGATCTTACTTTGTTCTATCGTATTGAGTATTATTTTCTCTAAGATTTGCTCGAGATTTAATCTCCGATAGGTAAGATAAAAAGTTATCACATATATCTTCGTCTCATTCTTTGTGATTCCACAATATGTTGTTCCGCTACCATACATTTAAGACTATTGTGAGGTGATTGATATTACTAGGTTGTTCTTCGGGAATATAAGTCTGGTGTATCAATTGGTTCATGTTCACCTTGATTTATCAAAAGACGGAACAAAAACTCGTAGGTATTTCTGTGGGAGACAAATTTATCTATTCAATATACTTTTCTGTGTGATAAAGATTTGTTTATCAAGTGTTCGACTTTGGGTCATATCAACTCTTAGTTGTGGGTGAGATCAGCTAAGAGAATCAAGTGCGTAGAGTCCTGCTGGGATTCAGAGGCGTAAGGAACGTGGCGTACCTTGATCAGTGTGAGATTGGTTAGGGCTCAACTACATTCCACTCCGAAGTTAACTTTTAGTAGGCTAGAGTCTGTAGCGGCTTTATACGGTGTGGTTCAAATCTGGACTATGTCCCGGGGTTTTTCTGCATCTGCGGTTTCCTCGTTAACAAAACTTCTGGTGTCTGTGTTATTTCATTTCTGCATTATATTTGTTTATATAATTGAAATATCATAGGTTGTGCGTAGTTCAATCAATTGGTAAGTCCAACCTTTAGTTGTTGATTGAAATTGATTAACACTTGAACATTGCTCTTTGGTACCTTTCAATTTGTTTCTCATATTAATCAGGCTCGCGGATTTCTATCTGTTTGATTTACTGATTACATTGAGAAACAAAGATATAACTCTTGGATGTATTTTTCTTGATTGAGTCTGACTTGTCTAGTTGATTCTCTTGGAAATATATTGGAGTTAGTCCATACAGATTTTCTAAACGAAAATTGGGTGTGGTTGTTAGACCCCTGCATTTTCAATTGATATCAGAGTAGGAAAGCACGTTTAAGACCTCATAAGTCTGTGTTTGTAGCAATCTGACTCTATGGACAGTAGTGCTATCTCAATAAATGCACCACCAGATCCAAGGATTTTAGAATTCTCTTCCATGACTGATTTGATAAAATATGTAGAAGAAATTCTATTTAAACCTCCACCAGGTTTAAAATCCCTTGAAGTGTTTTCAGGGCTTGAAAAGAATCCTGAGAGCTTATCTCTTGATGTTGAGTTATACCTCCAGAGAGAACAAGAATATCTTGATAAGCTAAATCTAGTTATGATGAATAATCTTCTTGTTGAGGTTGATATTGATCTTCTTATCAGTAAGGATAATCCTTCTCCTTCCTATATCCCAGAAGAAAAACTGGATATAATACAAGAAGTATCTAAACCTCATCTATCAGTCAGTTCTATCTCTGAATTTGACTCATTTTACCAGTCAAACCTTGATACATCTTTTCAAGATAATGGTATTGCCCTCTCTTTTGAGAAAGTCAGGATGTCACTTCCTATCAAAAGAGTTTCCCTGTGCAATACTGAATATTATATGCAAAGACTGTTTGTTATAAGTTATAAATGAAGAAATCAGGAACACAAATTATCATGTGCTCTTTTTAAGTTCTTCGAAAAACTTGTAAAAACAGTCCCTTGGGTTTCTCTCAATACTGTAAGATATAAGAGTTATTGGAAAGAAACTCTCTCTTGGTGTCATGGTGTGCAAGGCTGGTTTGCTCTTGTGTTCACAATGAGTTGCTGTTTAAAGAGTTGTTGAGCTTTGCTCCAATTTTTTTTTTTCAAAGTTTGTTTAGTAAAATATGACGTTTCATAAAACAAACGAGTCCTTGTCTCACACGTACGGTCCACGTACCCTGATCTCGTAACCATTACGTGTTTGAACCGCGTTCCAGAACGTGTTTAGGCGGTTCATATACCACCGGTTGGCATATAAAAGACAAAGAGCTCACTTATTTATTTTCACCTCTTCTTCCCTACAGTTCGAGTACGAAAAAGAGAACCCAAGAGTTCAGAACTCTCAATCACCATAACCTCATTTCTCAATCGTTTTGGGTGTTCTTGGTACCTTTGTGTTTGCAACAGGAAATCATTCGACGGGCTTGCATTTATTTCTTCATTTTATCTAGTTCCGGAGCTTCACCATTAACGATAGTTCACGTTCCCGGTAAGTTTTTCATCGTTTTTGGATTCTTTTTGGTTTCAATGGCCCCTAAGAAAAGATTAAATCGTGCTGAGAGTTCGAGTGCTAATGCTAGTTCAAATAGGAGGGTGGTTGTGACGGATCGGTGAATTTGGACTTCCAGCGAACCGGGTTTCGGCCCGCTTTTAGCAAACCCGACTCTCCGATACGCCACTCAAGTAACCGGACCTTCAAATTCTTTTGAGAGAGTCGAATTCGAATTTCCCAAACTGCATTATAAGCAAACACATATAGCATTAATTCACCAATTATTAGAGACGGACAATTGCCGAAGATAAGAGTTGGCCAGTTGCCAACTCTAATATCTCCATGGCCAGTTGCCAACTCTAATATCTCCATGGCCAGTTGCCACTCCTAACATTTCCGTGGCCGATTACCCACCGATAATATTTCTCAGGTGGCCGATTGCCACTCTAATATCTCCATGGCCGATTTACCACTCCCAACATTTCCGTGGCCGGTTTGCCACTTATAATATTTCCGTGGCCAGTTGCCACTCTAATATCTCCATGGCCGATTGCCACTCCCAACATTTCCGTGGCCGGTTGCCACTCCCCAACATTTCCGGGGCTGATTTGCTACCTCAACATTTCCGTGGCCGGTTGCCACTCCTAACATTTCGTGGCCGGTTACCCACTTATAATATTTTCGTGGCCGGTTGCCACTCTAATATCTCCATGGCGATTTGCCACTCCCAACATTTCCGTGGCGATTTGCCACTCTTGGTCGATTCGTGGCCGTTGCCACTCCCGACATTTCCATGGCGATTTGCCACTCCCTGTCAGATTCAATGGCGGTTGCCACTCTAATATTTCCATGGCCGGTTGCCACTCCTAACATTTCCATGGCGATTGCCACTCCTAACATTTCCGTGGCGAGTTGCCACTCAATATTTCCCGTGGCTAGTTGCCACTCCAACATTTCGTGGCCGGTTGCCACTCTCAATATTTTCGTGGCGGTTGCCACTCCGAACATTTCCGTGGCGGTTGCCACTTGTCAAGGTTGCAATCATCCCCGAATAGATGGTATGAACTGTTAAACAAACAACCAACACTTTCGAGATGATATGAACACCCTTGTAGGGTTGTCCGAACCGCATAGCGGCCGCCACGTACCCTCTCCGTTGCTCGAAGGGATCAAGCACGACCGTAGTTCATCATTTTAGTTTTAGATAGTATGAACTACCCCCAGTAGTAACTATCTCTTATCAGCTATCAAGTAAATTGATTCAAATTGCAGTGTACATATATACGAATAAGCCAAATGTACCAAAAGTACCAAACACTCAACACTGTTAATCGGAACTCAAGATTTACCTTTTAACAAGCGAGTATACGAACCTTGTATCTATTGGGTAATTTTACAAAATATGCCTCGGTGTTCAAAGAACTAAAACACCTTCAATGTATTAGTCTGTATTAAATTCAGAGTTTCTAACAACGAACTACAAAACAGAAATTAAGATTATGACTCCAACAATTTATCGATAAGTAAATCATGGAATTTTACTCTGCGAATGTCTTCTTGTTTGTTTTCTTCTCTTCCTACTCCTCTTGGTATATATAAACTATCGACTAAAATGACATTTCCATAAGAGAAATGAAAGGACACGACGTACTATTAATTTTACAAGAACCCCATACTAAAACCCATTATATAGTTTTCTACTGCTTTAGCATCCGGAGCAGTCAAGATTATACTTACAATGACGCTACATATACATTTAAGCAACAGAATCTCCACCAAAGGTTGCAATTATTCCCGTAACCATTTTACTTTACTTCATTGAATACTAGATATATCTAGAATACTCACAATCTAATTAAACCAACAAAGCATTCAGACACAAAGTGGACATACGGCTAACTGAAGAAAATGGACACGGAAAATGTTCCCTAACCTTTCAACCATGCATGCCCTGTAGTGAAGTTCTATAATGCCGCCAGACTTCATAAGTAACTCAACTGTCCATACTTGGGCCTCATGCCAAAAAAAAAACAAAAAAGAAAAAGCATTGCTTGCCTCCGATAATGCACATGGCCTTCAACCAGTAGCTAACTTACTCCCATATCAACAAGGGTTAATGCTTGAAGTCAAATGCTTGAAGTCAACATTTAACGACACGAAATAATTTAGCTATTCATCAAAATAGAACGATAAATGAACGGAAGCTGTTAACAACGAATTCTACAAAACCTGAGATAAAAGCGCTAAGGTTTTAAGAATCATTTCTACAAGCACCTTTACCTCCTCACAAATGGGGAAAACTAGCACTTGAAATCGCATTTCTCCCTTTCAGCACCACGCATTCTAATTACTATCACAAAACATATAATTCATATGCGTGCATAAGCCCACCCATTCAAATACACAAGAAAATTATTTATCGGTTGTTCAGTTTCAAATCCAACAAACTGGAATGATGTAACCATTCAAAAATCATGAAATATTACTACTGTTCCTCAGATATTAAAAGGTTCCTCCTATCCAAAAATCATAGAAATTCATGCACTCTAAGGGCCTCATATTAATCACAAGAAGTCTGCCTTGTTGTATAAATTATGTGCAACCGGTTCTCTGTAGTAAACATTAATCGATCACCTTGAGACTTTTACAGTAACTTTAATACACAAAGTACAAAAACATATTCAAAATTCAGAACATTACGATGGTGCATTAAAAAGATACGCACCGAACAACTTGACTAATTTCAATACCGATATACAGATTTCAGTCATGCTTTTTCCACGCTTTGGGGTACCTAAAGAAATTGGATCTTCCTGAAATTTTTACAGTAGAACATCTAAAGGTCAATAAACAACATACAAAAATTTCATCTTTATCCGATAAACAGGCAATGGGAAATATCATGAACACTTGACTGTCCAGGATCTGAATTCTGCACACTGCAGCCATACTTTATTCAATCTTCGAACTAGTAAACGTGACCCGATTCCCCTGAAAGTTTTATGGTACTTCTAGGATGCAATGAATTATTAACTATCAAATTTTCACGACAATCCAACCACTGGATCTTAAATTATCAGTATAACAAACACATACATACTAGGGTTGACAAGATTGTGCATAAAATATTCAAATACGAATTGTCATTTGAAATTCCACATCTTCTACAACCAATTCGAAATTCGAGTATTTGATGATGATTGGAAGGTACCCAATCGATCGATTTACAAAAACATCATGAGCTAAATCAAAAGCCTCAAATTTTCAATCACAAACCCTAGTTTCCAAAAATCTCAAAACAAACTACAACACACAACATTGAAGGTTATTTCTAACTACCCATGTCATGATTTAAAGTGATGAAATCATTGGAAAACAACTTTGATCAAATCAGGCTCATTTGAATTTGGGCAACAACATTTTTGAACCTTGAACTAGTAAGAAAGATCCCTTACCTCATTAAGATAATTCCAACTCCAAACTTGTATTACTTCCTTGGAGAAACCTTCATGATTCATAAAACCCTGGAGTTGTATATCTTAGAAAATCAGTAAACATTAGGGAAGAGAAAGTGTCCCTTGATTGTTGATTTTTCCCATAGTTTAACAACATTAACACAGCCGTAAAGAATTCCATAGCTTAATTTCATCATGCAATTATCTAGGGTTCTTAAAATTGAAAGGGAGTGAGAACATGGATAGAGTTAGAGAACTTTGTTCCCTGAAGAAGAAAGAGAAAACCCCCTTATTATTCGGAAAAATACAAGTACTCAAGACTTGAAACGTGTAAGAATGCAAGGACAAGAATTGAAACGTGTCGAAACATGCAATATTTATATTGGCACTCATTGCTTGGGTAAAGTTCCACCAACAACTAAAGGCACTTCCAATTTAGATTCATGGGCTTTAAGGTGTGAAATTTTAAATTTTACCTAAATGGCTTGAGAACAACTTGAGAAAAGTCCCACAATGTAGAATTCTATTTTTCTACCCTAATGGGTCAGTTAAACCCGAGAAAAAGGGTCATACTGCTACAGTGGTTGATAGTGATGATGATGATGATTTTGGTGTCGACATTCAACAACCATACTTTGATGCTAGCAGTCGAATTAATTTTATTAACATTTCTGTCAGGGGCAAATATAATAAACTTTATAGTGGTCATTTTTTCATGGAAAGGGCATATGATCGGTCGGTTCAGGAACTAGATTTTCAAATGTTCATGAACCAGTTAGAGTGGGGTGATATTCATAAGGGTTTGGGGGAATCATATCCTGAGATGACCTGTAAATTTTATGCTAATCTACATGCACCCAACAAGACCAACTGTTGTTTTAAGATTATGGTCAAAGTAACAATATTTGAGGTTAATCATGGTGTTATATTTGAGTTATTAAACTTGCCTCTCCATCATTATTTTGATGTTACTCAACCAGAGGGTCAAAGACCAAATAAGAATCAGTTGTCTGAACTTCTTTTAGGAAAGAATGTGTCATGGATAGAAAGCAAACAACTTGTGGATAATATAATCTTTCATTTGAAGATTTTTGGTAAGTTGTCTGTGGCAAAATCAATTCCCAGTACGCTCGACAAAAATCTCTGGAGCAGAACTTTGGCTAAGTTGGTTTACCATCTTGTTTCTGGTGAAGAGGTTGATTTATGTGGATTAATTGTTCGTCAAATTATACATATGGTCTCACAGAAGAAAAACCCTGGTTTTCCATGCCTCATCAGCCGAATTTGTAGTCAATTTAATATTGCTCATTTTGGAACTTGTGTTGGTACTCCATCTCCCTTGAGCCAGACAGACATTAACAAGATGAAGAAACCTGCCAATCCTGAAGTTGCGCATCTTCTACAAAGGAATGAGTGCTTAGAGAGACAGTTGACTTATGCTGTGACGGTTCATCCAGACTTATCTGAACCAATATCTAAGATTGATGAGGATTATTATCGCAATATGGATTAGTGTACCTTTCTTCATTATGTTATGTCAATTTCAAAAAAATTCTTATGTCATTTATGTTGAACTTCTTAGGTTAAACTTACTAACTGTTATTTTTAATGGTTGTAATGACTTTAATGGTATTTTAGCCTTGAATGATTTATCCTTCAATTACACTACTAAATGTGTTAAATCCATAAGAAGTTTGGCTGAATATATATCAAAATTTAAAGTCTATTATGTCATTATGCAAATATTGATGGAAAATAGAATGAGCTTTCGATGTCAAAGATTAAGTTTATTGTGTCATTATGTAAATATTGATGAAAAGTAGAATGAATCTTTGAATATTCCGCAGTATTGATCTTTCCCTGATCCACTTCTATGTGAAAGTAATATATGGCTCCGTAAGTTTTCTTATGTTGAGCATTTCCGATTAAATTAATCATGGGTTCTCTTGTGGTTAATTTAATTGAGTTTTGTGGATACAAATTCATGTTCCATGTAATTTGTTACTATCGAAATAAATTCTTCTTTTCTTGTAAAAGTAAGGCGCTCTTCTTGTTATTTCGGGAATGGCATTTTATGGGGGAGAGTTCTTAATTGAACTTGTGCTTAATTACCAAATCTTTGTGGGGAGTGCAGCTGTGGAATATTATAGGAGTTTTCTTGTATCTTTATAAACTCCTTGATGAATACACTAGGTTTCGACTATGTGAAATCATCGAAACAAAGTTGATATGTTCTCTTTTGGTCATGAAGTATCTCTATGAGAATTTCATTATGATACCGCTAGTTTCCGTACCTTTGCCACTTTATATTGACAAAAAGAGGGAGAATTATTGTGTAGTTCACACTACAAATACATATGGCTTACGGATCATTATGTGGAGGGGGGGTTTCATTGCGAGATGAAGTATTGACTAAGGGGGAATATTACATATCGACATAGTATTATTGTCAAAGTTGTAATACAATTGAACTTTGATGTTGTGTAATAATAATATGGCACTGTATAACAATGATTGAGAACAACTGTTTTCTTATTGTTATGGCTACGGATCTTCAACAACTATGATGCTGAGTTGAACACTTTCAGAATCACTGGAGTACTTGGAAGTGACGAAGATTTCAAGTAATTTTGAAGAACCAAGGAAATCAAGCATTTGGATGAGAAGCTACAAAGTTTATTTATTTTGTAATCCGTATGTATTGATAGTTTTGTCACTAAAATTGACAAATGAGAAATTGTTAGAGCACTGCTCGGTCGAACTCGCAAGCGTTGCTATCTCAAGCTTGGTTGTCAAGTTTAGTTGTCAAAACTATAAGTCTTGATTTCTAGTCTACTTATAGCTTTGTATCGGATTAGGATAGAATGTGTAATTGACCTTTGGACTTCACGGCATTCATCGATTGAAGACGACGAACTACTAAGGGGATCTTGTGGAACTTCATCAACAAAAGGTATGTGGAGACTTGAACTCATCTATCACTCAGAAGGTATGTGGAGACTTGAACACATCTATCACTCAAAAGGTATGTGGAGACTTGAACTCATCTATTTCTATTCTATCTCCTATTGAGACAAAAGTCGTATAGCTATATAGACTTTACTTTATACACATTTGATATTTTGAGCTGAGTTTAACTCACTTACATATTTCTCGAAATATGTGTTGGTAAGCTTTAGCTTTAACCAAGTGCATCTTTTATTCTTGACGAAAGTCAGAAGATGATCATGTGAAAATCGCCTGATAACATCTTACATGATTTGTGTGAGACAGTCATTTGATATAGACTCGGAATGTTTCGTTATTGATCATTCGATCACTTGAAAATTTCTTATTGTTGCTTATCGTTTGGAATTACCATATACTAGCAGTATTCATCCAGTATTTCATGTTTCTCAATTGAAACTGAAACTTGGATCTTCAACTGAAGTAAGTACTCATCTGCCAACAACTGTGGATTATGTTAAGTGGTAACCTGATACAGTTTTAAAGCGCAAAATATACAAGATGAACAATGGCTTGTTAAATGGAAAGACCATTCCATTGAGAAAGCAACCTTGGAAGATGCTGATGATCTTCTTGCTCGATTTCAAGAATTTAAGGCTAGAGGATAGCCATTTTTCGGGCGTGGTGGGATGTTAGGACACTAACCTTGCGGATCACTTATTTCTCTTATTATGGTTGCTCTGTTTAGTACCTAGTTTCCTTATTCAGTTAGATTCTAGAAGTTCTATTATTAGGAAAGCATCAGTTGCCTTAATTATAAGTGGTTTGTTTAAGAAGTTACATTAACGATAAATACTCAAGCTCTGTAATCATTCAGGCATTCAATTTCAACAAAACCAGTTTAATTATTTTACTTGTTCATAGCTTTATTAATACTTTTCTTCAGTTTTTACTCGTACAAATTGTGCTCTTCTATCACTTTCAGTTTTGAACCCTAATACAAATCATGTAACAATATAAATGGTGAATCATAATCGATAATATGGAGACAAAAAATAATGTATCATATCAAAAAGCATATCATGTGAAATCCAATTATTCCATAACCAATAATAATAATCTAGCTCATGTTCATGGAGTTCATAACAAGAAGAAAAAGAAAAGCTTTCATGTTGTAAAACCCTAGAACAAACATAGAAGCGTAGATATGTTCAGTCGTGTTCTCAAACCTACTTATATGACTTTTCAATGCTGCTCTCGACTCCAGATAATTCTCTCACAACCCATTCGCCAAGCCCAATCAAAACAGGTCCAAGTCCTTCTCTGGATCGAATCGGAACAGGTGAGTCAACTCACCAGAAAGGAGTTCCGGCCAGATTATGCATGTTTCTAATGATATTCCTGAAAAAGCGGGGGGACCACAACCACACCCAATATTTCGCTTAGAAATATGTAGACAAACTCCAATATACTTTCAAGAGAATCAACTAGACTCAATCTTAATAAAGTATATCAAAGAGTTATATCTCTCTTTCTTGATTCAATTCTTTCTCAAGCAAATAGAAATCTGGGAGTCTGATTGAATACAAGAGAAATCACTTGAACGGTACCAAAGACCAATGTTCAAGGATCAATCAATTTCAATCAACAACCAAAGGTCGGATTTCGATTGATTCAAACGCATAACCTGTGATATTACAATTATATAACAAAATATAATGCGGAATAGAATTAACACAGGCGCCAGAATTTTGTTAACGAGGAAACCGCAAATGCAGAAAAACCCCGGGACCTAGTCCAGATTGAACACCACATTGTATTAAGCCGCTACAGACACTAGCCTACTACAAACTAACTTTGGTCTGGACTGTAGTTGAACCCCAATCAATCTCACACTGATTCAAGGTACAATTGCGCTCTTTACGTCTTTGATCCCAGCAGGATACTACACACTTGATTCCCTTAGCTGATCTCACTCACAACTAAGAGTTGCTACGACCCAAAGTCGAAGACTTTAATAAACAAATCTGTATCACACAGAAAAGTCTACGGGAATAGATAAATCTGTCTCCCACAGAAATACCTACAAGTTTTGTTCCGTATTTTTATAAATCAAGGTGAACAGGAACCAATTGATAAACCGGACTTATATTCCCGAAGAACAACCTAGTATTATCAATCACCTCACAATAATCTTAATCGACGCGGCGAAAGAAGATATTGTAGAATCACAAACGATGAGACGGAGATGTTTGTGACTACTTTTCTATCTTGCCTATCGGAGATATAAATATCAAGCCAATCGTTACGATTGTACTCAACACGATAAAATCAGCAAGATTAGACACACAACTACGAGAAAGTAGTATCGGTCCGGCTTCACAATCCCAATGAAGTCGTTAAGTCGTTAACCTGGTTTTCAAGAAGAAACCTAAGGTTAAAGGAGAATCGACTCTAGCTAATACAACTAGTATCACACATAAGGTGTGGGTATTACGTTTACCAGTTGCTAGAGTTCTCCCTTATATAGTCTTTCAAATCAGGGTTTGCAATCAATGTTAGCTTGGTAACAAAGCATTCAATATTCACCGTTAGATGAAAACCTGATTAGATTTAAGCTAATATCTTTCAACCGTTGGATCGAAAACTTAGCTTGTTACACACAAATGAAATGCACGATTTTTGGTTTGTGTAACCGTACCGAACATGTACATTTGTTGGTTCAACAATAGTTAACCAAATGGTTAGCCATATAAGCACTTTCATATCAGCAATAGTTAGCCATATAAGCACTTTCATATCAACCATGTTCTTCTTCACCATAACTAGTTCAAATGACTCAAATGAACTAGTTAGAGAGTTGTTCAATTGCAAGGAAATCTTATGTAACTACACAAGATACAATCGAAGCAAAAACGATTTGATTCACTCGAATCGGTTCATGAAATATATAGCCACGGTTTGCATTTTGCATTCCTTAGTTAATATAAATAAGTTCACAAACAATCGTCTTTAGATATAACCAGCTTAAGTTCACAGACTTAAGTTCCCGAAAGGAGTTCTCAAACTCCAGCAGATTTTCTCGGGTCGAGAACTTCATTAGTTCGCAGACTGGGTTCGCGGACTGAGTTCGTGAACTGAGTTCACGGCTCTTGTTCCGGTTCTCTTGATCAACAAAGTTCGCAAACGTCGGTTCAAGGGAAAAGGACTTATACATATATGTGTTGCCACGCAATGCTTATATCCATCATTGGTTATATAATTTAAACCCTCATTTCAATCAGTAAAACATTCTTAGAGGACATTTCGTCAAAGTAAGCAATTTTCAAAGTGATTGAAACGTGTCATGACTTTCGTCACTAAGTAAAGATGAACTTGGCCAAAGCAAAATCTTACCAACACATATTTCGAGAAATAGATAAGCGAGATAAACTTGGCTCGAAATAGCAAATGTGTATAATCAAAGTATATATAGCAAAACGACTTTTGTTTTAAAATATGAGATAGAGTAGATAGACTTTTGAGTGATAGATAAGTTCAAGTCTCCACATACCTTTTATTCGATGAAGTTCGACCAGTTCCTTGAATAGTCGTTCGTCTTGTATGATGATTGCCATAGAGTTCTCGAGCTCAACTACACTTTCTATCCTAGTCCGAGACTTAGCTATAGTAGACTAGAAATCAAGACTTATAGTTTTGATCACTAACATTGACAAACATGCTTGAGATAGCAACGCATGCGAGTTCGACCGAGCAATGCTCTAACAATCTGGCCATTGTTTCAGGTCTTTCTCAGCCCCATTCCTGCTAACACTTCTATACATCATACATCTAGGAAATTCAAGCATTCAATTTGCTCATTCATTCATCTGCAATCATTCACCATTGTCTTATTTCTCCATTATCCATCACATACAACAACTCTTGCCATCACTGCCTGCATTCTCAGTTCATATCAAACCTTCTTGTTCTTGTTCTCAACTGCTGCCAGAAACTCGAACAATTCCTTCTCAGCTTCTGAAAAACACATAGCATCATAGCCAATCATTATTTCATACAGCAACCTCTAATTCATGGAACTTTCACCCATTTCAGTGAACATCATGAACACTAGTTCTGTCTTCATTTCATCTCAACCTTCTCTACATTCAGTACAAGCCAAAGCAGAGATAAGCATCACCAACTTCAGCTCAACCACCTGCGATGCTCGTTTAAATCCACAGTGAACACATCACCATTCTTAATCGCAATCCATCAGAACCATTTCCTGCATCTTGAGCCGCTTCTATCACTCATCATCAACACCAGCTACAACTTCTATGAGCCTAAGTATCAGCTCTGCCATCTTCTATTGCTTTACAGATTCCACCAATTCCTTAGCACTTGCACTTGATTCATAAAACTAGCACCGCCAGACTCATTACCACAGACCCATTCTAACACCACACCACTGACTGCAACTCAAGTCATCTCTCTTTATGGAAACAACAATAGAACCACATCAATTAACATCCTCAGCTACATCACTTGCAATTTCAGCTCTTGTGCAGCTTCAACTGCCACTTCTTGACCTAGGCACGGCACAACCAACATCAATATCATCATCTCTTTCTTCTCCAGACGTAAATCACCACTAGGACCAACCATTTCTTCATCTCTGTCAGCTCATACCCACACAACCAATTCATGAGTAACATACTGAACTGCAGCTTCATTGTCTCCAGTACCTGCACTTCATCCACCACTGCAACTCATTTCACCAACTGCGAATTCCAAGTGCATCAGTACAAGCTTTAAGCAGTTCCATAAACTCCATCAAAGCCTTGAAGCTCAAACTCAACAACATCAATCATTTCATAATATCATCAGCTGCAAAAGCCACATCTTCTCAACATCCTCTCCATTTGAAAATGCAACAACAACCCGATTGCAACAACAACCAAACCACCTACAATTCATCTGCATTATCGATATTACAAGCAACGACATACATTGTTCTTCCCTTTATTCATCCCCAAAACTCACTCAGACCATGGCTTATAATTGCATAAATCTAGCAAAACTCTTTGGGGACTTTTCTCAAGCACTTAATATGTCTCTTGACTGGTCATAATGTTCTTTCTATCTAGTTCAATTAGTTGCTCCTAAATTCGAGTTCCCTGCAAGTATTTGATCATTCAACACAAACCCACTTCACAGCTCAATCTTAATTTCAAACCTAGACTCCTTCTCGATCTTTTCTCATCCAACGACAACAATCTTTAATATTCTCTAAACTCATACTCTTCACCTTGTTCTTCAATTCTTCCCCAAGCTCCAGTTGCGTCATCGTATCGATTAACAGCAACTCCATCATCAGTTTCTACAGCAGAAGCCCTAAATTCCTCTCTACTTGTCAAATTCAACCATCAATAAATCCATCTCTCGTTTCTGGCTTCACACAATCACTTCCCAGTCAAAACCCACTCAATATCTTCTCTGGTTCATGAATCTCTAAATCTCTCGATTTCTCAGCTTCATAATAATGCCTCCATCTCTCTCTTGGTTTCAGGTTGAATAAGTGAAAGAACAGACAATGATGATCGACAATGATAAAAGAATTGATTTCTCTCTGAATTTCAGGGTAAGTGGAGGAGTTAAAATTGATACAGGCACCACAACTTTGGATAAGGGCCACCTGAGAATAACAGCCGATCCATATTCCTCCTATGCTCCCAATAGCGTCTGTGCAAATGAAATGATGCTTTTACTCTTTACGTACAAAATGAACGATTTCTCGTTCTTTTGCTCCAAATGACTTCAAAGTACCTAAACACTCAAAAGTAAACATAAGATACATAATTTACAAGAAAACACGCAAAGAAAGCATAAATAATAGATAAATATCAAGGTGTTTAATACGCCTATCAAATTCCCACACACTTAGACTTTGCTAGTCCTCGAGCAAATCAAACAAAATAATTCTAGAACATACATAGAACTCGTTTCGTCCGGGCTACGGTCACACACTTTGCATGTATAACAAGCCTTTGAACCCCTAGGTGTCCCTAGTGGACGAGTTATAGTCTCGTGAGGGTTTACTAGAGATATACCCACAAAACCTACTTCTCCAAAATGATAGCATCCAACGCGCTAAGAAGACGTAGAGATTTTGCACACTAGTAATAAGAAGTTAGACATATATATGAACACAATCTCATCCTTAAAAGTTGAGAGAGAAATAACCATCCCTTATCGAAAGAAATTCAGGTTCGAGAGTGATCGAAAGTCTCGACTTTGCCTCACCAGAAATGGTTTTATAAAATTTCTCTCAATAATAAATAGCTTCTTATGGGTCACACATGTGTCCATGTAAGAATAAAGAGAGAATCTTGCGACACGTTGAATGGTAGGAAGGAAAAAACCCTCATAATCATTTTGAAAACCCACATATTTTATAATTTTGAAAACCCATTTTTTCGGACGATCTCTAAGAAAAGAAATCAACCACTTAACGAAGGTGGGAATATGCTTACTTACCTCGTTATCCGTTCGACGTGCAGTTAGCACCACTCTCACAGTATCCATAGAAACGTCTTCGGTCTTCAATCCTTATCTTCATCTTCGTCTTCGGTCTTCAACTCTTGATGATAAAATCATGAACTTCGTGGAATCTTGACAATACGATTCCTTCCTCTAATTCCTTGTTGCTTGAAACTTCATTATGAATATTTCTTCTTCCATTGGCTTTATTGAAAGAACAAAACTAAAAACGAACCAAAATATGATACAACATATTTTCCTTGTCTTTTTTTTTTCTTTTCTTTTTTTCTTTTTACTTCTTTTCTTATTTTTTCTCTCTCTCTTTTTTCTCTTTGTTTTTATTTAATTGGGACAAGAAAAATAAAACAAATACAAAATGAAAACAAAATAATTAAATATACAAAATTTTCTCATGTCTCTTTTTTCTTCTTTTTTCTTTTAATAATAAAGATATTTTTAATAAATTTTATTATTTGTCATTTAATTAGAAAAAAGATCAAGGGTCTGTTACACAGAGTTTGTTGGTATCCTAGCAATAAGCTAGGCACTAACGCCTTTTTTGATTGCCATTCCTATTCTATGAAATATAAATCTGCCGGAGTCCAATGCCTTTTGTTTTTCATTGTTTTTTTTTTTTGACAAGAGACCTAGCATAATGATGCCAAGACCTAGGAAGATTTGACCATCCTCCTCTGGTAACAAGAGGGAGCCATGTGCATTACCCAAGTAACCTCTTTCTGGGGGTTGCCATATCAACAAAATCGGTTTTTTAATCGATTTTCCTCTGGAGCCTCCAAACGAGTCCCCAAAATAAACACCACATTCACTTTTATAATCTTCTCGTAGCCAAGATGGTGCAACCATTCTATCGTCTTGGACCGGATCAGCATTCCAAAACGCAGCAGTACCACAAATTATATCCCGAATCTCTAGTAACCTGCGGCATTCTATAACCCAAGTATGCCCAGAACTAAATAAAAAATAACGACGCAACTCACAGATCACATCCACATCTTCATCATTCAAATCCTTACAACAACTCAAGCACCAAAATCTCTGCTTGTACCTTGATATCCTATTAGTTGCATGCTGACGTATGCTGCTTAGATCCAATAGTTCTTCTTCTTGTTGTTGTTGTTGCTGATTTTTTGGTTTGTTATCAGTTTCCTTCTGGTATAGTTGGCTTATGGTCTTTATTTGAGGGATTTTGGAGAGCTTTTCTAGAAACTTTTTCTGATCCTGAGTGTTAGAAGTACTTGAAGACATTATGTAGTATATAAAAGCACATGAACCATATCTCTTTCATTTCTATTCATTCTCTCAATTTGTGTTTCGGAGAAGAGCTCCGGAGATGAAATCTTTTGAGGTTCTCCCTAGATTCGTGAATTTAAACTCATATATAGTAATTGGTACGTCGATTTTCTTATTGCTACTCCTCAAGTTAGTCAATTTCATATTTGATTGTGTTTTGTTTTTCATTTTTGAATTTCTTTTAAATCTAAATCATCTTGACCTTTCTGCTACTCATTAATCACTTGAATCATCTTGATCTTCCATAGATGGTGATCTTTTCGATCTTCACATATCTAATACTTACCGAGTAGTTCGAGTTTAATCAAAAACTCCAACAGCCTTCCTTAAACTCAAACTACGATAGCAAAACTTCGAGTACCACCCCATGTGTTACCAACACATCCCTTGCTGATTCCACCTCATTCGCAGACCTACTTACTTTACTCGTAGGCATCATATAACTTTCTCGATATATCTTATCATAACATGTCCTTAATCACAACTTTAATAGCTAGGAACGTGCAAAGCCATCATGAATCTCAGTGAGAACTGCAAATTTCCGATACTCACTGAAAATCCTGATAGGAGCACCTGCTGCTAACAAGGGAGAAACTCATAACAAGGGAAAATCGTGTCACTTAACTCTCCATCAATTTCTCCAAATATTTCTTTGTGTTTGTTAGAAAACATAGGAAACGAACGTGTCAGAGAAGAAGAAGAAAAAGAAGGAAATTAAAAAAATATATATATACTAAGATTAAAGTGGAAGAAGAAAGAAAAAGATCACATTAAAGTTTCCTTTGTTGTGAGACCAGAGAGGTGGAAGATGTGTGAGAGATGAGGCGGAATATAAAAGAGATAGAAGGCGGATCTAATTTAAGACTTCGTTTAGGGTTTAGCACAAAAGAAAATGATTATTAGTCTGGTCTATCTTATCTTATATTAGGCCTAACTGACTTTATCTTCATGAATCTATTTAGCATCCTTAAGCATAAGTTCATACTACTTAATACTCTTCTTAGTATATATAATTTGTTTCTTTAAAGAGTTTCGTTGATCAAGAAGTTTTTGAGCATCCTTTGGTTTATTAGAAACTGGTTCATAGCATATGCATGATAACGGTGCAGATACATCATAGGATGATAAGGTATTCATCACAACTTTCTCCAATTGATATCAACAACATAACTTCCTGAGACAAGAAGCGTATACATGTATGGAAAACTTGGAGAAAAATAAGGAACATATTTCTTTGTTTAAAGGAACAACAAAAATAAATCTTTTGGAAGATATTTTTATCCCTTACAAAAATATCAAGAGT
This sequence comes from Papaver armeniacum, assembly GCA_023531295.1. Lineage (NCBI taxonomy): Eukaryota > Viridiplantae > Streptophyta > Magnoliopsida > Ranunculales > Papaveraceae > Papaver > Papaver armeniacum. The sequence goes on from JAJJWW010016767.1 coordinate 306,069, forward strand.
CTTGATGTTAATGAAGGACAAATAGACCTTTTTCTGAATTTTTTAGAAAATATTTATATCTCTTACAAAAAGACCATATATATATGAACTGATAAAATAAATCACATTGTTATGAACAAATACAACTAGTACCCACATTTTGTGCTTCCTGATCACATTGAAATCTTTGGGCCCAAAGAGTGGGGATGCACTTCCCAATACATTTAGGCTGCGTCGGGTTGAGATATGGACTCATCACAAGTGAACAAAACATTTTAAGGATGATCAATGAACACATAGGCTTATGTTCTTAACTTGTTTTATTTCTTTCTTTGAACTTATCCTTTCCTGATTTCGAAGATTCTTCCAGTTCTAAATCAATAATCTTCATGTTCTTATGGAGTTTCTTTATGAATCATTTGTTCTCTTTGGAATTCTAGCGGGTTTTCACAGTGTGGCCATTGCTTCCACAAAGGAGCATAATTTAGGATCCAAATCTTCTTGAGTTTTTGCATTAGCTTTTGTCCCCATTTACAATTGTCTTGAGAGCTTTCCGACAGAACAAATTTTGCAAGGATGAATGTATTATTTTTGGTACAAGAATTTCCGTTATACCCACCGCACATGTTCCCAAAAGACTTTTGTCCAAAAAGCATATCGAAACCTTTGTTAGAAATTTTAGAGAGACGGTGTAAGTCACCTTTTAAGATGTGACTCTCTCTTTCCTTTATAACAATTGTGTTGGTAAGTTCATCCCATATAGTTTCTAACACTTGAGATTTATCACATAAAGATTTATTTAAATTGTCAAGTTCACTTTTTAATTTAGGATTTCTTTGTTGATTTCTCTAAATTCGGGTAGACAATCTGTGAGCAATTTGTTGGGCTCATGATTATAATTTCAACAAAGAGAGCATCATAGTCAGTTGTTTCTTCAAATGATTGATCCTCTGATATATTATAAAAATAGAATGATATGATTTGTTTTCCTTGTAGAAGCTTTTACTGGACAATCTCTATCCATATGCCCAAAGTCATGACATTTAAAACATTGGATTTCATCATCATTTTCTGAGAAAATTTCTTTCTTGGTTGAAACTAATTGTTGTCTTGAAGATGATTTGTTAAACACTTGTTTGCGCCCTTTATTTTCAGAAGGTCTTGTGTTACGTAAGGAGTGTCATTGTTGAGTTAACCTCATTTTTAATAATCAACTCATCTTCTTCACCACATTCCTCATCCAATTTATATTAGTTTTTTCAGAGAATTAACTAGTATTATTTGATGCTTCAAATGCAATTTAACTGATTCAGTTAAAACAATATTCATGCAATTCATACGTTCAAAGAGATTGTAATATATTGCTTGTAGCATATTTTCAAAGTAAGAATTGTAAATCTCAAGTATGTGACATCGAAAGTCTTAAACTAAGCATGATACATCAAAATAAATCACAATAATTCAATAAAAATCAATTATTTAGTTTTAGTTCAATGCAATTAATCATAAAAGAAATTACAAATTTTGATAAAATTGAAATATACCACTTTTATTGGAACAATGACTTCATCCGTCGCCTCAGTAATGGGGTTTAGCTCCTCATATTAATCATTTGCTCAAAATAATGGTTTATAGCTCAAAAGTGTATTATAAGAGAGAGAAAATATAACTCAGGGAATCTGCAACCTTTATAAGCGTTAAAAAAGACATTATTACAGAGGAAGTGTTGCAAACCTAAAGATAAGCATTGTAAACAATGTTACAAAACTACTGAATATGAAAGAAGAGACCACGAAAAATACGACAGTCCTCTGCGATTTATGTTCTTCGAGTTCTTCTTCTTAAGCAGCAGCAACAATTCTCTGATTCGTGATTTTTATGGCTCTGTTCTCCTTCTACTTTCCCAAGACTTGTGTCACCTCTTTTGGGACTCCAACAACCTATATATACTCCGTTACAACCCTAGAAAATCCGACTACATCTATGTTTTTCTATTTGTGCAAGTCACGACAATAATATCTCTGCCAATTTGATTCACGCATTTCTGGGGTGTCCAAGCCTTTCCAAACTCTCTATTAGATATATAAGAATCTTAGCAAAGTTTATCTTCCCCTGAGTCTCATTGAAATTCCAAAAATAAACCAAACAAAAACCCGTGAAATTTTCTCCAACTCCAATGATCTGGCCCAATTTGATCAAATCCAACCACCATACCATCTCTGTTTAGGCCTAAGAAGTCAAGTGATAGACACATTTTTGTGTCTGAATTGTCCTCAATGTCTCTATTGTTAGTGTATTTTGGTTTTTTTATGTTTGTGTAGGTGTTTTTGGAGAAATACACTTGTGTGGAAAAAGTTGCTCAAAAAGTGCTGTTTGGACCCCAGGAGAAAAGTACTAAAGGCACCCACATTTTGGACGTACCCCCGTGGCTATTCGCACCCCTACTCTGGATAGGGGCTACCTTTCTTCCTCACATACAAATAGAAAATGGCGGGAAATTTGGTTTCAACAGTAAAGGATTTATTATCTTTAACATAAGAATATCTTCTTGCCTTATAAACAGGAAGTTTTGAAGAAAAAGGAAGTTATCTTGTATTAAACAAGAAAGATATCCTTAGAATATTTTATCTTGGATTTTATTCTGCGAATTAAAGAAGATATGGGTTTAGTAAAGAAATATAGAGAATAAAGAGAAAGAAAAATTCATGAAGATATTTTTAATTAAAAAGAAGAAGATTTTGGAGTTATGGAAGAATATATTTGAGTAATGTGTATTTGTGTGTATAAATAGAGAGCTAGAGAGCACATTTGGGGGGGGGGGGTGTTTGGAGAGAAAAGAAAATCACTGCTTTAATAATTTTCTCTCATTTTCATCATTTGTAACCACTTTGAGCAATGAAATTATATTTTGAGCGTGTTTCCATGATGAGGAGCTAAACCCATCACTGGGGCGACGGAGGAAGTTGTATTTCATCCTTGGGTAATTTAATTAATTCCTTATTTACTTTTTGCACCGATTTTAAATGATTTATGATTTCTATTAATCAATTGTTATCTTGTTTGATAGTGTATGCTTAGTCTTAGGTGCTTTTGATACTTTTATGAAATCTACTTTGGCAAAGAATAGAGTTAATATTTCTTGTGTTTGGAGCTATAAATGTCAAGGATTAATTTCTAAAACCCATGTATATGAAAGGCAGTGAAATCCCGAGTCCCAGTACCTATCCATCTTGCTACTATTTTGTGTATATATTTTCTTATTTTTATTTATTTATTTAAGCCTAAAATCAATTTCAACAAAGTCCGAGTGAACGACAACCTTTCTTACTACAACATCATTGAAAATAACCATCAATTTTTGGCGCCGCCGACGAGGACTTGTTTATAGATTTGTTTTTAGGTTTTTTTTATTATTATTATTATTTTTGTACTTTTTTACGCGTTTTGGTATTTCTGTTTGCTTTCAGATTTGGAGTGGAGCGAAAGAAAAAGAGAAAGTGCTGAAAAGAAAAGCAAAGCCAAAATAGGAAAGAAAAGAGAGATCCGAACGGAGTGAAGAAGAAAATTTTGTATATAGTTTTATTATTATTTATTTTTTTTAGAAACTGTAATTAGGTAATTATTTTTGTAATTTTTATTTTTGAACTTTTTAATTTTTGGGATTTTTAATTTTTGGACTTTATTTTTGGACTTTTGGACATTATTATTTTTAAAACCCTAAGGAAGGGTTAGTTTAAATATAAACTGCACAAGGAAGGACGACAGTTACGATACTGTCTCGGCCCCTCGGGTTCGTACACTGACATCGGAGTCGGTGGCCCGAGTCGACTACAACGGTTCATCCCCCGTCCGGAACGGGAGGTAAGTTTGTCGAAACACTTGCGAATCCCCTGTCAGCGAGTTACTGTATTCCTTCGTTTGCATATATGCTGAGGAATTGAAAACGACTGCTTTAATTTCCTAGTAAAGGGCAAGGACTGGCCATACAAGATAAGGGTTCGGATTTCATCACCGTTCTCTTCTTGCCCGCCTTAGGAAAACGATACTTATTGCGAACCTAAGCTGGTCTAGAAAGATTAGAAGCTGGTCTAGAAACAATCTAAGTGAAGCCATCATGCTTTTTGTTTGCTAGAAATCAGTAGGTTTGTTGTGGTCGAGTCAGCCTTGTTTGTGTTTGTGTAGAATTCCCTTGCAGTTAGGATGTCAAACTGGTATTATAACATCCAATACAATGATTATCCAACTGAACAATATGGACATTACTCTTTTTATGACCATAGTGTGAATAGTGGTTGGGAACGCCAATCTTTTGAAGGATATGGGTCATACCATGGTGAGCCCAATTACTATCCACATGCCCACCGGTCATACGAGCAAAATTCCTATAATTCCTCTTCTCTAGATAAGGCGCGTAAGATACTTGAGTCAACGTGTAAGTTAACAGAGTCAACACGTGAGTTTGTTGAGTCAACACGTAGGTTAGAGTTAGAGACGGAAGAAAGAATTGCTCGAATTACTTTGAATTGCCAATACATTGCTTCAAAAATCACCCTTGAAAATGAGGAAAATTTCTATTTACATAATCAAGATGACGAGGTTAGAATTGAAAGCAATACTTTAGATAAGGTTCGACCATCTTCATATTACTATGATGATGATGATAGTGTCGATGAAGAATCTGAAATATGTAAGCATAGTAATCAGGAATTTGCTACTTCAAATATTGACCTTCAAGAAAATAATATTATTTTTGGTTCAGATCCTAATAATTTTAACAATTATTCACCTATTCAAAAGGACGAGGATTTGACGAGAGATACTGTTTTAGACGATGTAGAATTTCCTTTTTACGAAGCTGATAATGGTTTAGAGGAACGAGTTTACTCTGAGAATACTGTTTTAGAGTCCATCGATTTAGAAACATTAGTCTTAGAGGAAGAAGATGAACTCGTAGAGCTTTTAAATATGAGTGAGGATGCATCACCTGAGTATAATTTACACGAAGCAATTGACCATCTTCAGGATTATGATGATCTAGAAATTAGGGAAATTGTAGCTAGTCTATCTAGAGACACTGAAAACTCTAAGTTTAGGGGTGATTATCATTCTCCATGTGCTTTAACTCTTAGAAAGGTCCCTAACTTGGGACTTGACATATGTGCCTCAACCATTTTAAAAGATTATCTTCATACACTTTTTCCTGAACCTAGTTGTGTCCATAAAGAAGTTCAGTTGTTAAGAACCCATCCTCTGGTTGATGTGGTTAACCCAAGCTATGATACCACGATTGACTTTGTTTTCCCACCAAAAACCTTCCTTCGAATTGTGGGAACGTATAAGTTTCAGATGTTTCAATTATTAAGTTTTGAGACTAAACCTAATTACTTTAGGAGATTAGGGTCGACACATTTGCTTAAAAATGACCACTACTGTGGTCAACTGTGTGAGTCAAGTATGATTGACTTAGAGGATCCCCAGTTATTCAGGTTATTGTTATGTGCTTCTAAGTTCTTAATTGAGTATTTCCAGACTCTAGAACCTGATCTTCAGGACATTGCCTTTGAGGAAATCCAGCCGATGAAAACTTTTTATCTAGATCCTTTTATAGAGCCTGAACCCGAACCACAACTAGATGAAGTTATCTTAAACAAAAAAATAGATAAGGGTGTGTTGGATATCTTCTGGTCTATTAAAGTATCCTCTTCTTGTGGTTAGCACTTTTTGATCCAGATGACCCCATGATTATTAAACTTCTACTATTATATGATTCTTCGAGGTGACTAATCTCTTCCATTGTCTGGCTGAATACTTTAAACTTATCACTTCTTGGGAGGTAACCCAATATTCTTGCAACACGGTAATATCTTTCCTTACTTTTTTCTTCAAGTGGTAACAGTTTCTCCTTGTTCATGCTTTTAATTTCATCTTTAGAACATTGAGGAAAATGTTAGATTTAAGTTTGGGGGTGGGGTAGAAACTTTTTATTACCTTTTTGTTAGAATAAATAAACTCCAGAGCCTAGAAATTTATGTTTAAGGATGGGACTAACCAATCTAAGTGGATGGAAGCATCTTGGTTGTATAGGAGTTGAAGAACCAATCTGATTAGATGGAAACATCTAAAGAGTCTATTCATAAAAGCACAGAACTCAGGTGTTAGAAAAAAAACATGGTAGTTTCGCCATATCTCGTGATGGAAACATCGAAAGATTCCTGATCACTTCTTTTTTTTTTCTTTTTACCTTTGCTAGGGTGAAATAGAGTGACTGAGTTAAAAAAATAAAAATAAAAAAAAAAAAAAAAAAAAAAAGACCACCAGACCAACCGGAATAAATACAATAAAGTCGACCACTGGTACCCTTGTATATGCCAGCTGAGTTGACCTAGAGTTAGGATTATCGACCACTTTGGTTCCCTTGTATATGCCGGTGTGTTGATATTAGTCCGATCAAGTATCTCAGTCCATTAGGATAGGTTCACCTTAGTCAACATCATCTACTTTTTTTCCACATCCATCTTCTTAATCTATCCATGTGATTGGTTGACTCCGGTTTATGATGTCTAGAAACTATCTAAGTAGAGCTCTGTCACCTTATATGAATTTTAGTATGCTTGAGTGCAAACTCGTGTACAACAATTGGAATTTCGCATCAGGGTACTTTCTCATGTAGTCAATGATTGTATGCCAACCAAGGAGATTCTTTAGTGCCTTCCAAGGTTCCGCGTAGATAGCTAGGGTCTGGAGTAAAGGTTTTGTGGGTACACCTCTGGTAAACCCTCCCGAGATTAACTCGGTCACTGTGGCCACCTAGTGAGTTAGAATTTTATTTTGTATATTAGATTTGCTCGAGGACTAGCAAATAATAAGTTTGGGGGTATTTGATAGACACATTTTTGTGTCTGAATTGTCCTCAATGTCTCTATTGTTAGTGCTTGATTTTGTACTTATTTTGGTTTTTTTATGTTTGTGTAGGTGTTTTTGGAGAAATACACTTGTGTGGAAAAAGTTGCTCAAAAAGTGCTATTTGGACCCCAGGAGAAAAGTACTAAAGGCACCCACATTTTGGACGTACCCCCATGGCTATTCGCACCCCTACTCTGGATAGGGGCTACCTTTCTTCCTCACGTACAAATAGAAAATGGCGGGAAATTTGGTTTCAACAGTAAAGGATTTATTATCTTTAACATAAGAATATCTTCTTGCCTTATAAACAGGAAGTTTTGAAGAAAAAGGAAGTTATCTTGTATTAAACAAGAAAGATATCCTTAGAATATTTTATCTTGGATTTTATTCTGCGAATTAAAGAAGATATGGGTTTAGTAAAGAAATATAGAGAATAAAGAGAAAGAAAAATTCATGAAGATATTTTTAATTAAAAAGAAGAAGATTTTGGAGTTATGGAAGAATATATTTGAGTAATGTGTATTTGTGTGTATAAATAGAGAGCTAGAGAGCACATTTGAGGGGGGGGTTGGAGAGAAAAGAAAATCACCGCTTTAATAATTTTCTCTCATTTTCATCATTTGTAAACACTTTGAGAAATGAAATTATATTTTGAGCGTGTTTCCATGATGAGGAGCTAAACCCATCACTGGGGCGACGGAGGAAGTTGTATTTCATCCTTGGATAATTTAATTAATTCCTTATTTACTTTTTGCACCGATTTTAAATGATTTATGATTTCTATTAATCAATTGTTATCTTGTTTGATAGTGTATGCTTAGTCTTAGGTGCTTTTGATACACTATGCTTGTAATTTACAATTGATGTTTTATGAAATCTACTTTGGCAAAGAATAGAGTTAATATTTCTTGTGTTTGGAGCTATAAATGTCAAGGATTAATTTTTAAAACCCATGTATATGAAAGGCAGTGAAATCCCAAATCCCAGTACCTATCCATCTTGCTACTATTTTGTGTATATATTTTCTTATATTTATTTATTTATTTATTTAAGCCTAAAATCAATTTCAACAAAGTCCGAGTGAACGACAACCTTTCTTACTACAACATCATTGAAAATAACCATCATCAAGCCCAATCGAATTTAGCGATTAAATCTCCCCAAGCAATTATAGTGCCCCTATCCTCTGTTGGGGTGTCGTTAGAAATTAGAGTGCCCCTATCTAAAAATGGAGGTGCCTTTAGCAATTGTCCTTGGGGGTGCCTTTATCACTTTTACTTTGAGTCAATTTTTCTAAAAAAGTTTATTTCCCAAAAATACCTACACACATATAAAACACCATTATAAGCACAAAAATGAGTACTAACAATATATAGAATCGAGATAGACAAAAATGTGACTATCACTTGGCAAGACAAGTTTCTTCTTTATCATACAAAGATAAAATTTTATAGTCATTTACTGAATTGCTACTTTCGGACGTACATATCCATCGACTACTAATACATAAGTATTAAAGTCACATGGTTGAAGCTCATAACAGACTTCCACCACAAATAGTTGGTATCATCAAATCTTGTTTGTAAGTTAACTGAACTCGGTTCATGTGAATCCGAATTCAATATTTGATATTATCGCGTTTGCCTTTTTTTTATACCAATTGAAATGATGAGGGTAATCATTACACTACAATCTTTTTGATATCGACCTATATAGACAAAAGTTGTGTGATTATACCAAAACAATAATGGCCAAAAAATTACTTCAACAAGATGTAACTTGGTATATAGTCAAATTTCAATACCGAACTAACTATGAGATCATACCAAATGGATTAATGTACAAGTGTAATTATATACTTATAACTATAACAATAATTATAATGCGAAAAATAAAATAATGACACGATATACAAGATTTTGTTAACGTGGAAAACTTCCTGGAAAAAAACCTTGGGACCTAGTCCAGTTTTGAATACTCTCAGACTAAATTGTTATATAAATTAACTACCGTAACTCCATATAGTTGAAACCAAGTAAAAACACGTTCGCAACTCAGATCCTTTAGTATCGTTGCGCCTACAACCAATCCGGTCTACGCATGTGAACCCCAATCTTGGGTGGCTTCACTCGCTGTGAAGAGTTTAACTTCTCAACTCCTTTGGGTCGTAACCCGAAACAACAAAGAGCTAAATCTGTTTCAGTAACCAACTTACTTATCAATCTTCCAAATCAAGACTTCTATCAGGATAAAGTAGAGTAAATGGTATTTCATTTATTCAATATAAACTCCTTCCATCAAAGATCAAACCAAGATAACTATTATTGAAATAATCAATATCGGTGAATAAGCTCTATCCAAGAAACTTAAAAAAGAAGCAACTATAAAGTTTGTTCGATCTTTCAACAAGTCTTAAGCGTATCGAGATAAACTACTTGTTTGGATCTCAGAGTATCAAGTGCTCAAGAAGAATAAAAAATACTACAACCAGAAAAATAAAAATCTTCAAGTTTTCAATTTTCAATCTTCAAAGTAACCCGTTGCACAAACAACCTGATTCCACTATTAGTCAATACACATTGAACGAAGTATATCATCATAGATTCATCAACGATTCTATCAACAGATCTTGAATCACTATATCTGTAATAGTCAAAACCTCAAACAAACTTGAGTAGAATTATATAAGAAGATAAGCACCATAGAATAAACAAGTTTTATATATCAAGGATAACTATACCGTTAGTTATTTATTAAATCAATTAATCGAAAAAATTAAATAACAATGTGTTTAGATTCCTATCAATGGTACTCTAAAAACTTCTTGATCCCAAAGAAGACTTTAACGAAGTCAACGCAAGATGTTTCACCTAATTGGATTACTCATATTTCATAAAAAGTTGGCTCCCCATAAAATTACTTAAGATGTGTGTCAAGGGATGAGTTTGTTAGAATACAAGCTCAATTATTTATAATGTTATGACCAAATCTTGATTTGGAAACAAGGTATTACAGAACCCGAAAATCTTCAAGATATGCAATGAATATTTATATTCGAATTTGATAAATACCAGCTGCATTCCAATTAATAAACCGATATCACTCATAGTTGACAACTAATATTAGATAGCATACATCCAGGTACTTTACTAATATAGTAACCATAGATACGAAAACCTCTAGGATATGGTAAGCATATATTTTCAATTGTAGAGATATTGAAATAATAGTTTCTGGATCTTGCCCTGAGTACCAAAAATAATACCTAAACATTAAGATATTAGAGTTCAACACATGTTACTACGTCGTCATTTAAGAACAAATCCAATCTAACCCACGAACACTTTGATGTCTGCATAAATCGTAAGATAACAAACGTATCAAAAGTGCCAAGTCCGGTTAGACAGTTAGGATCGATCTAGATTAGATCCTTGTTAGGGATCTATACCGAATTAGATCCTTGAGATCGTTTCTAGATTAGATACATTTTAGGGATCCGTCCTAGATTATATCCTTCTTTGAGATCACTCCTAAAATAGATCCTTGAATCATCTTCTCAACTACGAACATGTTTCGCAAGTCTAGTTCCTTAAACTATGTAAATAAACAGAATCCTAAGGTATGGATTCATCCGGAAAATCAATACACTAAATAATTGTGAGTTACCAATTAATACAATGTCGATAGTATAAAGTTCATAAACAACCTATACTTTATCACTTTATATACTCAAGTTGTAGAAACAACTAATATATTTTTCCTTGATATTTTGATCATAGTATAATGACCAAGTCACCAATACTAAAGTCATTATAAATAAACTTTAATTTGTATACTATGTTTTCCATAAATATTGACTTGAAAACACAAATGATAGAAACAAAACAAGTTAAGTCTAGAATTACTAACCTCGAACTAAAGGATGATGTCTTCATTGTTGCTGATACGTCTTCAGGTTCTTCGTGAGTAATAAGAGAAATTCTCAATATTTTTATGTTCCTAGTCTAACCTAACGAAGTTGAATTTAGTAATTGTTAGATCACTGCTCGGTCGAACTCGCAAGCGTTGCTATCTCAAGCTTGTTTGTCAAGTTTAGTTGTCAAAACTATAAGTCTTGATTTCTAGTCAACTTATAACTATGTCTCGGATTAGGATAAAATGTGTACTTGAGCTTTAGACTTCACGACGTTCATCGATTGAAGACGAAGAACTACTAAGAGGAGCTTGTGGAACTTCATCAACAAAAGGTATGTGGAGATTTGAACTCATCTACCACTCAGAAGTCTATTTCTATTGTATCTCCTATTATGACAAAAGTCGTATAGCTATATAGACTTTATTTTATATATATTTTATATTTCGAGATGAGTTTAACTCGCTTACATACTGTTTATGGGTGAAAACTACTCCTGCCGGATTTGGTAATTTGGGGTGTGTGGATGAGGAATGAATCTAAACCCCTAAACAAATGCACTGCGCGGTGAGTGCTTGTAGATTCGGAAATCAATCTATGCAAGTCCGGCCTAAACCAAGAAATGGTAGTTCCGGACTTGTTTCGGTCCACAAAGTGAAGGAGATGGGGTTGATCTTAGGGAGGGAAGCGAAGAAGGTGTTGAGATTGTGAAGGTGTTGGCTTGCTTATGACTTGTAACAGAAAAGCAGAACTACTACATGATGCAAGCTATCGGTTCAGGTGTTTTGTATTAACACTTGGTTTTACGTATTTTGTCTGGACTTGCCCCTGTTGGTGGAAATAGGGAGGAGAACCTATTTATACAAGTCATTGAGCCTTATTCACGTATCTCGTGGGAAGTGGAGGAAGTGGAGTGATGGAGTAGTGGAGTTGTGTGTCAGTGTTACACGATCAGTCTTGCCCACTTCTCCTGTCACCGCTAACCGTCCATAACTTCCTAACACGTTCTTGTGATGGCGCGTTGCACGCTGTAAACCGCCAGACCAATACCCCAGTATGTATCCCCCCAGTTTGTGACATGATTGATGTCTGGAATGTGTGAATCGTGAATCCACGAAAGGTAGCATGTAATGCTAAGTTGAATAACTGCGTTATTCAGAAAGTTGATACTTGTGAAGTATCATGTTTATTTTATGCAGGTACTGCATCATGGTGTGGTAGAGTGACGGGTGGTGATCACCATGACGTCTCACCGACCAGTTAACTCCGACCAGGGTTGTATAACCAAGCGGTGAAGTTGGACGGACGAGATGATCTTTGAGACACTCATCCGCGACCGTTAATGAATTAGGGTTTTTGAAGAGGTGCGCAAGCATCACTCTTGACTTGGTTGAAACCAAGCATGGGATATAATTTTGACAAGGCCGACCGTGCATGTGTGTAGACAACATGACGGTGTAGGCGCCTATACCCATTACCTCACGAAAGTATGATCTGGGCCACTCAATTCGTCCGGTGAAGTTGAGTGGTCGTGATCTGACAGAAAACCAGTGTCGCAAGAGACGCGCGTCATGCCCACTTCGGGCGCACGTTTCAAGATGACCAATCTTAGTCGGTCTTGGCCGATTGGTCTGGTGTGAAGGTGGTAGGCTGGTGTTCACGCCTATACCTGAATATCCCATGAAAACGTGATATGAGAAATCGTCCGGCGAAGTTGAGCGGTCGAGATCGGTTGCGGTTTGGGAGGTGCGACCACGCTAGTTTGGGCGCGCGTCTTGGAATGACCGGGCGTGATATGCCTTGGCCGTCGGGTGAGGGGATAGATGGGTCCACGGTGGTCATCTTTGGTATGTGGGACTCCGCTTAATCTAATCTTGGACCCTCCATTCGCACCGGAGAAGATGGACGCTCGTGATGCTCAAAACCCTAATTTTGGGTTTCAAGGCCGTGCGTCAATGCTTCATTCGGCGACAAGTGGGATAACCAACCATGGTTGGTCCCGACCGATTGGTAGGAGTATGTAGCAGAGCCACGGTGATTGTGTTGACATGCTCTGGGCCCTTTGAATCTTCATCTACACCCTCCATCTATACCTGCGAAGATGGATGGTTGAGACTTTTTGCGACACATGTAATATGCCGCAAACCCTAATTTTAGGGTTTTCCGCCCATCTTGCTATGGTTTGGACGTTTTGGCAAGCTAGGCCAGTGGAGGGAGGGAGACCATGCGGGTCCGCGTTGGTTCGGCGGTGGGTATTCCATACCCGCTTGGGGGTGATGGAATTGATCACGGGTCATCCAATCATGCTTGTGGAGTTGGATGACCGTGTGATCATATCCCGGACCGATACTGGTCGGTCCGAATGCTCAATCGAGCTAGTATAACACACCGAGAGAGGGCTCAATCGGGCTAGTATAACACACCGAGAGTCGACTGTGCACAGGGTATTTCGTACATGGTTTCATTATAATGCTTGGAGGTTCGTGTTGCTCTGTAAGAGCAACACTCGAATAATCATGCCGCACCGATAATGAGTACAGGAAATACAAGGATGATTGCTCATTAATTAATAATGCTAGAAATTCACAGGGTATATGGGATTGTTGCTACATGCTCCATCCTGGATGAATTTCGTGTATTCATAGAATGGGATTGTTGCCACATGCTCCATTCTTGGTGAATTAAGTGAGGGAGTATCCAACACTTATTAATGGCTTTATCTTTTACAAGATGTCGGTAGCATAATTTTCTGTTTTTTTACAACTTTAACCTTAAATGAAAATCCACCATCAACAAATACTTTTCGAAATATGTGTTGGTAAGCTTTTGCTTTAACCAAGTTCATCTTTTCTTCTTGACGAAAGTCAAAAGATGATCATGTGAAAATCGCCTGGTAACATCTTACATTATTTGTGTGGGACAGTCATTTGATGTAGACTCGGAATTTTTCGTATTGATCACTTGAAAACTACTTTGGAGCTAATAGTTTGTGTGAGACTGCTATTCCCGTCTTCTAAGAATGTTTTAATGATTCAAATGGGAGTTTAGAACAATTAACCATTGATTGGATATTACACAGTATGCGTACTTGTATGCTAACTGTTGTAGATATATTTCAAGTCCGGGAACTTAGTATGCATACCCGTATGCGTACTGATTCAACAGTTGAAGTCCTGGAACAATAGTATGTAGACCCGTATGCGTACTGATTTCAACTGACGTTGGTCGTGAACGATAATATGCGTACACATTTGCATACTGGCGAACAGACCAGGTATGAGAACTCTAGGTACCCGTTTGCATACCTGAGTGAGTTAAGTTCTAGAATCGGTTTGTTCATGAACAAATACATTTATATAATAAGGAATGCAATCCTTGCAAACCGTGGCTATAATGTTCATGAATTTATTCGAGTGAATCAAAATCGATTTTGCTTCAATTGTATCTTGTATACTTCTATGATAATATAAACAATTGAAACTCTATAACTAGTTTCATTTGAGTCATTTGAACTAGTTGTGATTAAGATGAACAAGGTTGATATGAAAGTGTTCATATAGATAACTTCGGTTAACTATTGTTGAGCCAACTAAGTGTACAGTTTAGGTACGCTTACCCATATCTAAATGAAGGTACATTTCATTTGTGTGGAACAAGCTAAGACAATCTAACGGTTGGAAGATATTAGCTTGAGTCAAATCAGGTTTTCATCTAACGGTGAATATTGAATGCTTTTTTACCAAGGTAACATTGATTGCGAACCCAGAATTGAAGACTATATAAGGGAGAACTCTAGCAACTGGGAAACCTAATCCGCACACCTCCTTTGTGATACTTGTTGCGACTAGAGTCGGTTCTCCTTTAACCTAGGTTTTTCTAAAACCATTATAGGTTAACAACTTAAAGACTTCATTTGGATTCAGAAGCCAGACCCAACTATTTTCTCCGTAATTGTGTGTTTTGATCTTACTTTGTTCTATCGTATTGATACTATCTTCTCTAAGATTTGCTCGAGATTTAATCTCCGATAGGTAAGATAAAAAGTAATCACAAAGCTATTTGTCTAATTCTTTGTGATTCCACAATATCTTGTCCCGTTGCCATACATTTAATATTATTGTCAGGTGATTGATATTACTTGGCTGTTCTTCGGGAATATAAGTACAGTGTATCAATTGGTTCATGTTCACCTTGATTTATCAAAAGACGAAACAAAAACTCGTAGGTTTTTCCATGGGAGACAGATTTATCTATTCAATATACTTTTTTATGTGAGACATATTTGTTTATCAAGTTTTCGACTTTGGGTTGTAGAAACTCTTAGTTGTGGGTGAGATCAGCTAAGGTAATCAAGTGCGTAGAGTCCTGCTGGGATTCATAGGTGTAAGGAATGCGACTGTACCTTGATCAATGTGAGATTGGTTAGGGCTCACCTACATTCCAGTCCGAAGTTAACTTTTAGTAGTCTAGAGTCTGTAGTGGCTTAATACCGTGTGATGTTCAAATCTGGTCTAGGTCCCGAAGTTTTTCCTGCATTTGCGGTTTCCTCGTTAACAAAACTTTAGGTGTCTGTGTTATTTCTTTTCCGCAATATATTGGTTTATATAATTGAAAAATAACAGGTTCTGCATAGTTCAATCAATTGGTAAATCCTGATTGAATTGATTGACACTTGAACATTGGCCTTTGGTATCGTTTAAGGAATATGGCTCGCGAATTTCTATCTGTTTGATTTGCTGATTACATTGAGAAACAGAAATATAACTCTTGGATGTATTTTCCTTGATTGAGTCTGACTGTCTCGTTGATTCTCTTAGAAATATATTGGAGTTAGTCCATACAGATTGCCTAAACAAAATGTTGGGTGTGGTTGTTAGACCCCCGCTTTTTTAGTTGACATCAAGAATGGAGTTGTAAGCAGCTCACTAAACTTGTGAAAGAGTGGAGCACCCAACCCGAGGGTAAAAGTCGTAGTTATTAATGACCATTAGTTTGCTCATAAGTTTAGTGAGCGTCAGATTTCTCTAATTTCTCGCTATTGGTGAGCACCATTCGTGAATAAATTTCAGATATAATATCAATTAGACGACACAATACATCTATTGCCACCGAAAAATCACCACCAACAGATATATTCCTCCCAATAAATTTCATGTACCAACAACAACAAATATATAATAATCAAAAAAATCACGTCGAGGGAAATTTTTTCCTATTAATACTAAACATCGTCAAAAAAAACAAAGAGTGTGCTTCTTGTCTGTCAAACTAGTCACAACTCGCTACAGACACGTATACACCATTATATCCTGGGAGAAGGTTTTCTCCTAAATAACACAAACATTCTTAAAAGATTGTGATTCATTTCTAGCTTATAGAGATATCTTACCACAGTTTTGCGATTTTTAATTTATTGATAAATTAATAACTTATTAATATATCGAAACATACTAAATTTAAGTTCTAATTTTAAAATAAGCGTGGAGATCACATAATAATAGATATCTATAAATTTTATTTTCAATCCAATTATTTCAAGGCATAATATTCTTTGATGTTAAAATTAAAGCAATAAGAAGAATAATAATAGATATCTATAAATTTTATTTTCAATCCAATTATTTCAAGGCATAATATTCTTTGATGTTAAAATTAAAGCAATAAGAAGAACAACGAAACAAAATTACTCCAAAACTGCTCAAGTGAATACAAAATAATTGGAAACGAAGTTCAGTTTCAATGTGAACAAGATACAAACAATTATGAATTCCTATTTTAACAAGAGACCATAATATAGTCGTATTATACTGATTATTAAATTATATATTAGTTGTGCCCTATTGAAAACTTAATTTTTTATTATATTATAAATTTAATTAATGAGGTTAATAATTTAGCATACTAACCCAGGTCGGGATTGGTAAAAACTATTATTTCAGCGAAGTTATTGATTTATCGTGGATTGATTTAACGAAGTTTTACTGTAGTATGTATTTGGGTGCGTAGTTTACTTTGTAATTTTTTTTTGTCGCAAAGGGCGAGATTAAATTAAAAGTAAGACTTAGTAAAGCTGGGAGGAACATCAAAAAAGTGAGCAAACAAGGCTAGCTCATACAAATGACAACATTCCAATTACATATAAAGGTAGAAAGCGAACATGCATCAAATAACTTTAAACATTGTAGATTTAACAAACACAATCAACTTTTTAACATGCTTCTTCTTGTTTGAATATAACATGTTGTTCCTTTCTTTCCAAATGGTCCACCAAATAAAAAAAGGAAGCATGCCCCAAATCTTCTTGACCATTTTCCTACCTTTTTATTTCGCCATTCTCAAATGATAGATTTAACTATTGGAGAAAATGAATTTTATTTGTTGGTTTTATAGTCTTGGTGGGAATGGAACTTAGGACCTTTAAGTCTCTAAGGGCACTTGCTCATTTTCTTATGAGTGAATGAAATATGACCTTTAGTCCCATATAGGGTATAACTAAAGAGGAGTTCCACTATTTAACTAATCCATTATGAATAGTTAGACAAACAATGTGGGTGGAACGAGTGGGACAAAATATATTTGTTTTCACTAAGGCTTGGGATTATGGCTCGGGCTCGTGCTTACGCCATGGACGTATGTCAACCAACACTTATCTTTTTTGCAAAATTACTTTTGAATTATTTCCTAAATAAATTTAAACTCAAATTAAATTTTGTCTTGAATGTGGGGGGCGTGTGACATGAGAGATTTTATTTTCTTACCAAAAATAATTCATAACGCTTTTATGTGCATAAATGACGACATTATTTCTTACCGTTTTTTGACTATTTTATGACTGATTTATGTCGACATCATGCAACATAATTTTGCACATTAATGTGCATTGATTTCACCTCTCTCATTTCTATGTATAAAAGAGACTAGAATTCTTCATTCCAAAACGTGTCCAGGAAGAAGCTACTATCCTTCTTCTTTTTCGTCTTTCTCCTCTGTGTGGTTTTATATTCCGTGCCATTCTTTGTTGAGTTCGTTGAGGGCAAGTATTATAGTGCTTATAGTATTTGCAAAGTTTTTATTATAGACTTGCTATAGGCATCACTCATTTTAGTATTTGAAATATCGTGTTAAGGCAGCGTTTATCACGGATCTCGTTTGTTGTCTCCCATTAAGGTTTATTTAAGGCATTTGTTTCTAACATCATTTTCAAAGTATTTTATTGGCATCTTGTTGGTGACCAAAACTATCCATGAAATAGTTCCAAATACTAGCATTATATTTGTTAATAAACAAATGGTCATTTGTCATCTCATGTATATATATTTTTGTTGTCTCCACAAAATAAAAAAGTGTTTAGATTGAAAATCAACATAGTCCTTTTTTTGCAGAGCAAAAATTTGATTTCTAACATCATTCTCGGGAATTTTATTGTTCATACAACCAGAGAATAACTAGAGATTAACTTTTAAGTGGGCAACGAGAATGGAGTGGACATTCAATCATATATTTCATACCAAAAATATCCATGAGGAGAGGAGTTCCAAATACTAGCACTACCTATTTACCGTGAATGAATAAGAATGGTAATTTTGTCAAAATCTCCACTTTTTGTAACAAATATATAAAGCATAATTTTCTTAACGCAAATTTTAGAATATCTTAACATTTTTGAACATGTAATGAACACAAAATAGAAAAAGTTCTTTAGTATCTATATATTGAGGGAAACCTCCTTTTCGATTAAAAAAAAAAAAATCTTTGGGTCAGACAATCAAATGGATTGACCAGGACCACTAAACCGACTCAATCTCCGATCAGTGATCGCATTCCCCGCCACACCCACCACAATCTCATTTCCCCACGAATACAAGGCCAGTCCACATGCGATACCAGCCCCAATTGGTAGGCGATAGTCCCAGTTTTCACATATCGTATCTCTCTCACCGTGCCCATTTTCTCAATCCCACTTAATTACTCTACAGGGCCGGCCTTGAGGGTAGCCGAAGTCCAACTTTGGGCAACAATTCAAGGGGGCATCAAAAAGATTCGGGATAAGCTTGTGATTCAACTAAAATTTGGGAAAAATATCTTTTGGTCCTTTTTTAGGTGGGCCCATGTCTGTTTAGTCCTTTGGTCAAACGCCTTTATTGTTTGGTCCATAATTATTTAAAAATATTTAAATAGACAAAAATTCCCTTCCATGTTATTTTTTTTTTGTAAGAGATTTTCCGTGCTAAAAAAACAAACTTCATTCCCAGGAATGAAGTTCATACAAAAAAGCTAAAAAAACAGACTTCCATACAAAAAAGCTAAACAAACAGACTTCATTCCCAGGAATGAAGTCCATACAAAAAGCTAAAAAAACAGACTTCATTCCAGAGAATGAAGTCCATACAAAAAGCTAAAAAAAAAGACTTCATTCCCAGGAATGAAGTCCATACAAAAAGCTAAAAAAACAGAGTTCATTCCCAGGAATGAAGTCCATACAAAAAGCTAAAAAATAGACTTCATTCCCATGAATGAAGTCCATACAAAAGCTAAAAAACAGACTTCATTCCCGTGAATGAAGTCCATACAAAAAGCTAAAAAACAGACTTCATTCCCATGAATGAAGTCCATACAAAAAGCTAAAAAACAGACTTCATTCCCAGGAATGAAGTCCATATAAAACATCAGCAGCAACAGCAAAAAATCATCTTCATCTTCAACAACATAATCTTTATCATCTTCAACATCAACAACACATCATTATTCATCTTCTTCATCATTCTTTAACAACAACATCGTTCAACAGCAGCAACATCGTTGTTGTTCGTCGTCTTCATCGCCTCCAAAACAAAGAACATCCGTGTTAATTTGTTGTTCGTCCCGGATCTGGTTCCTCCATTCAAAAAGATAATCTGCAAAAGCAAATACAAAAAGAGATGAGTACTAAAATCAATAAAAGAAATTTTAAATAAAAAAACCATTTAATAAGACAAAGTAAGGATGAAGAAGAAGATTAAAAGATTGGGAGAGGGAGGCGCATGAACCACAGGTTCAGCTGGAAACTTTCATTAAATAAAATAACCAACCATCATCTTTTCTCATGTAGGTGGTAATAAAACAGACGTAAGATCCATCAGCACTTCCTCATGTTGAATCTCCACTCCCAGAAAGATAACTCACACAAGTTGATTTATGGAGAAGAAGCGGATCAAACCAGAAAAAAATCACCCAAATAAGAAATTTCCATTACATCGAAGCGGGATTTTTTTTTCAGATCTAGAAAAAAAGATGAGAGAGAAAGTAAATCGAGAATGATTTATTCTCTCATACTTTTGACTATATATATGGTCCTTATCCAAAAGGGTATTTCTGCCACTACAAGGTGACATTTACATCATCTATGACATCAGCCTAGGACCAAAAAATAATTTCTAGGACCAAACTATAATTTATATTACCAATTAGGACCAAACAGACACATGAATGGGTCAACAGGACTAGACTCTCTCTAATATATTATTCCTAGGACCTAATGGTATTTCCTACCTAAAATTTCTCTCCGTAGCATAATTTCAAGCATGTTTAACGGAAATTTTTAACCAAATTTGGATAAAAAGAAAAATCCTTGTATTACTGACTTAAGTTTGGTAAAAAGATAATTTAGCCTCCTAATTTCAACTCTCAATATTTCTATATTATAAGGGACAATGGTGTTTTCCTACATCGACGGTTATCTATAGTTTGGATATATAAATGACGGTCAAGATGGAGCAACTTTAGGCACATAAAGGACGGTCACGATCGAAATAATGATGTCTAAAACAAATTTTCTTCTTATTATTAATGATGCCATGGATTTAGTATTCAATTTCAATGCTACAACCGCAGATTGCCATTGATTATGAGAACGTTTACAAATTCAAATTCATTATATTTTGATTCTCACAGTTTGGTATAGAAAACTCACGATAGTTGTTTCACTTCTGATCACATTCGTTTCTCAAATTTCCGACTCACAAGCTAAAAACATACCATACCACTGTTATCTTTGGTGACTACACCTACTACTCTGCCCTATGTCTCTTGCTTGAACACCAGGTATTTTTTTCAAGCCCTGCTTTAGGCTTATCCCCTTTGTTTGATTCATGTTGTTTTGATTTAACTATGGAAAAACTATGTCTTGATAATCTGTTATGTAAGTAGTGCCAATTACATGTTCTCGCATAATGACGACTTTGCGGTCCCTTCCTCCAACTAATTTATCTAACATTTTTTCTGTCACCGGAAGATCAGTTACATGGGGTTATTCTTAAAAATCTTATATGGAAATTTGAGCCGCTACAGCACGAGGGTGTAACTTATTCACTTGGAAAATGGAATCTTGCGGCTGAAAAGAAAATATTCAGCCCTGCTAGAAATGACTCACGATCCTTTTTTAGTGGAATACCGAGTTTAAAGCACTGGGTTCCACCACAAATAAAATACCACATCACAAGTTCTCATTTACTGCTTTTGAAGAACTAGATTCATGTGTGCTGCAAACACATATCCTACCCGTAAGCACTCTGAAACATCACCTTCTGCGTAGCATTAGTGATGTTCCTCTTTTTTTTTTATTATTGTTCACTTCTTATTATTGTTCACTTCTAACAAGCCTAATGAAAAAAATACAACCTTATTTTTTCAAAAAAAAAAAAAAAAAACAAACAAGCCTAATAACTCTACAAGAAATTAAGAGAGCAAATGGACAACTATCCATTATGCGAGAGAGAGAGACCTAAATCTTCAGAATTTGAGGTACAAGTGTGCTAAATGTTCATCAAAATATTTCTAACATACAAGATGTTCAATTCAGAACTTTAGAAGGTCGCTGATCTTGAGCTTTTATTTTTTCTATACAGCAGTGTAAATGTGAAGATTACTCTATGGGGTGACGACAGCTGCAATTTTGCTGCGTGACAACAGGAAGATAATTTCTGAATTATTGGTGGCCAAATGGTATGCCGGGTGTAGCGTAAATTTCTAGCTGGATTTTTTTTTGATCGGTCAAAAAGAATTCTAGCTGGAATTAAACAATCTAATATTAGTTCCCTTATTCAACCACAGAGTGTATATGTTTTTAACTTCGGGTTACTGCAGGAACAAAATAAATTTTTGGGATGTGTAACGCTAATCGGAATTTGACCGATGGTGGTTGGTACTACCAGGGATGTAGCAACCGCACAACCATTGTTAACTTATTCGATGATATTGTTAAGTTGTGATTTTTTTCAATCGACTTAGTTGTGTTTTCTTTGCTGCAAACAACCATTAAGAAAAATGGTTGGTACTATTATAGAACTGTATGCAGTCTTAAAAATGTGTCATCCTAGATGCGATGTTATCGAAATTTACACAGTACAATTATAATCATCCTTTTAGATCTAATTTTTTTTCAGCAGCAAGTATATATTTTTTTAATTTTACAAAGCGCCTCTGTTTAATGCATGTTTCATGAAGATGCACCGAAATTGAGGTTTCCTCTAAACTGACATACAAGTCAGATGACTCAAAGTTGTGTAACTTTTTCCAATTTTTCTTTAACTTTTCCAGTGAGTTGGGAAGTTTTAGTCCATGAAATTGGTTCAATGGAAGATCTGAGAATCGGTTCAAGTGGTGACTATGGTAATTGTGAAATTGTACCTAGGTATTAAGCACATTGAATTTGTGGCGAGTGAGATATATGCACCGTTCCATCTATAAAAGCATGAATATGTTGGGATACATATCAAATCTATGAAGTTTGAGTCTCCTTAAGAGACAATTCAAGAGAAGGATTTATACCTCTTCCACATTTTGACGCCAACCAAAGCATATTACAGTATGCACATGGTCACCACAATTGCACGACATATTATTCGAACATGGTAGAATTTTAGGGCCCTAAACCGAACAACAAGAAGAAAAAACACGTTATCTCCGATCAATCAAAAAAGAAAAAGAAAAAGAGAATCAGCGAGAGAAGACATACATGCTCCAAGTGAGCAACAATATTCATGAGTAGATCGGGATCTACCAAAAACAAGTACGAGACTCACTTGAGTTCATGCTGATATCCATCTGTATCGAGTAGTAATAGTACTGTATATTAGTGTTGCAATCTGAATAGCTAAGAAACAAGGGCTTAGGCCTTTGAACCTTAATGTTCTAATTTGCTACGTCTTATTCTATAACTGTAATAAATTTTATAACGTAAAACATATTATCCATAAATATCATGAAGTAATTACGACCCTCATATTTGGTTTCCAATAGCGCGCGACAAACTAAATAACACAAAACCATGTTTATCACATTGGGTTTCTTCTCATATTTGGTTTCCTAAAATTGGAAGCCAAACCAAATAAAATTTCCATTTAGTTTATGATACCCACGGTTTGGCCTATACAAAGCTCACAATAGTTTCCCTTATGATCACATTCCTTTCTCAAATTTCCGATTCACATACTAAATTTTTTTTTTTTTTGCCACTTATCTTTGGTGACCACACCCTACTGCTTAGACCTACATCTCTTACCCTAATAACAGGTGGCAGAAAATCGATTAAACTCAATTATTTAAAAACTCTCTTAAAAAATATTTTATCTGGTCCTAAGGAAGGACAACGTGCCAAATTAATAATTTGATAAATAAGAATATACATTTTTTTATTATCAGCTGTAGCCCCTCCAAAACCTTGCTCAAAAGCACCTACAAGAGCTTTAATCACCGACAAACATGGCGGAAGGGGAGTCCTGGGATGACTCCGGTCATGATATCCTGAGCATGGAACAAAGTGGACTTTTTGGCACTGAGATTACTGGAAAACGACAGAGAATGTGAGAAATGCCTAGAAGAGGCGGCGGTGATGAAGACGGGTAGAAGCTACTGCTACTTTTTAGTATCATAATCACTCAATTAATGTAGCCCAACAAAACCGGAAATTCCTTGGGAAAATTTTGGACTTGAATTTTGAGAGAAATTTTGGTGATTAGGATTATATCTTTCAATTTCATGGACAACTCTTTTATTTCTTACATGCCAAATACATTTTTTTAAAAAAATAATTTCTCTTCATGATTTTTTTTTTTTAAATGGAAAAATATCAAACCTATTTATAGACGAATTTGTTAAATCGCCTTCTCTTACTGACATAGACGAATTTGTTACACAATTTAGATTTGCCTAGGATGGATACGTGAAACCTGACAGCAATAACAGATTAAAGCCCGTGCCGTTACGGCACGGGTCATATCCTAGTATATTAATAAAACCCGAGCTCTTTTTTGGTTTTCTGGTGGGCATTTTTTTTTTACTAGGAAAAATGAATTCATTTTGAGGGAAAGAAAAACTTAGATTACATTGTCATCCTCCAATGAGGTAGGATTAATTTAGTTAATTACTAGCTTAATTAGGCCCAATTTCACAAGCCTAATATCTCTAAATTATGTAACTGTTTTTGATTCATCATTCATTTTTTCTTTATGTTAATTTACATTTAACATTCAAAAAAAAAAAACAAAAACAAAAAAACATTCCTCATACTGACATTACTTTCTTAATCTCTGCTTCTATAAACAAACATATCAGCAGGCATTTTGGTTGATGACCCTGCAACATAAACAGCAGCACTGCCCATCAGTAGATTCCAAATCCTTTTGCTTTCTTCCTTCATCTCATGCTGCACGTAAATTTTCTTTGAAAATGCAACAAAAAAAGCCTCCACCATTTCTAAGAGTATTCCACCAGAGTTTGTGTGACAGAGCCACAGATATTTGTATAGGAAGTCATTTTCCTCGTTTCTGCAAACAAAAGAAGAGGAGTATGGGAGCAGTCAACTTTAGAAGTACTTTCTGCTGCTCTTTCGGCTATGAATGCACGAAATGGTGCACACGTACCCAGTTCCCATCACATGCTTACAACGGTATATTTTGGACATCCTATCATCAATTCTCTTACTCGGATCAGTATGATCAACTCTCATTCATTGATTAATTATAATGTATATTATTGTTTAAGCTTTATACCATAGTTTTTTTTTTCTTCCTTTTGACATGGAGTAATTATAGGGCACCAACCAGGAATTTGACTTCGGGGCAACAAAATCCTAGGGCCGGCCCTGTTTCTCTATTTATTGTTTCACCTTCCTCCTCATATTCCACCGTCCACAACTAGGCATGCTATTTAATTCACTACCTAACAGGGCAACACACTCCATAAGCAAGGATTGCTTACTTTTTTTGTTATACATAAACCTTTTGTACTTGGTCATTAGACTACCCACCCAAACCAGACTGTGAACTCTTCGGAAAACACAAGTACATCCTTCTTTTCTTTTTCGCTGTTGGTGATTGACAGCGAAAAAGAAAAGACAAGTACCCACTATGACTGCATCTAAGACGTCTTCGAGTTCTTTTTTTATTCTTTTTTTCTTGGTTATTGTTTCCTTCTCGCAAGTAGTAAAGCCTTTCTCCGTATCTCTTCTTTTGACTCTGTTTCAGCCTATATGTTTTAGATGTGTTTAAGAGTTCAACTTTCAACAGTACTTACATTTCAATTCTAGCCGTTGTATTTTTCTTCTTTTGAACGATACGATGAACATATAGATGTCGTATTAAGTAAGGAATAGTCAGTAGAATAACTAACTGTAGCAGTGGGAGTTTCTAGTGTTGTGTAACAAAAGTACAGTAGAAATGTGTCATTTTACTTAAGACAAGGGTTTTTTTTGACAAAAAGGGCAAAATATATTGAAAGAATCGAAATGTCACCAGAAAAGTGACAAACGATAGCAAAATTACATGAAAGAGTGCATCACAGCATTCCAATTACATAGCAATGTAGACAACTGAAAACCAACAAATAATTGAGACTTCATACCCCAATTAAACATCAAACATTTTACATTCGAAATCAGTTGATCTAAATCCTTCTTCCTATGATTATGAATTCTTGCATTCCTCTCATTCCAAACACACCACCAAATGACAAATGGCAAGATACTCCAGATTTTCTTTTTTTCTGTTTCTAGCTCTCCTTCTACACTTATCTCCCCATTCCCATAAGTTGGTCTTGACATTTCTAGATAAGACCCAATTGATATCAAAACTTTTCAGAAAATAAGACCAGATATCAAATACAAACTTACAGTGAAGGAAAATGTGCTCATTTGTCTCCAAGCAATCCTCACAGAAGACACAATTTGGATTTTGTGTCATCCCAGCATTAAAAAGATAATCTAAAATGGGAGCCCCATTAAAGCATAAAGTCCGGACAAAGAAAGTGACCTTTAATGGCACATTAGAGTTCCACAGCTGCTTGTCAGGGAAGGATAATAGACCACCAATCTCCAGCGCAGCATATGCATTAGCTACTGAAAAGTCTTCTCCATATCTTTTTTTTCTAGAATCCATTCACAAGCCGAGAAGGGTCACCAATAATCTGTAATAAGTTTGCCACCTCCAACATCTCTTCCTCATTTAGATTCCTAGAGAAATTTAGAATCCAAGCACCTTCAGAAGATATCAATTCACTTACCAATGCAGTTTTCTATCTTGCAATAACAAGGAGAGAAGGAAAGAGCTGCTTCAGAGGGAATTCTCCAATCCACACATCATCCCAGAAGTACATACACACACCATATCCAATATTCAAAACAGTACCAGCTTTTACAAACTCTCTAGCTTTCAAGATTCTTGTCCACACACTATGACATATAGAGTTTCTTGTCAAAGCAGGCAGAAAAACATCTTCTGCACCTCCAAATTTTTGGTGTATAATTCTTCTCCATAGAGCAAATTTCTCTAAGCCATATCTCCAAATCCATTTAGAGTGTAATGCCTTATTCATCAGCTGTAATTTTTTAATCCCAATACCACCTCTATATTTTTGCAAAGTAGTTCTTAACCAAGACACCCAACTCCTATTTTTTGTAGAAATATTTGAACCCCAAAGAAAATTCCCCATGATTCTCTCAATTTCTTTAGAAACAGACATATGCATTTGAAACATAGTCAAATAATAAACTGGCAGACTAGAAAGTACACTTTGAATCATTATTACACTTTGGCCTTTAGATAGATATCTTCTTTTCCAGGTAGAAAGCTTTTGCTGAATTCTCTGAATGATATCATTCCAAATGATTTTGTTCTTAGACTTGCTACCAAGAGGAATTCCTAAGTAATTCATTGGTAATTGAGTCACCGAACAACCAAAAATATCAGCACAGGTCTCTGCATTATGTAACTGACCTAATCCCATAATAGTACTTTTTCTATAATTAAAAAGTACATGTCTCTGCATTAAGACAAGGGTTGTTTTAATCATATTATTATTGTGAAATTGATACGTTAATGTTATATATACTGCATAGATGGCTGCACCAGCATATTCCACAGTGTAAGAGGGGAGTCACGAAGGTCATTAGGGGAATGTGTTACTGGTGCTGGTCCTGTTAGCTGTAAAGATAGATGTACCAAATCATGCGAGGATATTGGGCTTCAACGGTCATCCTCTTATTACTCACAAGGGGCCGGGTGCTGGTGTTGTTGTTCTTCTAAACCTCCATCCCCGCCACCTCCTTCGCCATCTCCACCACCTCCTTTTCGATCTCCACCACCTCCGTCCTCGCCTCCTCCTTCGCCATCTCCTCCACCTCCTTCCCCTCCGCCTCTTTCTGTCAAGATTTTCTTAGGGAATCACTGACAACCGCGGAATAACGGATCTTGAGATATTATGATGAATAATAAGTAAACCAAGCACAAGCAACTATGAAAATACGAGAAAGATAAATCAACTCACAAGACACAAGATTTATAGTGGTTCGACCAATACATACAACTTGTATATATTGTCTACGTCCACTTTGAGCCGCACCAACTCAAATCCACTATGAAGAAAAACGATTACAACGTCGTGTGAATCCCAGCAAACCCTTGGTTACACCGCAACAATTACCCGAGACGATAACCTTGTCTCTTGTTCCTCACCAATATGCTATCACAACAAAACCTAGCTTTAGCCCTAAAAGCTATAAAAGAAATCTCTCACCGATCTCTTAATCGTTTTCTACACAACGTACATCATTCTACAAGACCAATCTACCTATTTATATAGGTTACAAACTTGGACACCAAGAATTCTAACCGGTTTAGGAAACCCCTTCCCTAAATAACCACGGCTAACTTTAGGAAATAATTAATTAGTCTTCAATAACTAACAATCTCCCACTTTGAAGACTTATTGATTGTCTTCCATTCTTCAACTTTGGATTGACGGTGCTAAAACATCTTCCTTGTTAGTGTGGATCCCCTCCCAGATCCTCATTATGAGAGACCAACTAAAGCTTTGCAGAGCTTTAGCTTGTCTGATGTAACTCCCTTGGTAAACATATCCACCGGATTCTTCGAACCAAGAATCTTCTCGAGCTTCAACTCTCCTTCTTCTAAGAGATCCCGAATGAAATGATAACGGATATCTATATGCTTCGTCCTAGCATGATAGGCTGAGTTCTTGGCTAAATGTATAGCACTTTGACTGTCGCTAAACAGAACACTATCTCCTTGTTCCTTGCCCAACTCTGCTAATAATCCATGTAACCAAATCATCACCTTGCTCGCTTCTGTCACTGCTACGTACTCCGCTTCCGCAGTAGATAATGTCACCAACTTCTGTAACCGTGAGTTCCAACTCACTGCAGCTGACCCCATAGTATAAACATAACCGGTCGTACTTCGCCTTTTATCTACATCACCTGCGAAGTCTGCATCCACATAACCCCTCAAAATAGAACCACCTCTTCCATAACACAATGGTACATTTGTGTTACCTCTCAAATACCTGAGAATCCACTTCACAGCTTCCCAATGTTATTTTCCCGGGTTACTTGCATATCTACTCACTACTCCCACTGCATGTGCAATATCCGGTCTCGTGCATACCATATCATACATTAGACTCCCAATAGCCGAAGAATATGGTACATTATCCATGTACTCATTTTCTTCATTTGTCTTTGCACACTGCATACTTGAAAGACGAATCTGACTTCCAAGTTGAGAACTAACTAGTTTAGCATTCTCCATATTGAACCTTTTCAACACTCGTTCAATATATTCAGCCTGACTAAGCATAAGAGTTCCCTTAGCTTTATCCCTTATGATTCTCATACCAAGAATCTGTTTTGCTTCACCAAGATCTTTCATAGCAAACTCACTTGCTAATTGTTTCTTCAAATTCTCAACTTCTTGTAGAGATGTTCCGGCAACCAACATATCATCCACATACAGTAGTAATATGATGTAGTCAGAACCATTCCTTTTGAAGTAACAACAATGATCTGCATTACACCGTGAGTAACCACTTTTATGCATGAAGTTGTCAAACTTCTTGTACCGCTGTCTCGGGGCTTGTTTTAAACCGTACAAACTCTTCTTTAGCTTGCACACCATCTCTTCCTTGCCTTTTACTATGTATCCTTCTGGCTGCTTCATGTAAATTTCTTCATCTAGGTCACCATGAAGAAAAGTTGTTTTTACATCCAACTGTTCAAGGTAAAGATCTTCAGAAGCCACTAGACTTAACACTACTCTGATAGTAGTCATCATTACAACTGGAGAAAATATCTCGTTGTAATCAACACCAGGTTTTTGCTGGAAACCTTTAACAACCAACCTCGCCTTGTAGTGAATTTCTCCATTTGCTTCAGACTTCATCTGATAAATCCACTTGTTATGCAACGCCTTTTTACCTCTTGGTAATTTTACTAACACCCAAGTGCCATTCTCCTCAAGTGAATTCATCTCATTTTCCATAGCAAGTTGCCACTTGCCTGAATCATCAGCCGCTAGTGCTTCTTTAATATCTTCAGGTTCACCTCCATCCGTAAGTAATAGATAATTCAGAGCATACCTTGGGTTCGGTTTCAGAGTTCTTGACGATCTTCGTACTTCTTGTGGAACTATAGGAGTAACTCCCACTGCAGCAGAAGTCCCTTCTTGTACTTCTCCGCTATCAACAACATCATGCTCTTCTTGTACCACACTTTTTTTCAAAAACATCATCAATATCGATATACAACTCCTTATCGACGTTGCTTGACCTGACATCTTCAACTTGTGTTGCATTCTTGTCCTTGTACAGCTCATTCTCATTAAAAGTGACGTCTCTACTTCTAATAACTTTGTGACCCTCATAATCCCAAAGTTTATACCCAAAAGCGTCAATTCCATAACCAAGGAATATACACTTCTTTGCTTGAGCACCTATCTTAGACCTCTCACCGGGACTAAGATGAACATAACCAACACAACCAAAAACTTTCAAATAGGAAAGATTTACCTTTTTTCCAGTCCAAACCTCCTCTGGTATCTTCATATCTAATGGACTACTAGGTGTCATGTTAATTAGATAAGCAGCCGTCTCCGTTGCATGTGCCCAAAAGGTCTCGGGCAAACCAGAATGCAACCTCATGCACCTTGCATGTGCATTCAATGTCCAATTCATACGTTCTGCTACTCCATTCTCCTGTGGCGTCCTTGGAACTGTCCTCTCCAAACGAATTCCATTCATAGCACATAATTGTAAGCATTCTGTTTTGTCATACTCACCACCGTTGTCTGACCTTAGACACTTCAACTTCAGACCAGTTTCTGTTTCAACCAAAGCTTTCCACTTCTTAAAAACTTCATACACCTCGAACTTATTCTTCATGAAGTAAAGCCACACCTTCCTTGAGTGATCATCAATAAAGGTGACATAATATTGGAATCCGCTGTGAGATGCAACATCAATTGGTCCCCATACATCCGTGTGAACCAAATCAAGTTTTGCGCTTCTCAAGTCTCTTCCTCCTCGGCTGAAACTAACCCATTTTTGCTTTCCAAGAACACAGTCTTCACAAAAACTCATATCAACAGACTTCACCTTAGGTAGATATCCTCCCGAACATAGAATCTCCATGTTCTTCTCACTCATGTGCCCTAATCTTCTATGCCATAAGTTAGTGTCTTCACCACTACTAGCCACTGCTAAAGTAGTTCCATCTGAAGTCCGGTATAGAGTATTGACTCTAACTCCTCGAGCTAACACCATAGCCCCTTTCTTCACTTTCCAATTGTGTTTTGTTAACATAACTTCACAGTCATCATCACAAACTTGGCCCACAGACAACAATTTTTTCTTCAAATTTGGAACGTGTACATCCTTCAATTTCCATGTCGAACCGTTGACTTTCAAGATCACATCACCCAAACCAATGATGTCGCATGCTTCACCGTCACCTAAGAATACTTGGCCATAGTATCCTTCCTTATAAGAGATCATAATACTCTTATCATCCGTTGCATGGAAAGAAGCTCCCGAGTCTATAATCCAAGACTCATCTTGCTTGTCCTAGAGAGTAGTAGAAAACCTTCCGTAATCACCTTCTTGTTATCAACAAGGACCTTCACCGGTTCCGCAGCTGCAACTACGTTGACCTCTTCTTGATTACCTTTGTTTCCACCATTATTAGCACCTTTGTTTTCCGGACAATCGCGCTTGTAGTGTCCTACTTTCTTACACGCCCAACACTCAACAACACCTCTAGGCCGCGATTGATATCTCCCCCTAGATTTCCCTCTAGACTTCCATCTGGATTTGTTGTTGTTGTTCCTATTTGAACTCCTGCCTCTATCATCTTCATGCATACTTAAGGCCGAGCTTGAAGAACTAGAAACATAACCTTGTTCTATTCTTCTCTTCTCTTCAGCAATTAACCTTTGATGCACATCATCAAGCTTCAACTTCTCGCTCCCTGCAGAATTGCTAATGGTTGTCCTTGCAGTCTCCCAACTCTTTGGTAATGACGACAACAACCGTAAAGCTTGAACTTCATCATCAAAAGTAATACTAACTTTTGAAAGCTGAGAAATAATCGATTTAAACTTCCCAAGATGTGTTGAAATCGTTTCGCCTTCTTGCATCTTCAGATTAAATAATTGTTCACACAACATAATCTTCCCCGAGGCTAATGACTTTTGATATAACTTTTCAAGTTTATCCATAAGATTCTTCGTACTAGTTTCCTCTTGTACGTTATTGTAGACTTCCTCCGTTAGACATCTACGGATCACGGCTACACACTTGCGATCAAGAGTTGTCCATTCATCGTCTTTGCGTGGTCCCTTTTTCGCAACTCCACCCAATGGATCAGCAAGGTCTTTCTCATATAGGTAGTCTTCCATCTGAGACTTCCAAAATGCAAAGTTCTTCCCATTAAAAACTTTAACCCTAGCTACCGTACTTTCGTTATTATCACCCATAACTCCCACTCCAATCGTAATACGATAAACCTATGTTAAGAGCAACATGGAGCTTAACCTAACGCTCTGATACCGGTTGTCAGGATTTTCTTAGGGAATCACTGACAACCGCGGAATAACGGATCTTGAGATATTATGATGAATAATAAGTAAACCAAGCACAAGCAACTATGAAAATACGAGAAAGATAAATCAACTCACAAGACACAAGATTTATAGTGGTTCGACCAATACATACAACTTGTATATATTGTCTACGTCCACTTTGAGCCGCACCAACTCAAATCCACTATGAAGAAAAACGATTACAACGTCGTGTGAATCCCGGCAAACCCTTGGTTACACCGCAATAATTACCCGAGACGATAACCTTGTCTCTTGTTCCTCACCAATATGCTATCAAAACGAAACCTAGCTTTAGCCCTAAAAGCTATACAAGAAATCTCTCACCGATCTCTTAATCGTTTTCTACACAACGTACATCATTCTACAAGGCCTAACTACCTATTTATATAGGTTACAAACTTGGCCACCAAGAATTCTAACCGGTTTAGGAAACCCCTTCCCTAAATAACCACGGCTAACTTTAGGAAATAATTAATTAGTCTTCAATAACTAACACCTTCGCCATCCCCACCACCACCTCCGTCCCCACCTCCTCCTTTGCGCTCTCCACCACCTCCGTCCCCTCCTCCTTCGCCATCTCCACCACCTCCTTCTCCTCCGCCTCCTTCGCCCTCTCCACCACCTCCGTCGCCTCCAACTACATCCCCATGTTCACCAATCCAAAGTTGTCCAGCAGAGCTGGAAATATCAACAGCACCGGATCAGGAACCATGCAAGTACATTCTATCACCATCAACTGGCTACAGCGTGATTTAGTGTTGTTTGAATCCGTGTTAACAAATGTAATGAGTGTTTTATTTCTTAATTATATCAATGATTGCTATGTGTGGTTACGACACAATAAAAAAAATAAAAAATCTTGATGACAATAGGTACTGGGGATCATAAAAACAGCAGCTGAAATTCATAAGGCTAAGTCCTATGGGCTAGATTGGACTGCTAGATTGGCCAAAAAATGTTGCAAATCATAAAAAAAAGTGTGGGAAAAAAGTTAACACTCAATCTGGCTACTTCTCTCTCCTAGCAATTGCTCGCAATCGCACTATCGGCGAGATTGAAACGCTGAATGGTGCGGCGCTCAAAAAGTGACCAAAACGCCGAACCGTTCGGCGCTCACAAAATCTAACGGCTGAGATTTAAAAAGCCGAACCGTTCGGCGCTCAAAAAGTAACCAAAACGCCGAACCGTTCGGCGCTCACAAAAACGCTGCACCGTTCGGCGCTCACAGATGACGTGGATGACCAAACTAGCAGCTAGATATCTAGCCCATAGGACTTAGGAGGTTGCCCAAGCTGACGTGGATGGCCAATCTAGCAACTAGATATCTAGCCCATAGGACTAAGCCTAACAATAACAACGAACATGCTATTTTTCATACTTATCCTGAATCCTGATAAGTTGGAGGAATTACTTGGAATGTCGTGTATAAGTGTATAACTTTACATTTTCGAGTAAACCTTGAAGAAGGATGTAAAATGTGGAAATGTTACCCGAGTTAGGTATGTCCGTGGGTAAGAGGGATATATTTCTTACTATATGGTTCACTCCTACGGAACGTGTCTTGACCAAGGTTTGAAAAACGGGTCACGGCTCAGGTCACGGGCATTAGGCGTGACCGTTGTAATGCGTTTTGAAATGTGTGAGCACATTTTGGGCACATTTTGACCGTTGTAATGCATTTTGGACGTTTTTTTAAAATAACGGGCGTTGTAACGGTTATGAGGTTGGGCTTAAACTTAGACATGATTTGGTGCGAGACACTCTTGCGAGACATGTGCTACCGTGCAAGCGTACTGCTAGGAGGGAGGTTGACTTGGGGCTTCTCGCTAATAATGGCACTGCTCTAAGACCGGCTGACTTACTTGTGCATAATTGGGATAATGGGCGGGATGTGTGTTTGGACGTGACTGGTGTTTCGCCTTTTACCGGGGGTGGAGTTCGTACATTTTCCCCAGGTCTTGCCATTAAGAATGCTGTTTCACGCAAGAATGCTAAATATTTGGAGAAGTGCACGTCTCATGGCTTTGGTTTTGAAACTTTGGCCTTCACTACCTTAGGGGAGTTAGGTGATCAGATCATAGATTTTCAAGCGTCTGCGCAATTATATGGCTAGCCATGATGCTAATGTTCGGGTTGGAGAGTTTCTTTTTCATAGGTTAGGTGTGGTTATTCAAAAAGGTGTTGGAGCTCACTTGTTGCTAGGCTTCCATCCAAATGTTAGTTTATCTTAATAGAAAATAAAAAAAAATTATGATCCAAAATTCCTATATAACGGTTATAACGTGCGTGAAAACGTTTTAACGAGTCTAAAAAACGTTGTTACTAGGTTTTTTTCTTTTTTAATACTCCCTCTGTCCCTAAATAGATGACCTATTAAATTTTAAATTTTGCTCCACGAATAGATGACCTATATCATTAAGAAATGAGATATTTTTAATACTACCATTTTAATTGATTATTGTTAGTATAAGAAATATGTATAATTCGATAGTCATGTTTATATTCCTTACATAGATGTTTTAAAATGCTTTTCACTATACAATTTACGAAAGTTTGATAAAATTCGTGACGGTCAATTATAGCCACTAAAATTTCGTCGGCAGCAATTATGCAATGAGTAATGTGAAGAAAGAAACAATCATCAATCCAATTTAAGAGAGTGCATAACCTATCTAGGTAGACTTGTCCCTTTATTAGATTGCAAAATTTCCATCAAATGCCAAGAAGTAGGTAAGGTTTTATCTCGTCTATAGGGTACTAATTTCTAAAAGTCAATCATTGAAAGCTTAAAAAACTCAGTAAACTAGGCATTGCATGGTGAGTTAGGGTAGAGTCAATCAACCCATTATTAGATTCGATCTAAAATTCCACTACTTATAAGATGATATGATTATTACGTCTAAGTCATGTACCCCACCGCCACTGCATGATGATGCATCTATAGTTTTTTTTATCAAAGAAAAGCAGAATCTGATAACGAAGATTCAGAACAAGTGTATCATACTGAGCCATGGAAACTTGTGTGTGGTATAGATGAAGAAGAACCAGATTTTCATGCAGAAGAAGAACAAGTACCAGACACACAAAATAAAAAGACTGGGTTTTTAAAGAACCTTTTTGGACGAAAAAAATAAGAATATTCATGCCGGGGAGGGTACATCGCTCGGTCCTCGGGCCTTTACAGAAATACCTAGGTCTACTATGCGGCCATCACAACCACCTAGGATGTCTGTGGATATCGGAGGACAATATAACACTTCTAGGGATTCTCAACCTTCGATGGCGAAATTTGGCAAAAGTAAAACATGTCGGGAAAAAGTCGATTCTTCTGTTGGAAGTTTTTTTATGCCAATGATATTCCCTTCAATGTGGCTAACTCATCTCAGTACCACGAGGCATTCAATGCAGTTTCAAATTTCGGCCAATCCTATAGAGTTCCATCATCTTATAAGTTGTCGAATCCCATATTAACTTCAGAAAAGTAAAGAATTAAAAAAGATGTGGTGTCTGTCCAACGACATTATTGGAGAGAATATGGTTGTACACTCATATCTGATGGTTGGAAAAACAAAAGCAATCGTACGATTGTAAACTTTCTAGTTTACAGTGGCAGTGGAATTACGTTTTTGAAAAGTGTCGACATAGAACATTATCGGTTGAAGATAGAGTATTTAATTACTTTGTTCAAGCCCGTTATAGATGATGTCCAGTACAATTTGAAGTTGGAGCAACAAAGAATTAAAGGTAAAGCAAGGCGACGTAACATTGATGTTCACAACGTTCATAGTCTACTTAGGGATGACAATATGCTTGATTGGATAGCGTGGGAAGACGAAACACCGGTTTTACCTCAAGAAGAACAATGGTTAAATATGCTGGAAGAGGAAGCCCGTTAATAATCCAGAGCATGTCCCTCTACCATACAACTGGCATGATCCTGAAGTTCAAATCCCATACGAAAGGTTATTAGTGAGTGACTTTGTTTATGACTTTTGGTAATCTTTTATTTGGAGACAATACACAAGGTTATGAGAATGCGAATCCAACATATGATTCTCGTTACACTTCCGATCGCTCTGACTATAGTGTTCAACATATAAACGAAGGCTATGATTCTAATATTGATAACAATAATGAAGTAGGTAACAATGATGATGAAAATGAAGGAGGTTATGATGACGATAATGAAGGTTATTATGATGATGATACTTATGCAAACGAAGATAGCCAGTACCCCCACGACGATGACTATGATGTGGAAAGGAACCGCCGAGAAAATGAATACATGAATGAATCAAAAAAAGGTGGTGGTCGTAGGTGGTTCGTGTAGCTTTTTAAATGATGAACACTAGTTTAACAATCCTATGTTTTTTAAGTTTGAAGTTTTTAATCCTGTAGTTACTTTCCTTGTATCAATTAAAAATTTTAATTCAAAGTTTTAAGCTTTCAATCCAGAGAAAGAAAAAAACTCAAAAAAATGGTAAGGAAGTTATTTACACGATTATAACGTGCGTGATAACGGGAAAACAATTCTAAAAAACGCACGTTAAAATGTTATTTAGAAGAAAAAAACATTCAAACTAATTTTAGAAAAACGGTTATAACGTGTATGAAAACTGAAAAACGGTCCTAAAAAACTGCCGTTATTTCCTATTATCAGCATTATAAAGGCACGGGGTTCGGAGACCTTCATGGCCACGGTATATGGGTGTGACCGTTTTAACGGTCGTTTTTTGGGTGTTTTTCAAACCTTGGTCTTGACTTGTGATCATATGAAAATTCCAACTTTACTGACAATTTGGTAAAGTTGATAAGCCGCAATGCAGAATACTCTGAATAGAGATATGGCTGGCAGTTTGGCACCGATCTAACTAATTTTATTAAGAATACTTCAAATTAAAGTCACTGAAATTCCAGCAATCATACTTGGCTTGGAAGCACCGATTACAAAATTTTACTTTGACTGATTTGCACCCAATAATCCTATTGCTCTCCGAGACCACTCTATATATATACTGTGCCATTCTGCCAATGCGAGTCCGATATTGTGCTTGTGCAACTTAGGTCCAACACCTGGTGGGGGTCTTTATTTCCAGGTAACCAAATGCTTGGTTAGTTTCGCAAGGGGTTGACAAGTTACAGTTCTTATTGTAAACATAAAACATCACAACCGGTTCTATGGTGTAGTGGTTAGCACTCAGGACTTTGAATCCTGCGACCTGGGTTCGACTCCCGGTAGGACCTCTTTTTTTTCCTTTTTTTTTCTTCTAGTTTTGTTTTGCCTCCTACAGTTTTTATAGCTTAGCCAAAGTGAGGGTTCTACTTCTACACTCTTCTTCCTCTTCCTAGTTTCCGTTTTGTTGTTACAATCAGCAATGGCAGCAGCTGCTTTTCTTCTTTCTCGTTCCTCTCTACATACCAAAATTCCCCTCTCCTTCCTCCTTAAACCCCTCTCATCCAATTGCTTCTCTACAATTGTATCGCTGAAAGCTCCGTTACTACCAATACCCGCTGCTGCTGCTTCTACTACTCGTCTAATTTCTTACACAAATCTCCACTCAAACCCTCTGCAAACAAGATTCTATAGTTCCAAATCCAACACTAACAGTCCGGTATCATTCCCTTCCTCATCCGACTCAGAATCCGATGACGACCATGAAGAAGTTTCAGACAAAAAGAAGAACAAGACGGTGACAAGCAAACTTCCACCACCTTATGATCCATTCAGCAAGAAACCAGTAATTGAAGAACCCAAAGACCCCAAAAACCTTCAAGAGATATTCCACAAGATGAGGACAACAGATGGCCTAATGAATAGCGCAGTCAAGATGTTTGATGCTTTGTCTAAAGACGGTCTCACACATGAAGCTATGGAGTTGTTTGGTATTATCAAAGACAAAGGCAGTATGCCTGAAGTTGTAGCTCATACTGCTGTCATTGAGGCGTATGCTAATGCTGGTCATTCTAAGGAGGCACTTAAGGTTTACATGCGGATGCTTGCTGCTGGTATCAAACCCAATGCGTACACTTATACTGTTCTCATCAAGGGACTTGCCAAGGATGGTAAACTGGGAGATGCTAAGAAGTATATTTTGGAGATGATGAACAGAGGAATTTGGCCCAATGTGGGGACGTATACTGCCGTATTTGAAGCTTTTGCTAAGGAGGAAAAGATGGAGGAGTGTAAGGCACTGCTGGAGCAGATGAAGGCTAAGGGATTTGTTGTGACGGCAGCCGATGAGGATAAAGTCAGGGAACATCTCACCACCAAAAGGGGACAGGTATATAGGAACATCATGGATCTTCTCTTCGCCAAATAAATGGGTACAGATTAGGAGAAGAATGATCAGGCAGCCTCTCTATGAACAGAAGTTTTAATGTTGCTGGGCAGTAGCTTATAGTAGAAGTTTTTTTTTTCTTTTTTTTTTTTCCTTTTGCGAACAAGTAATGTTTAATGACAAAATGACCAGCAAATCTTAACATGTAGTTTGGACAACTAGTATCTTTCAGAATGTCTTTGATTTCATAACGAGGTGTTTATTACCTAGACATAAAACCAGACCAAAGAACAACACATTTCAAACTTAAATTGTCTGCATTACTGGTGGGAAAATGTACAAAAAGAACAACAAATTGCACTTAGGTTAAGCCTCAACTCCTTCAGCTATATAATGTGCTACAAAAAAGGCTTCTCAGTTAACAGAAACTTGAACATGACATTCTACTAAACATCAGAATGGACAGAATGACATGAGGATGAACTGAGCACAATTATCTTCTTATAAACATGCAAAATTAATGCCAAAGAACAAAAAGAATTACAGGGAGACAACTATGAGGCTTGATCTAATTCTTGGGAATGTTGACACCAACAATCTTTGCAGGTGCTATGCGCAAAAGATTTCCTGGTTTACCAGGTAGTGCCCCTTTAATCATAATGATTCTGAGATCATTGTCAATCTTGATAATGGGGAGCTTTCGGATTTTGGTTTTAGTTCCTCCCATTCTCCCAGGCATCTTCTTTCCTTTGTACACATGTCCTGGTGTAGTTCCAGCACCAATGGAACCCAATTGCCTGTGACTCTTAGAACCGTGAGTCATTTGTCCTCTCTTAAAATTCCACCTTTTGATACCACCTACAAAAAATTTAAAAATAAACAATAAAAATGAGAAAGTAAACACAAAGAAAACAATGAACCCAGTAATACCACTCCTGTCCAGTCCACACTCTTAGAACAGATTCAGCTAAA
The DNA here is from genome assembly GCA_023531295.1 of Papaver armeniacum. NCBI lineage: Eukaryota > Viridiplantae > Streptophyta > Magnoliopsida > Ranunculales > Papaveraceae > Papaver > Papaver armeniacum. Next base: position 345,539 of record JAJJWW010016767.1, read on the forward strand.
CAAGAGCAAACCCAATAATCTAACCATAACATTTACGTTATGATGCTCACCATCCAAAACTTTATACAGTACCTAAGAGTGCTATCCCAGAGTCTGAAACTGCGACACATTTAACACTACCAACTCTGCATCTCAAAGAAAAACAATTCTAATCAAGCATACAGCAAGAACTGCTATTGTTATCAAGCCTGATTATGCATTTATGCCCACACCCTAAGCACCCATTCTTGGTCAAACGAGAGAGAATCCGTAACAACTTTCTTATACTCATCTTTCTAAACACAGCATCGAGCATATATACGACAAGCAAAAAAGAGAATAATGGATAATGAATGAATAATGGATAATGGATGCACACGTAACACCACCGATGCTGCAACTCGAGCTCACAAGTCACAACATATGTAAGAGGCAAATCAATATCAAATTGAATTTCTAAACAAGCAAAAAAGAGAGAAAGCAAAGTTATAGTTATTCTCAGGTCTGACATGCCACTAAAATTCCCAACATAAATCTTACTTGACAGGCTTCAAGTTTACTTAAAACCCTTTGAGTCGTGTCTAGTTGGTTAACTGGAATGGGAACCATACTTCTGTGAATGTGAACATCTATATACTCTTCTGAATACATCTAACCCTGAACACTTGACATAAGTTGTATTACTCAAAACCCACAAGATTCATGTTTCTACTTAGTTATCTGGAGTCAAATTGTATCATTAAGAATGTCACTATCTGTACTCTTACTGATCTGTTTGAATACATAAGACCAGAATCATAATATTAATGAGATTATACTATCTCTAATTTGAATTCTAACATCAATGGGCTGGTTAGAGTCCTTGGCAACTATCAACTGAAACACCCATACACATACATTAGCTTCCCCTAACTAAAACACCATCCCCATTACCCTCAATGTACAGCTACAACTAGCATTAGTGGAATGTCCCCAAATTCATCAATACTAACAACCATATAATCCATAAATTAACTCAAAATGAAATGGAAGTAATAGAAATGGCAAATGATAATACCTTGAAAACCCTTTCCAATAGTAGTTCCAGAGACATCAACAAGATCACCCTCCTTAAAAATTTCTTCAACAACCAATTTCTGATTAGGTTCAAACCCTTCAATATCAGTAAGCCTAAACTCTTGTAAATGTCTCAATGGAATAGCACCAATCTTATTCAAATGACCCATTTCAGGTTTCTTTAATTTCTTATCCCTAACCCTTCTGTACCCAATCTGAACAGCATCATACCCATCAGTTGCTTCTGTCTTAATCTGAGTAACAATATTTCCTTCTCTAAAACCAACAACAGTAACTGGAACTACTTTACCACCAACTGGTTCGAAATAAGTCATCATTCCTAATTTAGTTCCCATAACTCCTATCCCCGCATCTACACTCATCATCTTCACACTCATTCTCTTGTTCTTACTAGGTTTAGCTGGTGATGAAGAAGATGAAGTGGAGGAGGAGAAGAGGGAGTGGCGGAGTGATGAGTAATGTAGTGGTGATGATTTTAGTACTGAGCAACTGATTCTACGAGATGAAGAGGAGGAACAAGTAGGGTTTACAAATGAACATGATGTAGTGGTGGTGGTGAGGTTAGAACAGGAAGAAGATTTCTTTGTTGATGAGAGACGGAAGCTCGGGGAAATGGAAGAGACCGCGGCCATGAATCTGGTGGTGGTGGTGATTGCTGTGGAGAGAATGAGAAACTAGAGAAGGGACAGAGGGAGAAATAAGGATTATCTTCTTTTTATCTCTCTCTATATCTACTTATCTTTGAAGTGAGAACTAGAGAAAGGCCAACAGGTTCGCTGAGAAGAAAAAAGGCACTCCAACCAGCCCGTCGAATAGTTATGTGCCTAGCTGGGAAGAAGGATTAAGCCCGTCTATTACCTTTTTTTTTTTTTTTTTGGATTAAGCCCCTCTATTATCTTTTCCTTTTCCCTTTCTTCTTTTCTCCACTTTTTTTTTTTTTAAGATTGTGAGGTTATATTAAACCTGGCATTTTTAGGGGCGACCCCAAAAGAATTAGGGGCGATTTTTTTATTCCCAACCATATACACCATTAAGAGATGTCCAAAAACGCGGAGAATACGTTAATGCCCTTACATAATCGGAAGCTATTTTGTGCCCGATTATTATAAAGAAATCGGAAGTTTAGTAACGATATTATGGGTCCGATTAATATCGATTTTGTGCCCGACGCGCATCTGGCTTCTATAACAATCGGTAGGAAAAACAACCTCACGAGACTACCGGTTGTTAAAGTATAGAAATAAGAAATCTTTTGAATTTTGCAATGGTGAAATTTGGGGCTCCTATATAATCGGACGAATAAAAAAATGTCTAAGCTAACGATTTAGGGCTTCCCATAATCGAGATGGTAAAAGTAACAATTCCTATCGATTATGGTAGATTTCAAATTTCCTGCAATGAAGGATTATAGAAAAAACTCATTTTGGGGAAACCTATAATCGTAAGGTTGGGTAATCTATTTATCTTCCGATTATGGCTACATCCAAAACACGAACCAGATGGTTATGGTCGGCTCTGTACCTTCGAATCTATGGAATTTTGCAAAGGTCCAATTTGGGGCTTCCAATAATCGGTAGGTTATAAGTAACCCCCTCTACCGATTTTGGGCTACTCAACAATCGGTAGCTAATGAGGTGGTATTACCTACCGATTAATAACCGTTTGACAGATAAAACCAAAGTCGACCTAAATTCATTTCATTTCATTTTCTTTTCAACTTCAACTTCAACTCCTCTTCTCCTCTTTCCTTCTGATTGCAGAGAGGAAAACTCTCCCCTCTCCTCGCTATACATCGTTCATCGTCAAATCGAATCATCGTTGATTATTCTCTATAAAGATGAAAGAAAAGGAACGTAAGAAAGCTCGAACCAAAAACGTAGTGCGCGGTTAGGATCTGAATATTGGATTGCATGCCCGTAATAAAGAGGTTTTAACTCACGAACCCGAAGAACACGAAGAAGATGAAGTCTCTAATGTAGGCGATATCGATAGCCAAACTCCTCGTGCAACTTGAAATGGCGCCGATTAGGTAAGATTCTACCATTAATTTGGTTTATATTGCTTTAATTCGATGAATCCATGTTTTTTTTAGGGTTTTCGGTTATTACCCTGATTCGGTAGGTTAGGTATTGTTTTAAACTTCCGATTGTGGCCGAATTCTTCATTTCACGAGAACATTTGTCATATTCGGGTGGTAAATATTTAGGTTGCCTACCGATTATAGAACGTTTTTCATTACTGAGGCTTAAATCGATCATAATCGGAAGTTAATTGTGTTTTTCCTTCCGAATATACTAGGAAAGAACAAGTATTAGAGACGCAATAATCGTGTGATATCTTTTGTTATTTCCTTCCGATTGTTTAGGCTGAACCACTTGAGTAATTTCTGGACACAAAGTGATGCATATTCGGTAGACATTAGTTTTGTGAGGCTTTCGATTGTGATGCATTTGGAATGGTGGACTTTTTATGACTTTCGATTATTGGTATTCTGGGGGTTATGTTGAAATTTAGATTCTGATTATTGTGTGTAGATAAACACATTCGAACACCAAAAAATTTATTTTGTTTCCGATTATACGTATTCGGTAGCTTTAGGTGAACTGATATTTACGATTGAGTGTAATTGGAGGCATTTGGTTTACTCAACCAACCAAATATATAGTTTAATAACCTATTGTACTTTCTTTTGTTGTTTAGGGATAGGCGAGGTAAAAAAATCGAAGATGCAATTGTCTCGGCTAGTGCAAGGAAGGATAGGCGTTATAAACTGACAGCTAGTGCAAGGAGAGCTAGGACTACTAAATCCGCTTCAAGTGCTCAAGATGGAACTCAACAAGCAAGCCAAGAAGTTGTTCAACCTAGTGCCCCTCAATCAGAACCGGTTCAAGAAGGTGTTCAACCAAGTGCCTCTCAATCACAACCAATCCAAGAAGGTGTTCAACCAAGTACCTCTCAATCACAACCAATTCAAGAAGGTGTTCAACCAAGTGCTCTACCATCACAACCAGAAGTAGGACAACCTAGTGGTGCTCAAGAAGAAGGAGAAGCCGAAAAAAAAAATCCTCCTCGAAATAAAGCGAAACACCTTGTCCCAGATAAACTAAAGGTGAAGGATATTCCAAAAGGTGTAATCCTTGGGCTGCTTGGAGGATGGAGGAGAATTGTTATTTGGATACAAAGAATCCCGGGCCGAGAAATATATGAAACCGAGGTAATGATCGTATCCATTTTATTAACCTATTATGTTTTTCTTCGTAATACTTTTAAGGGTTATAGTTTTAGGTTATTATAATTTTATTTTTTAACTTGTCATGTGTTTAATAGTATCATTCCGATGCGGTTCGTTTACTCAAAGAGACCGCCGCACCAACAAAAATGCTAGATTGGCCTTTGGAGGATGAATGTTAAAGGTTCAAGACCATTATTGCAAATTCAGGGTTGGCTGATGCTGAGAAGAACTCAATGTTAGAACATGACCGGGTGGCTATATCGGCGTTTGTGGAGAGACTTTATCCTGAGACCGACACCTTTCATATGCCGTTTGGAGAGATGACGATAACCCCAGATGATGTTGTGCATATTCTTAAACTCCCCGTCCATGGCAAGGGTGTTAGGGCTGAGTTCACTAAGCAGTTGGAATGGAAGAAACTTTATGATATGACTAAGAAGTGTTTGGGTTGGGATGAAGAAACATCAACAACTGAGTTCAACAGATGCATGAAGTATAGAAATAGACAGTTCAACATGGGTACTCTGATGGATACGTTCAAGGGCACCAAGGAAAAAGAAGAGAAAGGAACTTTAACCGATGAGCAAGTCAACCACGCGTCCACCGCATATCTCCTATGTGTATTGGGATGTGTCATTTTTCCCAATGTCAGTGGAAATCGGGTCGACGCCAACCTTTTACAACTTCTGGATCCTCTCGATAAAGTGCATGAGTACTCATGGGGCACGACATGCCATGCGTGGTTGATGGAAGAGTTGAGAAAGGCATCGAGGCTTGGAATTAGCCAAGTGGCCGGGAACGTGAGTCTACTACAGGTATTGTTTATTAACTCTACATACTTGGTTATTTTTTTATTTTTCTACCATTGAAGAATCAATTTCCTAATACTTGCAAAAAATGACAATATAGACATGGATCTACGACCACTTCCCTATCTTGGGATTGGCCATTGAAAACCCGGCATGGGCGAAAGGTGGCCCTAGAGGAACAAAGTACGTCTTTGATGATAACCATTCTAGGACGAAGGAGCAGCAGCTGATTCGTTTGAGGGAGATTTTGGACTCGCTGAAAGCCCAAGACGTATGCTTTGATCCATATAAGGAAGACTGAGCTGATGGACATATCGCGGGTCGGTCCGATTTGGCCCTTTATTTTGGACCGTTGTGGCACCCCACAAGATATGTGATGTATAATGCTTCAAGGGTGATGCGACAACACGGTTTTGTACAATGTATACCGAAGGAGCAAATCCATGGCAATTTTACTTTGGATCTGGAGAACTTCGAGTCTGATAAAGATTCTATCATGGTGGTTTACAAGGGTACACCATCCTGTAAATTCCATTGGGATAGAAGGGCGCATTACTTGATCAACCAAGGAAGGGAAGCCAACCAAGGTTTTGAAAATGCTCCCAATTATATGGATTGGTACTGTAATGTTTCTCATATTCGTGTAATCCGTGATCTTAAACAAAAGCCAGCTTTGTACAAGAGTATCCTCAAAGAGAAACCTGTGGGTTTTGGTAGATTGGTACGTATTGTTTTGTTAATTTAGTTTAATATTACGGGTAAAAATAGAGTAATAACCGTTTGATGGTATTCTATGATTTAAAACAAATGAGCAGGTTCAAGTGTTTTTCCAAATGGTGCACTGATTGCATAAAAGTCAGAGAGCCTGTGCCACTTGAGAAGATAAAAAAGCACCAAGAGTTGATTGATAACGTTGACAATGAAGATTATGCATCTCAGTTTGGGGAAAAAGGCAAGCAACCTACAAAGAAGGGGACCAAAAGAACTCGGGCGTCATCGAGCACTCAAGTTGATGAAACCAATGATGATGTTGGTCCAAGTCGTAGAGGTGGTAAAGGTCGCAAAATCAAAGCAAAAAGGAACAAGTAAACTTTCGATATTATAAACTCTCGATGTTTTTCGTTAACTTTATGGATAACTTTGTTTATGTTGGATAATGTCGGATTATGTCGTTTTAAAAGTTTGTGTCGGATTTAGTTGTTACGTTATGTTTATGGATTATGAATGGTTATGTTGCTATGTTTATGCATTTAACGATGACTCGCAAGCGAATCACATGAAGAGACATGAAAGTGTTGAATTTTGGAACACAATCGGAAGATAAGTTTATATATGAACCTACCGATTCTGGGGATGTTGCATTTTTAGTCGAATCGGTAACATTATACGTTATTAACCTACCGATTAAGGGATTTTGCAAAATATTTTGTCAGAATCGGAAGATTGCTAATATACTTTGCCTTCCGATTATCATGTGTAAAGAAACTTGTCTTCTGTCTCCAAACAACACCACAATCGGAAGGGAATTGTGCACCTTTACTTTCGAATAATAATAATCGGTAGGTTTATTTGTTATGTTCCTTCCGACTATAAAATTTGTTTTCTGGAACCAAACAACACCATAATCGGAAGGTAATTGTGCACCTTGACTACCGAATATTGTTAATCGGTAGTTTTATGTTTTGTTAATTTCCGATTATTCTACCAAAAAACAACTATGGTTTCTGGAACCAAATAACACCATAATCGAAGGGTAAATTTTCACCTTGACTTCCGAATAAAGTGAATCGGTAGGTTTAGTTTTTGTTAATATCCGATTATTCTGTGTGAAAGAACTTATGTTTCCTGGAACCAAATAACACCATAATCGGAAACAAAGTTGACACATAAGATAACCGAATATTTTAATCGGTAGTTTGTTTAACAAAATACACTTCCGTTTCTTCATAATTGGAAAGTTTTTATATTAATAATCCTCCGATTACATCCATTACATAAAGTTCAAACGACCTTAACCTTACAATTTCGTCAAAAGCACCTAAATCCATACTCCTAATTGACCATAAAAGTATTAAAAAAGATCATAAAGTCCAAACACCACAGTAAATTGTCCTCTTGATCTTGTAACATCCTTCATGTTCAAATCGTTTCCCGTAGAGGTCCATATACCGACGATCAGCAAGATTTCTCTGAAATTACGAATGAGTAACAAGTTAGTACTAACTTATGTTAATGTGAGTCGGAGTTATAAAGATACTTACTCATTTTTCATACGTCCACCAAGAAAAAGCGTCCCTAACAAATCGTTCTTCATCTTCAAGTTTGTCAATCTCCTTGTCGACCGCCTTCTTTCTCATCTTAATGTCATTGGATGATCTTCGAATTCGATTACCATCTAATGCCTCAAATACCATTAAAATACGGTTCCATAACTGCTCTTCGGATTCCCGTTTGTGGAGCTTGTGAACACGATCATGAGCAGTTACTGATATGATTTTGAAGTTGTTTGTAAAGTGGTAAGAAAAGTGATTCGATTCTCTCGAACTTGTGAAGGATTTTTAGACTTAAATCCAAAACAAAAATAGAAAACTCACTAAAAATTATAGCAAATCCTAACAAAGATGTTATCAATATTAAAAGAACAATGAGACTAAGATTCCACTATTTTCCAATTTCAAAGCGATTTAACCCAATATTTATATTCATGCAATTTTCTCGTTCAATTTGATTCTAAACTATTGCAACAAGTAGATTCTCAAAATAACAAGTGTAAATCCGAAGTATAGAACATCAAAAACCTTGGTCCAAGTATGCTCTATCAAAAGAAATCACAATTGTTTAACAAAAATCATTCAAACAATTATCGATCAAGGCAAAAAAATCATAAAAATAATTACAATAAATAGATAAATAAGAATATACCACTTCTTGTTGGAAAAATAGCTTCCTCTATCGCCTCAACAATGGGGTTTAGCTCCTCATATTATCCACTTGCTCAAAATACATGTTTGTTGCTCCAAAGTTGATTAAAAAAAAGAGAAGGTGTAAAACAGCGTGTTTGTAACAGTTATAATTGTTATAGAACCACTGTTACAAAGAACCCTAACACAGAACTGTTGCGAACTGAAATTAACTGTTACAAAAATTGTGACAAATTGATTAAATTTGAATGAAAAGGCCACGGAATCTGCGACTGTCCCTTACTGTTGTTCTCTGGTTCTTCTTCTTCCTCTCGCCTGTTGATGATGAACTTCTCTGCAACTTTGAATTCTCGGCTCTGTGTGCTTCCAAACTTCCCCAAAGTTCTCGACACCCTTCTCTGAGTCCCGTAGCTTCTTTTTATACACCACATCCCCCTAAAACCTCGAGTAAATCTTTGGAATATTTTTTCTCTTCCGTGTCAAGCAACGGGATTTCTTCCCTCTTTTATTTCTTTATGCGCTTGCTGACTAATTCTCAAACCTTCCAAACTCGATATACTCTAATATTAGGCGAATATCTTCTCCCATTCCTTCACGTAACTTCCCAAAGTATAGATACAAGAGAAATTCCTAAATAATATAGCTTCCCGATTATCGAGATACCTTCCCTGCTCATCGAGAAAACCTAGAAACTTTTTTGTTCGATTCTCCGAGCACATACCTATCCCTGGGCCCAATCATCATAGGCCCAAACCATGCCTTTCCCATGAAAATCTCCAATAAACTCGATTCACAATCCCAACATAGAGCTACGCAATATCCTCCACCTTTGTTTTGCTTCACATCAATAATCCATCCCATTCTGATCGATCCAAACAATAATACCATCCCTCGTTTAAGCTAAACAGTCCAACCCAACGAGTTTAGTGATTGAATCTCTTAAAATCACGTCCAAAATCCAAACCCACATTTGTTCTTCAACTGCAACAATTTCCCGCCAAAACAATAATTCAAACGATGTAAATGGGTTGCCCCTTAACCAGAGTAAGGGTTCCTTTAGCAGACGCCTTTGGGGATGCACTGGGGTGCAAATAACAAGTGGGTACCCCTTAGTAATTGAGGTGCCCCTTATCCATAGTGAGAGTCCGAGTAGCAAGTGTCCTCCGGGCACTTTTACCAACTTTTCGAGCCGATTTTTCCAAAAATGTTTATTGGCCAAAAATACTAACACACGCATAAAACACCATAATAAGTACAAAAATGAGCACTATTAATATATAGAATCGAGACAAACTAGACACAAAAATGTGTCTATCAAATACCCCCAAACTTATTATTTGCTAGTCCTCGAGCAAAAATAAAATAAAATCCTAACTCACTGTCGCAGGCATCGTCGATTGCATTTAGCGTATGCAATAAGCCTTTAAACCCCTAGGTGGCCCTAGCTACGAGTTATAGTCTCGGGAGGGTTTACCAAAGGTGTACCCACAAAACCTTTATACCTGCACTTAACTATCTACGCAGTAACCTTGGAAGGCACTAAAGAATCTCCTTGGTTGGCATGCTTATTGACCACGGGAGGAAGTACCCCGATGCGAAATTCCAATTGTTGTACACGAGTTTGCACTCAAGCATACTAAAATTCATATATAAGTCACGAGCTCTAGTCGATAGTCGCACTATGGACATCAATACCCGTGAGTCAAAACTAATCACATGGATAGATCAAGAAGATGGATATAGAGAAAAACATAGATGGTTTTGATGTTTACTAAGTGAACGGTGTTTCCCACATCTCGTCCGAAGGCCTCCGCCAAAATGAACCTATCCTAATGGGTTGAGATACGTGTCGACTAATATCAACACACCGGCATATACAAGGGAACCAAAGGGTCGATAATCCTAACTCTAGGTCAACACAACCGGCATATACAAGGGTTCCAGTGGTCGACTTTATTGAATTTATTCCGGTTGGTCGATGGTGGTCTTTTTTTTTTTTTTGGTATCTCAATCACTCTATTTCACTCTAGCATTGGTAACAACTTGATTTGTGAGCCCCACCTAATCACTTAGAGAAACATAGTTTAAAAACAAAATAAAATAAAAACAGAAGTGAAAAGGACTCAACGAGATATGGTGAAACTATCATGTTATTTCTAATACCTGAGCTATGTGCTTTTATGAATAGACTCTTTAGATGTTTCCATCTAATCAGATTGGTTCCTCAAATCCTACAACCAAAATGCTTCCATCCACTAAGATTGGTTAGTGCCCTCCTTAATAAGCATAAATTTCTAGGCTCTGGAGTTTATTTCTTGTAACAAAAAGGTAACAAAAGTTTCTACCCCACCCCCAAACTTAAATCTAACATTGTCCTCAATGTTTCTAATTAAAGAACAGTACCAAAAATATAAGTAACATGAGGAAATAGTAAAGAGAGAAGTCGGAAAGATAGTACCCGGGGTGAAGTGTAACCAAAAACCTACAAAAATAATATACAACATACAAAACCGCTCGATGGTCAATCAAGGTAAACAGGTCCTCCGTAGGGACCTCCTCAACATCACCGTAGGAAAAGGCTCTAAAAAGGGCTTCAATCGCGACCGTTAACCTTTGAAGAACTACTACCATCTCGGGTGTCTCAATCTCAATAGCGCCATTGGGAAAAACAGTACGGACCACAAAAGGGCCGGTCCACCGAGAGCGCAACTTCCCAGGGAATAGATGCAAACGAGTGTCATATATAAGAACTTTTTGACCTGGAGAAAATGACTTCCGTAAAATATTCTTATCATGCACAAGTTTCATTTTGTTCTTATACTCCTTAGCACTATCGTATGCATCTCTACGAATCTCGTCCAACTCATTGAGCTGGAGCTTTCTGTGAGCTCCTGCCTTGTCAAATGAAAAGTTTAAGTTCTTAATAGCCCAATAGGCTCTATGCTCTAACTCGACAGGAAGGTGACATGCCTTTCCAAATACTAGACGATAAGGTGACATTCCAATGAGTGTCTTAAACACAGTGCGATAAGCCCATAAGGCATCAGTAAGCCTCGACGACCAGTCTTTCCTATTGGGATTAACTATTTTCTCTAAAATACGCTTAATTTCCCTGTTGGAGACCTCTTGGTGCGTGTCGTAACCACGACAAATTAATTAATATTTTTCCACTTAATTAACAAGTAATATAGTGTAGTTAAGTTTGTTCCCACGAGGAGCAAGAGATTCTTAGTTGTAAAAATTGTCACAAAAGGGGGGTTATAAAGCAAAGAAAATTAACAAAGCAATTCAAAGATAAAGTTGAAATCAATAAGAGAAGTTAGATCAAAGAATCCTTCTTCGTTGCAAAATAATGAATCAAGTTATGTTCTTTTCTACTTGTTATTAGTCACAAATTATCACCAACCGTAGGATAGCAGGTTCGCTTAGCTAACCCCTAAAATCCCTTATTTCACTGAGTAACAAGTCCGCTTAGTTATCAGATTCTATTCAAAAGAACCACCTTGAGGTTCGCTTACAAGATGTAATTCTAGAATGCATTAAGATTTATGAATTTAGGTTTAGTACTAGTAGTTAAACTCGGTTCGCTTGGTCCACTTTCTAGCGTTGTTTTCACACACAATTGCTCCACGGAATCCCTCCGCAAGGTCTCGTGTTTGCTACTTATGTAAGAGTCAAGAAACGATTACTTATCCCCTAACTTTCACTAGCTTTAGATCAATTAACAAATCAATTTAGTTGGCCACCCAAACAATCTATTAATCAACCATGAATGTATAAACATTCCTATTAGCAAAAACAAACGATAATCATGTGAAAAACTTCAAGATAGAATTGAAAACAAAAACTCAAATCATATATTAAGAACTAAGAATTCATCCTCAATCAATAAGAAAATTAGCTACTCATGTTTTTGAAATTCACACAAATAATTAAAAGGAGAATTTTTTAAATTTCACACAAATAATTAAAAGAAGAATTTTGAAAAGCAAGCAAAAACACAAGTATTGTGTGTGTAAAAGGTGTGTAGAAGTGTGTAAAGAACTTCTCTATTTATAGGCTTCAATGTTCTCCAAATATTCCAAGGAATAGAACCCCTTTCCTTTAGCAATTCAATTTCCAAGTCCAAGCCTTTCTCAAATCTTCCATCTTCTCTTTCCAAATTTGAACCAAATTCTCCATCCAATTCCAAACCCAAGTCTTCACACCCATGAGAAAAACTCACATAATTTCGCAATTTTAGGTCGCCGGAGAAATCCCGGTGCAACAGGAATCCGGCCGGAAAAGTCGCCGCAGTCAACCGAGATTCTGTTCGGTCAAAAGAATATTCCGTTCAGTGCCGTCGAGAGTTAGCAGTCAAAATGGTCAAACCGTCAGTCAATGGGTCAAGGCAGGAGAGTGAATTAGCCACCGAGTCAGCATCTTACTCGGCTAACTGGTCTTATTCAGCTGAGTTGGACCGGTTTATTGTACTCGTCTGGATCGATCATCGCCGACACCGAGTCGACTCGTCGGAACATAAAATCGGCCGAGTTTCGTTTGTTTATAGGACTTGCTCAGGCCAAATTCAGGCCGTTCTCTTCTTCATATCCCTGTACCATTCCTAAACATACATCTATTCATTCACTCACAACCCATTCTCAAGAGCAGCAACTTAATCTTCCCTATAATAGAAACAACACTACCACCTTAAATTTCGGCTACAACAGCAGCAAAACATCCATGCCTCATCCCCCAAATCCGGCTGCAATATCATCTGTTGTAGCTTCATTGAGCACCAACAGTAGCCAACTCCTTCGTGCCAACAGCAGCAGCTCAGATCCATCTTCGCCATCCGATATAACAGCAACTCCCAAATTCCAACTTGAGATGCACCATTCATCGCCATTAAACTCGAGCTCAGACTTCGTCTCTCTCTCAGATTGGCAAAGAACCCGATTTCGCTCCATTGCCATCACGTTCAAGTCCACCTGCATTATAGAGTTCATTGCACAACAAAAAAAATCCTCAATCAACATTCCTCCATGTAACTCAACGGCAGTCCATCACCACGAACCCAAATCCATATGCATCAGCAGCAATGCTTTTAACCTAGCCTTGCACCACCACTGCAACCAACAACACAACTCTTTCCATCCTGTCAGTCCGCTGCAACCAACCAACATCGTTCTGGCACTCACTGCCATGAACCGCATCTTCTTTTGTTTATAGCTCCATTAGCTTCTCGATCTTCATCTGTCATCAACCATACCTGAGCTCAATCAATGGTCTTCATTTTCATTAGCTAGTTCTTTACCAGCTCGAGCTTGTCTTGATTCTCTTGAGCTTTGACACTGGCACCAACTCATATATACTTCAAACTCCATTAACCACAACAGTTATTTCATTCTTCTATTTCCCCATTCTCATCTCTTGGATTCAAGAACACCACAACCACTGACAGCAACAGGTCCAACCCTTAAGCCGATTTGAACCCATCTGTTTCACGGCTTCAATGGAACGGCAGCAATCTGCAATGTCATTATCATCTCCCTGAATTGCGTATACTACCACCCAAATTCAACAACACCACCAGCATAATTCTTGGTTTAGTTCCTTTACCACAGCAAACCCTAACATCAATTTCTCTTCCATCACCTCAGCAAACCCTTAAATTAGCCTTAAACCCATATATTTTATCTGAGCCATGAACCCATTCTCATCAGAATCGATTGAAAAGCAGCAACACAATTCGTCGATTAAATCCTAACCTTCATCTCTCTGTCTGAAACAACCTCTTTCTTCATCTCGATTTCCCTGAGTTCGATCTCTCGGTACATCAGCAGCAACAGCTGCTCTTCTCCTTCTCAGTTTTGTCTCTTAATCGCAGAATCAATTCAAACCCCATATGTATCGTGTTCAACCAACATCAGAGACCACCACCATCTCCTTCCTTGTCTCTCGATTCAGTCAGAAAAGTTCATTAATTCTCTCAACCTCTCTGTCTGTTTCTCGATTTGTTCTTCGATCTCAATCAGAGGCAACAACCATAACCGCTTTTCTTTCTCAATTTCTGGAACGAATGAGAAATGATTGGGAGAAGATAACTCTTCTCGATTTAGGGTTGGGTTTAAATATGGTTATTCAGTGTCTGGTCACTTTGATAAGGGCTACATAGCTAGCATCCCCCTAACCATTGCTGGTTGTCTTTTAATGCTCCTCCAAAAGACTTGCCCCTTAACATTAATCCGGGCTCCGTATAGTGTTCTCCCAAGAATGACTATTTTGCCCCTTTTACTCAAATTGGTTGATTTCTTCTTCTTTTCCTCCGTGCGACTCCAAAGTAGCTTCATAACTCAAAACAAGCGTAAAATACATAATTTACAAGAAAAATAGCAAAGAAAGCATAAACAATAAATAGTAAATAGGATGTCACCTCTACCTGACCACTAGTCTGTGGGTGATATGGGGTAGCTACTTTGTGGGTAATACCATATTGTTTCATTAAAAGATCAAACGGTCTATTACAAAAGTGTGAACCTCCATCACTAATTATAGCTCGCGGTGTACCAAAATGTGTAAGTATGTTCTCTTTCAAAAACTGGACTACGACCCTGTGGTCATTTGTTTTACACGGAACAGCCTCAACCCACTTAGACACATAGTCTACAGCGACAAGAGTGTAAAGATAACCTAAAGAATTAGGAAATGGACCCATAAAATCAATACCCCGCACATCAAAGACCTCAATCACTAAAATAGGATTCAAAGGCATCATATTTCTACGGAAATGGTTCTAACCTGCGCAACGCTCACAAGAAACACAATGACTACGGGAGTCTTTAAACAACGAAGGCCGGTAAAAACCACCTTTGTAATATCTTAGCATCGTCTTCTTAGCACTAAAATGACCCCCACATGCATGCTCATGACAAAAGGAGATAATCTTGGGTGGGTCAATCTCGGGTATACATCTCCTAATAACTGAGTCCGGACAATACTTAAACAGATAAGGATCGTCCCAAAAGAAATGCTTAACCTCGGCTAAAAACCTAGAATGATCTTGCTTACCCCAATGTTGAGGCATTCGACCGAATAACAAGATAATTCACTATATTCGTATACCAAGGTGATTGGGAAACAGAGAACAATTGTTCATCGGAAAGCTATCCCTTATAGGAAGGGAATCATTAGGGGAACTAACAACTAGCCTAGACAAGTGGATGCTACTACATTTTGGCACTCTTTTTGTCTCTAATGTCCGGACGAGAATTCTTGTAACAAAAGGATCCACCTAATCAATCTAGGTTTGGTATCCTTCTTAGACAAAAGGTATTTCAAAGCAAAGCATGATCGAGTATAGATTACGATCTTAGAACCTAATATGTAGGATCTAAACTTATCCAAGGCAAACACGATGGCTAACGGTTCCTTCTCGGTAGTCGTATAGTTCATTTGGGCATCATTCGAGTTTTGCTAGCATAGTAAATCACATGAAGTAATTTTTTCCTCATTGACCTAGCACAACACCTATAACATAATCCGAAGCATCACACATAATTTCAAAGGGTAGTTTCCAGTTAGGTGCCCGGACTATCGGGGCGTGTGAGTAAATTCTTAAGCTTCTCAAAAGCCTCTAAACAAGCATCATCAAAGACAAACTTAACATCTTTTGCAAGCAAATTGCAAAGAGGTCTAGAAATCAAGCTAAAATCCTTAATGAATCGACGGTAAAAACCTGCATGCCCTAGGAATGACCTAATATCTTTTAAGGTTTTTGGGACCTGTAAAGTTTTAATAAGTTCAACTTTGGCTTTATCTACCTCTATACCCTTTGAAGAAACGATGTGCCCTAACACAATTCCTGATTTAACCATAAAATGGCATTTTCCCAATTAAGCACTAAATTCTTTTCCTTACACCTAGTCAACACTAATGTCAAAAAATGATGCAAGCACTCATCAAAAGATGAACCAAACACGAAAAATCATCCATAAAGACCTCTAGAAACCGTTCTACCATATCAGAAAATATGCTCATCATACAACGCTGAAAAGTCGCAGGGGCATTACATAGCACGAAAGGCATGCGTCTATACGCAAAGGTACCAAAGGGACAGGTAAAAGTGGTTTTCTCTTGGTCTTACAGGGGCAATAACGATCCGATTATAACCAGGAGTAGCCATCTAAAAGCAATAATGACTATGTCCAGCTAGTCTCTCTAGCATTTGGTCGATAAAAGGAAGGGGAAAGTGATCCTTCCTTGTGACCTTGTTCAATTTCCTATAGTCGAATACAGACACGCCATCCGTGGTCACTCGGGTTGGGATTAACTCATTATTATCATTACGGACTACGGTGATACGATTTCTTGGGGACAACACAGAACGGGGCTGACCCACTTACTGTCGAAATTGGGTAGATAATACCCGCATCAAACAACTTAAGCACCTCTTTCGAACTACCTCTTTCATGTTAGGGTTCGGTCGACGTTGCATCTCCCTAGAAGGTTTGGAGTCTTCTTCTAAATGAATCGATGCATACACACAAAGAGGATTTATACCCTTAATGTCTGCTATTGTCCACCCTAAAGCTTCCTTATTGTCTTAAAGTACTTTTACTAGCCTACTTTCCTGATCACTATCCAAATCGGAAGCTACAATCACAGGTAAAGTCTCAGATGGGCCTAAAAACACATACTTTAGAGTGTCGGGTAGTGGTTTTAGGTCCAACTTAGGAGGCTCTTCTAAGGAAGGAATTAAGGTATTCTCAGAAACTGGTAATGGTTCGAACCTAGCTTTCCATCTATCAGTGTCTAACACATGGGTAGAATCTAATCTGACATTCACTAGTGCAATAGTGCTATCGTCATCAAAATCTAAACCAAAATGGGATAGACAACTTTCTAATGGGTCATCAGACAAGATGTTTGGTAATGACTCCTGAACTAAGGCTTCTATCATGTTCACCTCTTCAACAATGTGTCATCTAGCTCATAAGGTAGCTTACTGACATTAAAAATGTTCATCTCCATAGTCATATTACCAAAAGATAAATTCATCACACCATTTCGACAGTTAATGATCGCATTAGACGTAGCTAAAAATGGGCGACCTAAAATCAGCTGGTATCTGGTTTTACGGGTGGGGGACAGGTTGGGTATCTAGGACCACAAAATCCTTTGGATAAATAAACTTTTCGACCTCAATAAGAACATCCTCAATAACACCTCGAGGAATTTTAACAGACCTATCAGCTAACTGCAATGTCATCTAAGTAGGTTTCATTTCACCAAGTCCTAGATGTAAGTACACATGGTATGGCAGTAAGTGTACACTGGCTCCTAAGTCAAGTAAAGCTTTTTCTACCCGGTGTTTACCTATTGTACAAGCAATGGTAGGGGAACCTGGGTCTTTGTACTTTGGAGTTGTGGTGTTCTGAATGATGGAACTTACGTGACTAGCTAAAAAGGATTTCTTATGGACGCTAAGTTTTCGCTTTCGCGTACACATATCCTTAAGGAACTTGGCATAAGCAGGAATTTGCCTAATTGCATCTAATAAAGGAAGGTTTATGGTAACTTGCTTAAAAACCTCCAATATGTCATTAAAGTTCGATTCCTTCTTTGTTGGTACTAATAGTTGGGGAAACGGGGCTCTAGGCACAGAATCAGACCTCTCAGGAACCGAATTGGCATCATCAGAGATTTTATCAGTCTCCTCATCTAGTGGTGGTCCTGAGGGGTGAGATCCTGAGGGGTGAACTACAATATGTTCACTATCGGGCATGGTTACATGATTGTCTACTACTCTACCACTCCTAAGGGTTCTAATAGCATTCAACTGTTTCGATGATTTTGCACCTACTTCCTGAACTCCTCTAGGATTGGGATTAGTATGACTAGGGAAGCTTCCGTTATCTCTTTCACTTAAGGTATTAGCTATTTGGCCCACTTTAAGTTCTAACTTAGCAAGGCTCTGAGCATTAGTTTGAAAGTTCTGCTTGGTTTCCTGTTGAAAACTAACATGGCTCTGTGCTAACATTTCATGAGTTTTTGCTAACATCTTAATAGATTCCTCTAATCTAGTCGTTTTATTTTCTGGGCCTGAAGAATTCTTAGTGTAACCAAAACCTGAGGGAACATTAGAATTACTAAACTGACCTTGACTCTGGCCCTTAGACCACGAAAAGTTCGGATGGTTTCTCCAACCAGGATTATAGGTTTCGAATATGGGTCAAACTTTTGACGGTTATCAAATCTAGTGTTATTATAGAGAGCATTGGCTTGCTCTTCATTATTCCAGCCTTCCCATAAAGGCTCCAATCTACCACTAGTGTGACCCACTTCTAAAGATTCTAACCTTTTCGCTATTGCAGCAATTTTGGCATCTGATTCAAAGCCTCCTTCTACCCTATTAACGTTTACTCGCCTAGAAGAATTGTTTTCTGGGGTTCCCTATTATTTTCCCATTTTTGGGTCTTTTCGGCGATTTCATGCAAATATGTCATCGCCTCATCAAGCATTTGGTTTTCAAACCCACTGTACACATAGATTCTACGTGGTTGTAGTGGAATAATCTAAACCCTCATAAAGGATCTCGAACTAACCTAACCTTTTCGAGACCATGATGAGGACATTGGGCTAATATATCATTGAACCTTTCCAAATACCTATACAAAGATTCTCATTCTGTTGAGAAAACGTCTGATTTGCGTCCTAATAGACGATGTTTTGTGACTAGGGAAAAACTTGTTCAAAAAGGGATGTAAGTTGTTCATATGTTTCAATTGAACCAGAAGCCAAACTATATAGCCATGATTTGGATTTATCTTTCAAGGAAAAGGGAATAACATGAGTTTCAAAGCATCATCATCTAGGTTTCTAATCTTTAGGGTACTACAAATTTCCTCAAAGTCCCTAACATGGAAATAGGGGTTTTCATTTTCTTTCCCTAAGAATATTGGGAGAAGCTGTAAGGTCCCAGGTTTAAGTTCATAATTTTCTTTCGTTTCAGCTAACCTGATACACGAGGGACGAGTAGTCCTAGTCGGGTTCAACAAAGCTTTTAGAGTTGCCATTTCTGGCACTATCGGAATATTAGGGATTGTCTCCTCAGTAAAAGATGGATGTTCAAAACTAGACTTTCCAAAATCAAAGGTCTCTAGATTAAGGTAATCAAGATTCTTGTTTCCTAAAATATCACTTCTAGTTTTTCACGCATAAACCGTCCTAGAGCGTCTCTTTTCGTTCCGGCATACATAAGAATTCAACAAAAATCTGTGCACATGCAAATGCTGGGCTCACTAATTTAGGTAAGCTTGGGTTACCACAGCAAAATATACCCAAAGGTACGAGGATGTGGTTTGTGGACTTTCAGATGGTAACTCCCAAAAGGCCCAAGGCACGGGTTCAGCTTACTAATCCACGAGTTTTCCTAAACTCGGTGATCTGACGAGGGATGCAATTGGTGTGTGCAGTTGTGTTTTTTTTTTTTTATATAATAAATAAAAATAAACAAGCAAGCAACAAAAATAATTACAAGTCCAAAAATAAATAAAAACTTCCAAAATAAATATAACCAAAAATAAAAAGCGTCTTGGATTTTCTGCACTTTTTATGGCAAGTCCAACTTTTCACCTCGTTCCAAGCAAAACCTGCACATCAAAAGCAAAAATACCCAAAGTAAAATCAAAGAAAATGAAAATATAAATAAAAATAAAAATCTAAACCCTAAACCTAAAAATAAAAATAAATCTAAAACCCTAAAAACAAGTCCCTGGCAGCGGCGCCAAAAATTGATATGATTTTGAAGTTGTTTGTAAAGTGGTAAGAAAAGTGATTCGATTCTCTCGAACTTGTGAAGGATTTTTAGACTTAAATTCAAAACAAAAATAGAAAACTCACTAAAAATTATAGCAAATCCTGACAAAGATGTTATCAATATTAAAAGAACACTGAGGCTAAGATTCCACTATTTTCCAATTTCAAAGCGATTTAGCCCAATATTTATATTCATGCAATTTTCTCGTTCAATTTGATTCTAAACTATTGCAACAAGTAGATTCTCAAAATAACAAGTGTAAATCCGAAGTATAGAACATCAAAAACCTTGATCCAAGTATGCTCTATCAAAAGAAATCACAATTGTTTAACAAAAATCATTCAAACAATTATCGATTAAGGCAAAAAATCATAAAAATAATTGCAATAAATAGATAAAGAAGAATATACCACTTCTTGTTGGAAAAATAGCTTCCTCTATCGCCAAAGAATGGGGTTTAACTCCTCATATTATCCACTTGCTCAAAATACATGTTTGTTGCTCCAAAGTTGATTAAAAGAAGAGAAGGTGTAAACAGGCGTGTTTATATGATTATAATTATTCTGAGAACCAACATTACAAAGAACCCTAACACGAATCATTCGAATCGAAATTAAGCATTACAAAAATTGTGACAAATTGATTAAATTTGAATGAAAAGGCCACGGAATCTGCGACTGTCCCTTACTGCTGTTCTCTGGTTCTTCTTCTTCCTCTCGCCTGTTGATGATGAACTTCTATGCAACTTTGAATTCTCGGCTCTGTGTGCTTCCAAACTTCCTCAAAGTTCTCGACACCCTTCTCTGAGTCCCGTAGCTTCTTTTTATACACCACGACCCCCTAAAACCTCGAGTAAATCTTTGGAATATTTTTTCTCTTCCGTGTCAAGCAACGGTATTTCTTCCCTCTTTTATTTCTTTACGCGCTTGCTGACTAATTCTCAAACCTTCCAAACTCGATATACTCTAATATTAGGCGAATATCTTCTCCCATTCCTTCACGTAACTTCCCAGTATAGATACAGAGAAATTCCGGAAATAATATAGCTTCCCTGATTATCGAGATACCTTCCCTGTTCACCGAGAAAACCTTAGAAACTTCTTTTTGTTCGATTTTGGAGCACATACCTATCCCGTCCAATCATCATAGGCCCAAACCATGCCTTTCCCATGAAAATCTCCAATAAACTCGATTCACAATCCCAACAGAGAGCTACGCAATATCCTCCACCTTTGTTTTGCTTCACATCAATAATCCAACCCATTCTTATCGATCCAAACAATAATACCATCCCTGTTTAAGCTAAACAGGTCCAACCCAATCGAGTTTAGTGATTGAATCTCTTAAAATCACGTCCAAAATCCAAACCCACATTTGTTCTTCAACTGCAACAGTTTCCCGCCAAAACGATAATTCAAACGATGTAAACGGGTTGCCCCTTAACTAGAGTAAGGGTTCCTTTAGCAGACGCCTTTAGGGATGCACTAGGGTGCAAATAACAAGTGGGTACCCCTTAGTAATTGAGGTGCCCCTTATCCATAGTGAGAGTCCGAATAGCAAGTGTCCTCCGGGCACTTTTACCAACTTTTCGAGCCGATTTTTCCAAAAATGTTTATTGGCCAAAAATACCTACACACACATAAAACACCATAATAAGTACAAAAATGAGCACTATTAATATATAGAATCGAGACAAACTAGACACAAAAATGTGTCTATCAGTTACCACAACCCATGCTCTATAAATAACACAATCTTCTTCTTCGGCAAAAGCAATATCCATGTTTTTGGTTTTCAAAATTAGAACTGAAGAGAGGAAAGAGTTTGGTGCAATTGGGGTGATAGATAAGAGTTTATTTATATAGGTTTAGGTTCCAACAGCTCTTTTTCTTTTTCCCAAAAGCTCCAATGGCTATTTCTGAAATTTGGTTTAAAATGCCAGGCTAATTTGACGAAGGTTGAATGTGGAGAAACCAATAATCGGTAGGTATTTTAGTTAGAATATCTACCGATTATGGTAGCTTTCAAAATTTGAATTTGGGGCAACTATAATCGGTAGGTTGTGGAACCTATTTGGCTTACGATTATGGCTACATCCAAATCACGAACCACATGGTTATGCCTTGCTCTGTACACTCAAAACCTATGGAATTTGGCAAGGGTTCGATTTGGGGCTCCTTACAATCGATAGGTTGTTAAGTTGTATAGACTACCGATTATGGTAGATTTCAAAATTCATCACATGAAGGATTTTAGAAAAAACTCATTTTGGGGCAACCTACAATCGGTAGGTTGTGGAATCTATTTGGCTTACGATTATGGCTACATCCAAATCACGAACCACATGGTTATGCCTGGCTCTGTACACTCAAAACCTATGGAATTTGGCAAGGGTTCGATCTGGGGCTCCTTATAATCGGTAGGTTGTTAAGTTGTTAACTCTACCGATTATGGTATATTTCAAATTCCCTTAATGAAGGATTTTAGAAAAAACTCATTTTGGGGCAACCCATAATCGGATGGTTTGGTAATATATTTAACTCCCGATTAATGCTGCTTCCAAAACACGAACCAAGTGGTTATGCCTGGCTGTGTACACTCAAAACCTATTGTTGATGGGTGAAAATTACTCCTGCTGAATTTGGTAATTTGGGGTGTGATGAGGAATGAATTTAAACCTACAACAAATGCACTGCGCGGTGAGTGCTTGTAGATTCGAGAGATCAATCTGTGCAAGTCCGGCCTAAACCAAGAAATGGCCGTTCCGGACTTGTTTCGGTCACAAAGTGAAGGAGATGGGGTTGATCTTAGGGAGGAAGCGAAGAAGGTATTGAGATTGTGAAGGTGTTGGCTTGCTTATGACTTTGTGAGAAAAGTGAGCAAGGCTTACGGTTAATGTAAGGAGACTACGGATATCGATTTTGTCTTGTTTTCCTTGTTGTTGTTCAAAATAGGGCGGAGAACCTATTTATACAAGTCATTGAGCCTCATTCACGTTTCTCGTGGGAAGTGGAGGTAGTGGAATGATGGAGTAGTGGAGTTGTGTGTCGGTAACGCACGACCAGTCTTGCCCACTTCTCAGTTCATCTCTAACCGTCCATGACTCCCTAACACGTTCTTGTGATGGCGCGTTGCACGCCGCACGCCGTAAAACCGCCGGACCAATACCCCGATAAGTATCCCCGAGTTTGTGACATGATTGATAAACGGAATGTGGATCGTGGATCCACGGAAGATAGCATGTAATGCTGAATGGAATAAGCTGCGTTATTGAAAGTCGATACTTGTGCGGTATCGTGTGTGTTTTATGCAGGTACTTGCATTACGGTGTGGTAAAGTGATGTGTAATGACTGCTCACTAACCAAATAACTCGACTGTGGTTGTATAACCAATTTGGTGAGGTCGGACAGACGAGATGATGTTTGAGACACCCATCCGGAATAGTTGATGAAATTAGGGTTTTTAAAGAGGTGTGCAAGCATCACTCTTGAGCTTGGTCGAAACCAAGCATGGGAGGATTTTGAGAAGACCAGGCCATACATGCGTGTTGACGGCATGATGGTGTAGGCGCCCGTATTCCGTTCCCTCATGAAAGCGCGATCCGGGGCCACTCAATTTGACCAGGAAAGAGGAGTGGTCGAGATCGGTTTGCGGCGTAAATCTCTTGCCGCAAAGGAGTTGGAAACCGGCGTGATTTCCCTAGTTTGGGCACGCGTTCAAGCGACCAACATTGGTTGGTTTTGGTCGATCACACTACCGTGTAGGTGGTAGGTTGGTGTTCACACCTGCACGATTATCCCATGAAAACGTGATCTAAGCCATTCAAATCATCCCAGGTGAAGTTGAGCGGTCGAGATCGGTTTAGGATTTGGGAGTGTAACCGCACGAGTTTGGGCGTGCGTTTTGGGTTGTAGGAATGATGTGCCTTGGCCGACCGCAAGAGGAGGTAGATGGGCCCACGGTGGTCATCTTTGGTATGACCAGGCCTTAGATTAATCCAATCTGTGACCCTCCATTCGTACGGGAGAAGATGGACGCGCGTGATGACTTGAAACCCTAATTTTGGCATTCAAAGCCGCGCGGCCATGCTCTTTGGGCGGACGGTTTTGTTGTAACCAGCCACGGTTGGCTTTGACCGATTGGCCAAGTGTGTAGGCGGTCACATGGTGATTGAGTCGACATGCACAGGGCCCTTTGAGTCTACATCTACACCCTCCATCTATACTGCGAAGATGGATGGTTGAGAACTTTTGCGGCACATGTAATATGCCGCAAACCCTAATTTAGGGTTTTAGTCCATAATGCTTGGTATGGACGGTTTCTTGGCAAGCAAAGGCCAATGGTCGACCATGTGGGTCGGTAGTGTGTATTCCATACTGCTTGGGGGTGATGGAATTGATCCGTGGCCATCAATCATGCTTGTGGAGTTGGATGACTGCGATCGGATCGTATTTGGCAGGCTAAGGCCGTGTGTATTCCATACACGCTGGGGGTGATGGAATTGATGCGTGGCCATCAATCATGCTTGTGGAGTTGGATGGCTGCGATCGAGATCATATCTGGGCAGGCTAAGGCCGTGTGTATTCCATACACCTTGGGGTGATGGAATTGATGCGTAGTCATCCAATCATGCTTGTGGAGTTGGATGGATTGCGATCGGATCATCCGGAGACCGATACGGTCAAGTGGGATGCTCAATCGGGCTAGTATAACACACAAAGAGAGGGCTCAATCGGGCTAGTATAACACACCGAGAGGGCTCGGGCTAGTATAACACCGAGAATCGGCACTGCGGGTATTTCGTACATGGATTCATTATAGTGCTTGGAGGTTCGTGTTACTCGTAAGAGTAACACTCGGTCGTCATGCCACCTTTGATAATGGGTACGAAATACAAGGCGATATGAAATTCACGAGGAAGGATTGTTGCTACATGCTCCAACACGGAGGAATTTCATGTATTCACGAGAATGGGATTGTTGCTACATGCTCCATTTTTGGTGAATTAAGTGAGGAGTATCCGTCACTTATAAACGGCTTTATCTTTTACAAGATGTCGGCGCATGATTTTTTAGGGTTTTTACAAATTTAACCTTGAGCGAAAATCCCACCATCAACATTAAGTCCCCTGCCTAGCACATAATGGTTACACTATTGTGTGGTAGGCATGAGATGGTGACAGACATATATATGAGAAAGGCGGGATAAAAGGAGTTTACCCGGAAGAGTGTTGGCCGAATTCCCGTAGTGAGCCATCTTCTGACGTCTTGACGAAGCATTTCCGGTTGAAGCCACTTCCATCCAAACGGACAAGAGCTGAGGGTTGCAGTCCCAAGTAGGAGAGAGACCTAAGAGGCAAGCATGCGGTCCGGTAATCCTCAATTCTTCTAATATGCGGGTATTAAAACCTCCTCCCATCGGTTCTTTCATTTCTCCCGGTGTAAGTTCTTCTAAAACGATCCTTGTTTTAAATCGGGAATTTCGGAAGATAATGCCTTTCACAAGGTTGCACGCATTCAAGACGGGAAGGCGGCGGTCTTGGTCATCATGCCGAGAAATCGTGCGGTATGGAACTTCATCTTTGAGAAGTCGACGGTATGGAACTTCATCGAGAAGTCTAGCGATACCGATCTTCACGTTGAGAAGTCGACGGTATGGAACTTCATGCTTTGAGAAGTGCAGCGGTACCGCTCCTTTTTCGACAATGACGAGATGATGCAAGCTCGGTTGAACAAGGCGCTTTCCTTAGTGACCTTGTCGACGGGGTCGTGATTGAAATCAACACCCAGTGAAATAGATGCCATAAGGAATGCAAGAGAGACGGTGGCGCATTGCAGTTGAGCGGCTCCCCTTGACATCCATCCGAGCGAGGCTCGTCTTAGTATGGCTATTGTGGTGACTTCTTACGAAAGGCTTCCTGCACGACAAGACTCCGCGGTCGTCGAATTCAGGTGATGCAGCACGGGGCTTTGTTCGATCCTCCACTCTGTCCCTTATCCAGGTCATGTGTTGGTCGGTGGATTCGAGCGTGCGGTTCGATTTGAAAAGTTGTACACGACAATCACGGAAGAAACACGGCCATATTGCTACCACCGCGATGGCTTCGAGTCGTCTCGGCATTGGTTAACCGCGTCCAAGAAGCTTTAGTTTCCATCCGGGGGATGAGTGCTGCGACCGGTGGAACGCGGTTTCGAAGAGGTGGTTGAAGATTGGAGGTGCCATACGGACGTGTTTGCGCGATGCGGCTTCAATGCTCCGGTTCTTCAAAGGGTTCTCCGAAGATTCGGGAGCTCCGAAACTACATGATGAAGTCCCTTCCATGATTTT
Source organism: Papaver armeniacum (assembly GCA_023531295.1). Lineage (NCBI taxonomy): Eukaryota > Viridiplantae > Streptophyta > Magnoliopsida > Ranunculales > Papaveraceae > Papaver > Papaver armeniacum. The sequence goes on from JAJJWW010016767.1 coordinate 371,685, forward strand.
TGTGTTGCTCGTCGGGAAGAAGAGGTTGAGAGGTTGTCTAAAGAACTGGAGCTGGCGGGCCGTGCTTCAAAGGATGAAAGTCTCTCTTGCCCGAGAAAGATGAGTTGTTCTTTGAAGGACTTTCCTTGATTTGTGCCATCTTCTTTTTAGATGTTTCTTCTTTTGAGTGATAGTGAGGATTTTCTTTCGTAATTTGGCTTAGGTTACGAATAGGTAATTGAATTGGCTTGTCTTGAGATAGTTTTGTGAACAACTTTTTTGAAAGGGATTATGTTAAATGGAATTTGCATCTTGGTCATGAATGATTGCGCATGAAATTGCAAATGTTATGTAAAAGGGAGGTACGAATGGAAACAAACATGGCGTTTGATCGCTGAGCCTCTTTCTCCACGTGCGAGATGCTAAGTCCCCAGTGAATTCTAAACTATCTTTCTTGTAAAGTTGTTGAGTAAAACTTACTTGCTTTTGAAGCCTCACTATATCATATCAAACAGGAGTAGTCTTTCTAAGAAAATCCTCCGAAAGCTATCTCTCGAACCAAGCTTATCTGAACAATGCACTTCAAAGCGTTGCATTCTTCGGTGGGGTGATGGAGGAACCGGTGGTAATGACAGTACCTCGGGTCCATTACTTCTTGATCGGTAGGCGGACGCCATCACTGGGGTAGCTCCACCTCTCCGTTTCGCACCCACGTCTCCAGCTGACTCAGAATCTTCTTCATTTGGAAGGGAAAATGTAAGTACCTTGAGTTTGGCTTTTCTGCGTTAGTGGGCGTTGTAACGTCTCTCCGTGGCTTTGACGTGGAGCGGGAGATGAAGTTGGAAGATTTGCGAGTGCCATCATATCCGTGGATCGTTTGCCTAGGCGAGAGGGATGTGGAAGATGCCCATGATGTCCTTCTTGAGTGATCGGGTGGCGTTTCCATCCTCGTATTCGGGCATTTCTTGATTGATTTCCCCTTCCTCAGGCATCTCTTCACTTAGTTGAAAGGTTGATGCGGATTGAACAGTCTTCCGAGCTTCGACAAGGGTCTTGAGATATAAATCTCCCAGCAGGGATCCAGGCCCCATTTCCTTATCCAGGTAGGCGTTGTGGTACTCCTGGGATAAGTCTTTTCCTCTGTGGAGTTGTCTCGAGCCTTCGTTGTCGGCTGGACCATGTTGTTCGTATCTCCTGAGTCCCCTGTGATCACGCGTTCTTTCTGTATCTCCACTAGTAAAGGTGTGACTCCTGGCTAATGATTCAACATCTCTTGTGCTCTCGAGTAGATGCTCGTCGACCCTTCTTGTAATTGTCTCTGCTATATCATTCAAAAGGCGAAATGTCTCGCTTTGCCTTCCGGGTGATCTGGCTTGATTTGCCAAGACATCCTCCAGCATTCTAGCTATGCTTCCCATGATATCTGAACCACTGTGGACTCCGGATGAGGATACATCGTGAGACGAAAACCGAAACCGAAGAATTGAGAATTCGATTTTTTGTAGAGATAGATCAACCTCCCTTGTGGTCGCCAATTGTTGATGGGTGAAAATTACTCCTGCTGAATTTGGTAATTTGGGGTGTGATGAGGAATGAATTTAAACCTACAACAAATGCATCAAGCGGTGAGTGCTTGTAGATTCGAGAGATCAATCCAGGCAAGTCCCCTAAACCAAGAAATGGCGTTCGGACTTGTTTCGGTCACAAAGTGAAGGAGATGGGGTTGATCTTAGGGAGGAAGCGAAGAAGGTATTGAGATTGTGAAGGTGTTGGCTTGCTTATGACTTGTGTGAGAAAAGTGAGCGGAGGCTTACGGTTAATGTAAGGAGACTCTGGATATCGATTTTCTGTCTTGTTTTCCTTGTTGTTGTTCAAAATAGAGGCGGAGAACCTATTTATACAAGTCATTGAGCCTCATTCACGTTTCTCGTGGGAAGTGGAGGTAGTGGAATGATGGAGTAGTGGAGTTGTGTGTCGGTAACGCACGACCGGTCTTGCCCACTTCTCCGGTTCATCTCTAACCGTCCATGACTCCCTAACACGTTCTTGTGATGGCGCGTTGCACGCCGCTTGTAAACCGCCTGAGACCAATACCCCAGTAAGTATCCCCCAGTTTGTGACATGATTGATAAACGGAATGTGGATCGTGGATCCACGGAAGATAGCATGTAATCTTTGAATGGAATAAACTGCGTTATTGAAAGTCGATACTTGTGCGAGATCGTGTGTATTTTATGCAGTGCTTGCATTACGGTGTGGTAAAGTGATGTGTAATGACTGCTCACTAACCAAATAACTCGACCGGGGTTGTATAACCAATTTGGTGAGGTCGGACGGACGAGATGATGTTTGAGACACCCATCGGCGTAGTTGATGAAATTAGGGTTTTTAAAGAGGTGTGCAAGCATCACTCTTGAGCCTTGGTCGAAACCAAGCATGGGAGGATTTTGGAGAAGACCAGGCCATACATGCGTGTTGACGGCATGATGGTGTAGGCGCCTGTATTCCGTTCCCTCATGAAAGCGCGATCTGGGCCCTCAATTTGACCGGTAAAGAGGGAGTGGTCGAGATCGGTTTGCGGTAAATCTCTTGCCGCAAAGGAGTTGGAAAGCGGCGTGATTTCCCTAGTTTGGGCACGCGTTTGAAGCGACCAACATTGGTTGGTTTTGGTCGATCACACTACCGTGTAGGTGGTAGGTTGGTGTTCACACCTATACCCGATTATCCATGAAAACGTGATCTAAGCCATTCAAATCATCCCAGGTGAAGTTGAGCGGTCGAGATCAGTTTAGGATTTGGGAGTGTTGCGCACGAGTTTGGGCGTGCGTTTTGGGTTGGCGGGAATGATGTGCCTTGGCCGACCGCAAGAGGAGGTAGATGGGCCCACGGTGGTCATCTTTGGTATGACGGCCTTAGTTAATCCAATCTGTGACCCTCCATTCAGACGGAGAAGATGGACGCGCGCGTGATGACTTGAAACCTAATTTTGGCATTCAAAGCCGCGCGGCCATGCTCTTTTGGGCGGACGGTTTTGTTGTAACCAGCCACGGTTGGCTTTGACCGATTGGCCAAGTGTGTAGGCGGTCACATGGTGATTGTGTCGACATGCTCAAGGCCCTTTGAGTCTACATCTACACCCTCCATCTATACCTGCGAAGATGGATGGTTGAGATTTTGCGGCACATGTAATATGCCGCAAACCTAATTAGGGTTTTCCGTCCATAATGCTTGGTATGGACGGTTTCTTGGCAAGCAAAGGCCAATGGTCGACCATGTGGGTCGGTGTGTGTATTCCATACCGCTTGGGGGTGATGGAATTGATCTGTGCCATCAATCATGCTTGTGGAGTTGGATGATCTGCGATCGAGATCGTATTTGGCGTGCTAAGGCCGTGTGTATTCCATACCGCTTGGGGTGATGGAATTGATCTCGTAGCCATCAATCATGCTTGTGGAGTTGGATGACTGCGATCGGATCATATCTGGCGTGCTAAGGCCGTGTGTATTCCATACCTCGCTGGGGGTGATGGAATTGATCTGTGAGTCATCCAATCATGCTTGTGGAGTTGGATGGCTGCGATCGAATCATATCCAGGAGACTCTGATCTGATCAAGTCGGATGCTCAATCGAGGCTAGTATAACACAGAGAGGAGGGCTCAATCGGGCTAGTATAACACACCGAGAGGGCTCAGGGCTAGTATAACACCGAGAATCAGCTGTCACGGGTATTTCGTACATGGATTCATTATAGTGCTTGGAGGTTCGTGTTGCTCTGAAGAGTAACACTCGGGCCGTCATGCCACTTTGATAATGGGTACTGGAAATACAAGGCTGATATGAAATTCACAGGAAGGGATTGTTGCTACATGCTCCAACTCGGGAGGGAATTTCATGTATTCACGAGAATGGGATTGTTGCTACATGCTCCATTGTGGTGAATTAAGTGAGGAGTATCCGTCACTTATAAACGGCTTTATCTTTTACAAGATGTCAGCGCATGATTTTTTCAGGTTTTTTACAAATTTAACCTTGAACGAAAATCCACCATCAACACCTATGAAATATGGCAACGGTTGGATCTGAGGCTCGTTATAATCGGTGGGTTATATAATTATATACCCTACCGATTATGTTAGATTTCAAAATTCATTACGTGAAGGATTTTAGAAAAAACTCATTTTGGGGCAACTTATAATCGGTAGTGTATGTAACCTATTAGGATTCCGATTATGGCTACATCCACAGCTCAATACAAGTGGTTATGGTTGGCTTTGCACCCCTCAAAACCTATGGAATTTGGCCAAGGTTGAATATGGGGCTCCTTATAATCGATAGTCTTACAAGTTGGATAAGCTACCGATTATAAAAGGGATTATTAGCCGAAGTATCTACACAATAATCGGTAGGTATAGTTTCAATTTAACCTACCGATTCACCTTTAACCAACCGATTATGGTGTTGGCTACCAATTATATAAGGGCATATTGGCCATTTCGAAAAATCGAAGATATGAGGTAGCTTAGATTTACGTTTGGGTGACCTTTTTTTGTCTTTTAGTGTCGCCCCTAATTCTTTTGGGGTCGCCCCTAAAAATGCCAGGATATTAAAAGGAAAAGAAGTTACAAAACAAAAATTACAAGCCTTTCATTAGATTGCGAGGTTATATTATAGAAACAAAGCTACAAAAAATAATTATAAGCCATAAATAAATTTAAACACAACCTACATGATGTGCAGAAATAATTTCTCACTTATAAAGCACTTGACTAATAGTAGTATCTTTAATCAATTTCTTTACTGAAAAGTCTTCCTTATAAGCGCAGTAAGATTATCAACATTGTTAACTCTACCACCAAAGGGCCTACTATTCATCTCCTTCCACAAGTTGCACATAACAACATAATTCACTTTCCACCAAGTTTCTTTGCACCTACCTCTTTAATTGTTAAACCTCCAAGTTTTAAATTGTTTCTAAATTGTAGTAGAAGACACCCGGGAAATTTTGAAGGCCTTAATAAAATATGACCACAACTCAAAAGCATAGTGGCAACTAACTAGAATATGATCAACAATTTCCTCTTTCTTCGTACAAAACAAGCAAAGATCACTTCGTACATCGATCCTTCTGTGTCTAAGCATGCTCATAGTGGACAATGAAAATTGGTCACATCATAAAGTCCGCCTTTAGAGGTATATTCTTCTTCCAAAAAAAAACTTCTCAACATCATAGGGTAGTATCATCCTAGAATATCATAGCATATTTTGTTGGTAAAGACTCCAATGATATTCCCAGAATCTTCATTATCATTTAAACTATGGACTGAACCCAATTTATCAATAACATATCCCATTCTAGTTGTTCACCAACTAACATATTTTTTCTTATATTGCAAATATCTCTCCGATCAACATTCATATCACACATAGAAGTTTATTTATTGTTGCAAACCTTATTAATAACATGATGTTCGTTCTTTAATGGCCCTAAGAAGTCACCTTATCCAAAATATAATTGTTTTGCCATTATTTAATTTGAATATTATATGATGTTAGTTAGATCATTTGCTCGGTTGAACCTACCAAATGTTGGTATATCAAGTTTAAATCCAAAACTCGGAGTCGCTTGATTTGATTGCTAAAATCAACTTTTTTAGGTTATACTAGGAACATGAGACTTTTTCTTGTTACTCACGAAGAACCTGAAAAAGTATCGGTAATAACGAAGATATTATCCTTCATTTCTAGGCTAATAACTACGTACTTGACTTGTTTTACTTATATCTTTTTTTTTTCTTTTAAGTTTCGTTGAAAACATAGCATACGAAGTTTTTTTATGATAAATTTAGTACTAGTGACTTATAAAACGGCGTTGCGCATAATTTGTGTCGTTTATAAACGTTGCACATAATTTGTGCAACAGTAATAACTGTTGGTAAAACGGAGTTGCGCATTGGTGTACAACACATGTTATCTGTTGCACACTTATTGGTGCAACGGTTTATTTTTCTTATTTGTGCAACGTATATCTTAATTTGTGCAACGGTTATTATTAATATAATAACACTTTTGTGGGTCCTACTTTTGTTTTCTTTGAACGGTTTATTTGTTTGGTGGCAGTTATAGCCGTTGCTCATTTCAAGTGATTTGTGCAACGGATTTTTTCCAGCGTTACATCTGCTGAAAAGTTATTTTCTGGTCAAAAAAAAATTGTTATCGGTTATGATTCCGGAAAATTTTTGTACATGAATAGAAATTGACTCTGCATCTGCATGAACATACGATTCTAGATGAACAAGAAGACCCAATTTATGAGGGAACCTCAATATCATTAAAATCAATCTAGAATAATTATTGATCATCACAATCCATCAAGAATGATTCATACACCAACAAAATAGATAAATCTGACAGCAAACACTCTATCTATATGTATAATAATGTATATTGTATAACTTTAAAAAAGAAAAATAAGAGACCAAAAGAAAAAAGCTCACCTCGCAACGTTGTGCTTCTAGAGAACGCTTCATTGTTTGTTTTTTATTTAGGAGTGTCTAAGGTCTTTAATCAGCAGGGCGATGGTAATTTTTCCCTCTGCACACAATTATTGCATAACCCATATCAACTCTCTCCACCGCCACTAATATTCCATCACTTTTAGCTTCTAATGTTTTTGCTACACCATGAACATCTTCACATCCCCTGGTGCTAGCCATCATCTTCACAAGCTCCCTATACTTCCATTGAAGATGCATATTTTCAATGGTCGCGTCAAAAACTCCTCTTTTTCCTGAATTGACAAACGACAGATTATTAGATGGACTGATATGTTTTTAGCGAAACAAAGAAGGGGGAAAGCATATACAAACTAAAACTTACATAGCAGTGAATCAAAATATGATCCATCTCAGATGATGAGACCAAAGATACTCACAAAAGCAAATACAAAGTCATAAGATTAATACATTCATTCAAATTCCATTAGATCAAACTGAAAGACCATATGAGATAGAAAAACAGGTCTGTCGGTCCACTTACATCTAGAACCTTTAGATTTCCGCAAATTGTTTAATCTTCTTATGTGCTACTCATACCTCCAAGTGTAGCCAACTATAATATGTTCAAGAGTAAGTTTCATGTGCATATCTTAAGTGTAATCAACTATTGTCCTAAATAATGTATTCATGGTCCAAATAATTTGAAAAAAAATGAACATCTATGTCCAATAAGACAACTTTAATAATTAGAAAACGTGTAGCTCAATCAGCAAAAGGAGTTCTATGTATGAAAAATATTATATTAGCAAACCATATGACATTATACCACGTCTATCATCAACTTTAAAATCAAAATGAAATGACAAGTCATATATTTTTGTAAGCCCGATCATAACTGAAAAGGCGAGGGTACCCAAATATACCTCAAACCAAAACTTTTCCTACCTATAAGTCCTTTCTCCGAAAGTGATTGTCTATGGATACGAGATCGAGACAATACAACTAATCGTTTCACACTTTGTATGATCGTTTATGGATACGAGATCGAGACAATACGACAACAAAGTGTGTTTACTTGATACAAGGGTTCGGACTTAACCAAACACAATAGGATTGCTTATCAAGTAAATAGGATATTAACGTTTGTGTGATTTACTTTAATTATAATAAAACAATTATAATGCGGAAAATAAAAATAAATGACACAACAAGATTTTGTTAACGAGGAAACCGCAAATGCAGAAAAACCCCGGGACCTTGTCTAAATTTGAATACTCTCAGGATTAAGCCGCTACACAAAATTATACCTAACTTTGTATAGTTGAGACCAAGTACCTAACTCTATAGTATACCTAGTTCCGTCGGTATTCCTACGCCTCCAACTTATAAATAAGTCACGTACTTGGAACAATCCCTTTGGTTCGTATTCCAAATAGTAAAGGAACAAGAAATCTGTTTGGTATCAACTCTTCAACCAAATGATATGAGTCAAACAAAGGCTCTTCCGTTTATCTCAACATAAACTCCTTTGTCGGGTCTAGATCCATCTTATGTTCAATAACCCTAAGGTAACCGGTTAAGATTAAGCCAACAACACCTTTAATCCCAAGGAATCGTGTTGATGTCGATCTACTCAATTAATCAATCCAATCTACCACAAGGATAAACCGATTATTAATTGGATCCTCTTTTCCCAAACAAGTATTGTGCACACCAAAGATTATAAAACCCAAGTCAGATCTTCAATATCTTCTTTGTCTTCAAATCTTCTTAAATCTTCAATAAACACCTGCACACAATCAATTGAATCTCTTGTGATCAATCACGCACAGAACGGACTCTGTTAACAATGGATTATCACAAGATCGTCTTTAGAACTAACAATAGTCTAAAGATCCCTGTCGCAACTCTGAACTAGTTTGAGTGAATCTTATATCAGAAGAGAAGATTCTCAAGCATAAACAAACTAGGTGCAAACATATTTCAACCACCGTTAGTCAATCAAATCAATCGAAAACAAAGATAAACCGCAATTATCTATTTTCCCACCAACGGGTCGCGCTAGAGCTTCTCAATCCCAAAGAAGACTTTAAAACGAGCGGACGTAAGAGATTTCACCTAATTAGATTACTCTCCTCTCCGATAGGCGGCTACACCAGTAACAATGACAAAAGAGGAAGTCAAATTGTTACGAAGGATTAGTTTGCTAGAAAGGTAAACTTTGTGTATTTATAGACAAGGAAGTTTGGACACCAAGGAATTTCCAAAATCGAAAATATACTCAAGATATTCATTAATGCACATATTCGGTTTTCATAATTCCTGGAAATGCTCTGTCCAAAAATAACAATCGAAATCTCTTGGAAAATATAATTAGTAAATGCACATTACCAATTCCATAATTTCCATACCAAGATAAATTAATAACCTTAATTAAAAGATTCTTAACTTACTTATGTTTCGATTCTGGGATTCTCTTCCATTTAGCCTTTAAGGAATATCTTTGAACAATTATAGAAATAAACATTCTCAGCACGTGTTCGAAGTTTGTCGACATCTTTACTTTGTAAGTTCTCTTTCACACTTACAACCTTAAAACCGATTTGCCACACTTCCAAACAAGTTTAGAATTGGTTCAAACCAACTTTCAAGAACTATGTGATTGATCAAACCAACTTTCAATCACAATCATGGGTTTGCGGTTCTACCAAAACAAGTTTCGGTTCTACCTCCATGTGAGTACTACGCATAGTCACACTAGCTTACCAAAGATATGGTTGACTAGGTACTAGGATCGGTTCCCCACATATATATGGTATCTAACTTATATGTGTTGCACCCCTTCACAGGATCGGTTCCCCTTTCTTCTGTTTATGTGTTGCACCCCATACAAGGACCGGTTCTCTATTGCACTGCACCCCTTACAAGGATCGGTTCCCCTTCACCCCTTACAAGGATCGGTTCCCCTTCACCCCTTACTAGGATCGGTTCCCTTCACCCCTTACAAGGATCGGTTCCCCTCTTCCATTGGCAGTTACAATCCGATCATACCAAGGTGATTACTTAAGATTGGTTTTACTAATAAAAGTTCTACCAATACAAAAGTCAGGCCTTTGTGAATTAGTTCTACCAAGAACACAACAAGTTGTGAGCGGTTCTACTCTATCACACATATTGGTTGTTCATAAGATATGCAATGAATAACAAAACCAATAACGCATGGCAATTTCCTTTTTGGTTCACAAAACAAGTTTATGAACTTACTTCCTTAGAACACATGTAAACATTGTTCCCTAGGTTGAAATCCTCACCTTATACCCATACATAATCACAATAACATTCAAATGATTATGGCGATGTCTTATCTACAAAGTTTAATGGTTAAGCAATAAACCTCGTATTGTATTCCTTAATACTATGTCTATCTAGAGTTCAAATATGCTTGTAGGTTATGTTTTCAATATGCACGACTTGAAAGATACGTTAGGGAATGAAACAGTTCAAGTCAAATATCACTAACCTCAAGTGGAAGGATGATTGTAGTCGTTGTAGCTCCTTGCTTCTTCACATCTTCAAGACTTCGCAATACTTGTAATGTCTCATATCCTAATGATTTCAAGCTAACCTATACGAAGTTTAACTCTAGTACATAATCAAGCGACTCTTAACATGAGTTTTGATTCACTAAAATATGACAACCAAACTTGACATACCAACGCTTGGTGGGTTCAACCGAGCAATGCTCTATCAATCTCCCCCTTTGTCAATTTTAGTGACAAAACTCTTACATCATATGGATAAACAAATTACAAGAATTCATTACACCGCTTGATTCCCGATTCAACAGCACAGTAAACCTGCTTACATTCAATCCTTGAAAATGTCGCTGTTGACATCATAATAACAAAGCAAATACTCCCCCTAAGGAAGATAGGTAGATATTCAATCCGCACCTCTTTGTTATACCAATCAATATGACATGTTACTCCCCCTTAGTCTGTGCTTTCACTCTTTCGTTAGATAATAACATTCAAGCACCAATGTTCTTTTCCCTAGTGATACCAATCAATATAAATATCAATCCCAGTATCACCTGTTTACTCCATATATTTTTTCCCCTTTTTGTCACAAAAAATGACAAAGAAACGAAAAAATAAAAGACAACACTAAAAGAATCTTACAAATCTCAGAAATAGACTTGCAAACCTGTAGAGTTAGGCACGAGGGTTCCACACATCACGTTCTGATAACCACTATCAAAAACGAAACTACAAGTAGTTTTATTTTGATATGTTACCAAGGAAACAATTGCCCAAAACAATTTTTTTCCCATTTAGTTTAGCAAACCAAAACGACTAATCACATTAGTTCCTTTGCTAAACCGATTGTTCCAAAAACAACCGCTTAATTCGATAAGACCAAAATAAAGTATAAACTCCATTTTTCTCATCAGGTTCTAATTATCCATAAACTTAGACCTTTTAATTTCAAACAAACCAAATACTAGGTTAGTTAACTAGCATTTCTTTGTTTAGGCATTCGATTAGACTTGAATAACCGAAACCTCACTTTGATAAGACAATCTAAGATCAGAATTAACTTAGTTTCTTATCCGGAATTGAATTGGACTAAACAACTCATCCCGTACACATATTATTTCGTCAAGCCATAAATAATTCATACAGACCAATATAAATCAACTTGCAAAATTATTCACCTCAACCGGAAGCAATTGAATCAACATAAAACGTTATAAGCACCGCAATTGCACCGTCATTTTGTAAGCCTCAACCATTGATACAACACAAAAGCAAAATACCAAAGGTTTTTCTTAACCGGAACCAATTGAATCACACACACATCAATTGTACCGCAATTTTGTAAGCCTAAACCATTGAAACCATACAAAAGCAAGATGACAATAGTTTTTCTTAACTGGAACCAATTGAATCACCACACACATCAATTGTACCATAATTTCGTAAGCCTAAACGATTGATACCACACAATAAAGTAAGATAACAATAGTTTTTCTTAACATGAATCAATTGAAACACACATCCACACACATATCATGGAATAAAAATCAATTGCACCTAAATTTCGTTAAGCAAAAGCAATACATATATATAATATAAACTCAGGCTTTTTTTAAACAGGAAAACAATTAACTAACAAGATTGTTACCTCTTATTTCGCATCCACTCCTCCAATATGATTGCATCTTCGTCCAGGGAGAATTGATTACGAAATATCCCTCGTTGTCATCCTTATGCGTAAACAAAAAGAATAACAACATCCCTCAACCTTTACCAGAGAAAGGTTGAAAACCGTCGAAACACATATGCTTTTATGCTAAACCAAAACCGATTCAACATATTGTGACTTTTTCACATATTGTTTCTATCAGAACCCCTCATAATCCTTTGATAAAGCCTACCTACTAGGGCTAGAACTTAATCCCGCTAAATCAAAAAGTCACCCAAACCATGAGGGTTCACATCATATGAGATCGAACATTGGGGTAATAAAACCGAAAACATACATCTCATAATCATATATAGCAATAAGATAAAAGCAATAAAGCACAAGCTATGTAAACCAAAAACTATCACAAGAAAATTACTCAAAACAAATAATTTTATTCATAATAGTATAATAAATAATAGATCAATACAATCAATGAAAGAAAACACAAATTGATGTCTATTAAACTTTCTTCTCATTTGTGAAACTCTGAGGTTGACTTTTTAGAGTTTCCTTCCAAAGCTGAAACCGGATCCACAGAATTTACCGGGTTCCAATCATCTTCAATAATCACAAGTATGGATTCAAGACTCATAACATTGTCATTGACTTCTTTAATCTCCTTTCTCAAGTCTTTTTCCATGTTCCTAACTTCACATAAGATTAGATCCAATTTCAGTGATAGATTTCTCAGAAGATTATCATTGAGAGAATATATCTCTTCATTAGGAACGTCATGTTGAAGATCTGGAGATAAATCAGAATCCCCATCAGAAGACTCAAGACGAAGTTTCTTGTTTGGAAACAAAATGGTCCAAACCTTTTCGGTTTTCCGAGAACTACAACTAGAGGTTGACATGTTTGTCAGAGCTTTGTGAAAATGAAGCAAGATATCTTACTTCTTATAACCTTTAGTCTTTTTCTCTCAAAAATCTTTGAGAATATTTTTCATAACCGAAAAATCAAAATATCTTATTTGGAAATATTTAAAACTAAATATTTACATCTATATCCTTACTATATATTATTACAGATATCCAGTAAGGATTCATGATAATCAGTTAGATTATCCCAATTTGATTGTTGAAATTTCTTCCTTAGGAGATTTCAACAAGGTCTTTGAGTACCGAGATTCACTACTTAATCTCTTTGTGGGATCATGATGCTTGGAAAACTTATTCTCCCTTTTCGAGGAAGTTTTTGATCTAGAACTAGATCTTGATTTTCTGGTTTTATACAGTCTCTCTCTGTTTAGTATTTGGACATTCCCTTTGAAAATGACCACCTTGTTTGCACAGAAAGAAAACACCAGTACGATTACGTTTTCTGGGAATTCAATCCCTCAGATTTCTTTATTCTTACCTTCTTGTCTAATGAATCATTCATCCTATGTGATGCATCTTTAGAACAGTTGAGATTCTCTCTCAATTTCTGATTTTCTGCTTTTAAAGCCTTAATCTCATCCTGACATAAACGAAAATCACAAAAGAGTTTAGATACCTGTATTTTTTCAGAGCTTTGAGAAAGTTCGATTTTCTTCAGTCACTTGTCAAATTTCTCCTTATATTCCAGAAATCTCTGTTTGAGTTGATCAAGTAAAAACTTAATTTTAGTAATGTCAGGATTAAGAAGGTGACTTCCTTTATCTTTACAGGGAAGTGTTTTCTCGAAGATCTAGGGAGGAAGTTCTTAATGAAAATCTATGTTTGACAAGGTTTCAGATTCATAGATTTCTACAAAGGTTGCAACATGATCTATCTCATCAACTTGGTTATTCTCACTTGGACAATAATCAAGAGTGGCAGTATAAGCATTCCTTTTCCACCGTGTGTCCTTAGTTGGACAGTATGGAGAGATGTGGCCAAAACCTCTACACTTGTAACATTGAGGAATATTATCATTATCATCCCAGGTATCTTCATGCTTATGTGGATGAATATTCTTCCTTTTGATTCTTCCTTTTTGATACATGTGTTCCCCTTTTTCGTCGTCTCAACAGTCTCTTGAATCGTTGAGTAAGAAAAGACAAGTGATGGTTTATCTCTCTTTCATCATCGGTAAAGAGATCTTCTTGATCATCGAAGTTTTCTGAGTATTGAGTCGAAACTTCTTTCATGGCGTTGAAACCCATATTGCTCTTTTGTTTGAACAAGATTTCTTGATCAAAGATCTTTAGTTTTCCAACTAAGGAACTCCTAGAGAGAGTTGAGAGATCATTAGCTTCGATGATTGCATGTTTTTTTAGAATAGTATCTAGATGGAAACGATCTGAGAATCTTGCATATTATACCTTTTTCAGAAATAGTCTTTCCTAACGAGAAAGAGGCATTAATTATCTCAAAGAGTTTAATTTGAAACTCCTCAAAAGTGTCGTTGTCATCCATTCGAAGGTTTTCCCACTCGGAGGTGAGGGTTTGAAGTCTAGCTTCTTTCTCAGAAGAGTTTCCTTCGAACACGATCTGAAGATTATCCCAAGCTTCTTTCGAAGTTTGACATGTAGACACATGATGTTGCAAGTCACGACTTACATCATGAATAATTGCATTCAAACCATACAAGGATCGATTCCCCTTTGTGATGTGTTGCACCTCTTACCAGGATCGGTTCCCCTTTACCCAGTGTTAGGCCTTACAAACTACAAAAACTCGATCATACCATCAGGTGATTAATTAAGATCGGTTTCACTAATAAAAGTCATACCAATACAAAAGTCAGGCCTCATGTGAATATTTTTACCAAGAACACAAACAAGTCATGAGAGGTTATACTAATCACACATATTGGTCGTTCATAAGATATGTAATGAAGAACAATCCCAATAACGCCTGGAGATTTCCTTTTCGATTGACAAACAAAGTTCATGAACTTACTTCCTTAAACACGTGTAAGAATATTATTTCCTAGGATGAAATCCTCACCTCATACCCATGCATAATCACAATAGCATTCATACGATTATGTTGATGTCTTATCTACAAAGTTTAATGGTTGAGCAATAAATTTCGTATTGTATTACTTAATACTATGTCTATCTAGAGTGTTCATGCTTCGCAGTTTTGTTTTCAATATGCACGATTTGAAAGATACATTAGGGAACGAAACAGTTCAAGTCAAATATCACTAACCTCAAGTGGAAGATTATGATGTGGTTGTAGCTCCGTACTTGTTCACTTCTTCAAGTCTTCGCAATACTTATAATGTCTCAAATCCTAATACTTTCAAGCTAACCTATAAGAAGTTGACTCTAGTACATTTAATCAAGCGACTCTTAAATGAGTTTTGGTTCACTAAAATATGACAACCAAAATTGACATACCAACACTTGGTGGGTTCAACCGAGCTATGCTCTAACATCATGTATCAACATGCCAAACTTCTAAGGAAGATTGGGATAATCTTCAGATCGTATTTGAAGAAAACACATCACAGAAATAAGCTAAACTTCAAACTCTCACTTCCGATTGGGAAAACCTTAGAATGGATGAGAACGACACTTTTGAAGTGTTTCCTATTAAACTCTCTGAGATAGTTAATGCTTCAGTCTCTCTTGGAAAGACTTGAAAAAGTGGGGGTACGACAACCCCACCCAATATTTCTCTTAGCAATCTGTATGGACTAACTCCAATATACTTTTAAGAGAATCAACTAGACAGTCAGACTCAATCTTAATAAAAAGTATATCAAAGAGTTATATATCAATTTCTCGATCAATACTTACTCAAGCAAATAGAAATCTGCGAGTCTAATTGAATACAAGAGAAATTAACTTGAATGGTACCAAAGACCAATGTTCAAGGATCAATCAATTTTAATCAATAACCAAAGGTTGAATTTACCAATTGATCGATTCAACGCACAACCTGTGATATTTCAATTATATAAAAAAATATAATGCGAAAAAGAAATAACACAGACACCTGAAGTTTTGTTAACGAGGAAACCGCAAATGCAGAAAAACCCCGGGACCTAGTCCAGATTGAACACACACTGTATTAAGACGCTACAAACACTAGCCTAATACAAGATAACTTCGGTCTGGACTATAGTTGAACCCAATCAATCTAACACTGATCGAAGGTACAATTGCGCTCATTACGTCTCTGATCGCAGCAGGATACTACGTGTTGTTGATAGTTAATTTATGCAAAGTGTGATTGTGATTTCAACCTTTTAATGAGACTATAGTTTGAATGGTATCTCCATATACATTCGAGCTCACAAAAGAGCAGATGAGCAGTAACTTTTTAGCTCTCTACCTACTGAATTAACAACCAATACCATATGATTAGTTATGGGCAGTTTATTAGTTGGATGGATTGTCCAAGTACTATGCTCTGATTAAAAAGGTTGAATCAATTCCGCAGTTCAAAGTGACCATACAATGGCTTGAAATTTGCACTCCACGACCGAAGGGTTATTGTATCCAACGACTTGACAATAAAATACCCACATGCTGTGGAATTTTTTTATAGTGGCGAGGACATGGAGTTTCATGATACTTTGTATTTCTCTCATCTTGTGAAAGGAACAGTTTCTGAGATAGAAAACAAGGTTGCGATCTTTCCAAGGAACGGGGAGGTGTGGCAATATACAGGAATTTTAGTTCAGAATGGTCTTTTTCTCACCTTCAAGCATGCAGGTATGATATAGGCGAAGTTGTACAGGTGAGCGATATATACAAGGTGTTGGTTTTGGAAAAAGTTTCTAGTGTAGCAAGCTTGGCAAGCCAAAAAAGATAATAAACTCTGAAAAGAAAAGCACAATGACTGGAAAAAGGAAACCAATAGGAGGTAACTCGTGTACAAGATAGGCTGATGTTTATCAGGAAAAGAGGACTGCAGAAACTTCATATACACCAAAAAAATTAAGCGATATATGCAGCAAAGCAGTTTTCATAATTACAAAACACGCTCCAGCTGCATGATTACCAAAATGTACGTGACTTCATAATTTGTGGATAATTTTTTTCGCGGCTTACCCTCCAAACATCTGCATACTAAGCGTTGTATGCGGCAAAGTTGGTGCCGACCCTTGAACGTGAAATTAACTCACGGCATTTGGCAGTCCTCCGTAATGAGGGTTTGGATTTGGATGCGGATGCGGATGCTGATAGAATTCCCAAAGATGGTACATATGCACTTGCTGTGCTACTCCATTAGATTGGTACACAAGATCTCGTGCTAGTCCATTTGGTGGATACATATGAGCCGGTTGTGCTAGTAATCCATTAGATTCTTGTTGCCGTACAACCTATATAATTCCAACCATATTGGTTATACATTATGATAACAAAAAAATGATAAATATGAAAAAATGAAAGTAAGTTACCTGAATGCTTCCGTCTCCTCTCGAATTAGTAGCTTTTTTTTCTTCTTTTTTTTGGTGCCCGGTGGTCTTCCTACAATAAATATCCACTCTTGAATAAAATACTGAATTTTGTGAACCCATTTTGTTAAAATACTTTAGAATTGCAATGGCATCTCCTTCCCCCAACCGTGAACTACATAACTTATCGATCATATTTCTACAATCTTTTTTGACTACATGTCATATTCTCATACCCAACAAATCTATTTACACATACGCCATATATTTTGTACAACCTAACACCTGATTGATCAAGGAAATCAATTTGATTCTTTACCCAAGAATTAACATATCGATTATAACGAAAATATCTTGCATTTTCTGGATTTTGTTCATGATTATGCTCCAAAACGAGCTTGCTAATTACATAACCAATTAGATAATCTAATCGTAACACTAGCTTAGCTAAGCAACCACATTTAATTGTGGCTTGAGGCTGTAATTTTTTTTTTCAGAAACAGAATCACGCTTACCTGATCGAGCACAAGTAAATGTATAACTTCTTATCTCCCCTGCAACATTCTTCTTAAATGTGCTTTTCATTACCAGAAACCCAGCTTGTTTTCCAAATGCTTTATAAAACTCTCATGCATCATTTATGATCTTAAACTCCATACCAACAACTGGCTTTATATTAGGTTTAACACCATCAGTATCATTGCAGTCCGGGATTGTAGGGATTCCCTTCTACATTAAAAAACACCTAGTAAGTGAGACTATTTTGCAAACAAGTCATAGTTATGACTGTTTTCCACAAAATATCTTTATATCAATAGAAAGCATTTGTTTCTTAATAAACCCAACAAATTTCATTAACATCAAATCCCAAAATCCCCAAGAACATATCACCTAAAAAAAATTAAAAAAAATTAAAAAAAATTAAATTTTATATATATGGATCACTAACCTTATTTTTAACATTTGAATTTTCTTCTTCTATTTCACTTATACGCATCTTATTTCTTCTTTGGCTAATTTCTTCTTTCATCAAGAGAGAGAACTCCAGTACAAAAGGGAGAGAAAATAATACATAAGGGAGATAGAACAAATAATACAGAGCACTTTTTAGGCGGACAAATAGTACAAAATTAGATTTCAAATTTCACTTTAATTTCGCGCCTAACTTTCAGTCAAACTTTGTCTTACGTGTTTATTTTTTTTTTGATTCCCTGTACTGCCACGTAAGCGGACAACTCATCAGGGAGGAGAGTAGGGAGCATTAATGTAGCGCCCCCTAAGCTAGCAGCTGACTAATCCAAGAAATTAGCTAAAAATAGAGGCACTAAGAATCCAAATTAAACACTTAAACTTTCAATTAAGAAATCTGCTACAAAAACTTAACCCAAAGCTAACCCCGCTCAGAAATATATATACAAGAACTCCTCTCCAATGATACATATAAAATAGTCATTTGGTTTACAAATAGAATATACAACATAATAAACATATCAGAATATAATCAACTAACGAAGTTAACTTCTCGGAGCTTTCGCTGCGCAACTCTGATCAGTCACTGAAACTGAAAGTGGGAATAATTAACATTTAACTTCTAAGTAATCATAGGCAAGATTTGGAAAACAATAATGTTTTTCCCAAGCATTAAAAAGTGACCAAGTCACTCAATAAACAAACATGTATATGGACAAACTCCTTCTTCAAACAATGTATAATATGGTTGTAAATTCCTAACCGGCAATTCACACCTAATAGCTATGGATGCCACCAAGACCATGATGACCAACTCTAAACAATAAAAGCTGAATTAAAGTAGGTATAAATGTGAAGGAGCGTATCCTATATACCACAAGTGGAAATTCTCATTTCCCATAACAATTCATATTGACAACAAAACAATACAAGTCCTTTCCAAATCGTGGAAAGATTCACAGAATCAACATGATTATCATAATGCATTTTAAACAAAGCATGGAATGCACGGACAGACAATGCATGAATTTGTTAAGCATAAACTTTTATAAAAGCAACAATAATGATTACAAAAGAGTCAAATGCATTCCCACCTCTTTTGAAGACAAGCCATGCCTACCTCGATATCCACGATCTACTGGTTCGTCCTTTGAATCGGTCGTTGTTAATACTAACTGTTAATCAAAGAAGCATTCTAAGAGTTTAGCCAAAAGGCTCATACAAGGCTCATACACGTCTAACTAATGGTTCTAAGTCCATTTATTTATCATTCTACATCTTTAGCTTAGCTAAGGTTTACTAAATTAAATTAGGTTGGTTCTATAGTCCAATAGCTAAGTCTTATGAATATCTATAACAATGTAGAAGAAATCAAAGGCTAATCCATACCATAAGGGATCCAAACAGTCATAATAGAAATACTAGGTCTAAGCCCAAGTACACTAGACTCGGCCCATTAGTACAAGTCTCACCCAGTGGGTCAACTGATCCTTTGACGGTCAAATGGTCAACTAAGGTCCACGTCCGTCCAAAGTCAAGTCCAGGTCAACTAAGTCAACGGTCCAACTCGGCCAAGGTTCACCGAGTCGTCTGGTTAATGAGTTAACTTCGGTCAGGCAAAAGAGTCGGCTAAGGTTAACTCAACTGACTGGGATGAAAAATAGGCTTAATTCCTATAGAAGCTACATTTCTTACATCAATTCCTTAATATCAATTCAAAAGCAATCCAATCATTCATTCTAAACAAATTCAAGATCAATACACAAATACAACTCTAATTTAAGCCTACATGCAATAGCAGTAGCAAGCCTCCACTGGAGCTAATAGCTATTCCCTTCAATCATCATTACATAGTACACATCTTAGGCCTGAATCACTCTTCTGCACCCATTACGGTTCACCTCCAGACCAGATCACAATACCCTACTGTTGATGGTGGTTTTTAGCATAGGTTTAAAATCGTAAAACTCTAAACCCTAGCAGACAGTGATGTCACAACATTTAAAGTAACAAGCATTTACTAGGCACATTTACTGAAACCTTTAATGTGTCCCTAAATAATTACCGGGGAATATTTTTCAAATTAGGGTTACGACAAGCCAAACCCTAATTCCAACGTGTGCCAATGGCAAATCATGCCAGCCACACCGACCGCGCCAAAGCATGCCAACCATGCTAGCCGCACCTCTGTGCCAATGGCAAATCATGCTAGCCACACCGACCGCGCCAAAGCATGCCAACCATGCTAGCCGCACCTCTGTGCCAATGGAAAATCTTGCCAGCCACACCGATCGCGCCAAAGCATGCCAACCATGCTAGCCGCACCTCTGTGCCAATGGAAAATCATGTCGACCACACCGATCGCGCCAAAGCATGCCAACCATGCTAGCCGCACCTCTCGTGCCAATGGCAAATCATGCCACCACACCGACCGCGCCAAAGCATGCCAACCATGCTAGCCACACCTCTCGTGCCAATGGAAAATCATGCCGCCACACCGACCGCGCCAAAGCATGCCAACCATGCTAGCCGCACCTCTCGTGCCAATGGAAAATCATTCCGAACCACACCGATCGTGCCAAAGCATGCCAACCATGCTAGCCGCACCTCTGTGCCAATGACAAATCATGCCAGCCACACCGACCGCGCCAAAGCATGCCAGCCATGCTAGCCGCACCTCCTTGCCAATGTCAAATTATGCTAGCCACACCTACTATGCCATGCCAAATGCACCTCGCCATGGCCCCATGCCGCGCCACCATACTGGCCTTCACTACGCGGCTATCAAAACGAAGGCGTGCAACAATCAAGGGTTTCCCTTCAATCCCAGGAGCAAATCCTGGTCGTCTAAGGTTACCAAACGACCTTTGCCCCAAAACCCTAGCTTGGTCATGCACCTAGCCCAAGCTAGCCACGCCATGCGCCTATGGCAAGCCCTTGGCCCCACACGCCAAGCCAAAACCGCACCTAGCCCAAGCTAGCCACGCCATGCGCCTATGGCAAACCCTTGGCCCCACATGCCAAACCAAACCAAACCAAACCTAGCCAACCTAGCCGCGCCATGCCAAACACACTTTGCCTTAGCCCTAGCCATGCTAGTCACATCATGCGAAGCCAAACACCCTTGCCTTGGCCCTAGCCACGCCATGCGCCTATGGAAAACCCTTGGCCCCACATGCCAAGACAAACCAAACCTAGCCAAGCTAGCCGCGCCATGCCAAACTCACTTTGCCTTGGCCCTAGCCATGCTAGTCACATCATACCAAGCCAAACGTCCTTGCCTTGGCCCTAACCACGCCATGCGCCTATGGCAAACCCTTGGCCCCACATGCCAAGCCAAACCAAACCTAGCTAAGCTAGCCGCGCCATGCCAAACGCACTTTGCCTTGGCCCTAGCCATGCTAGTTACATCATGCCAAGCCAAACGCCCTTGCCTTGGCCCTAGCCACGCCATACGCCCATGGCAAACCCTTGGCCCCACATGCCAAGCCAAAATCACACCTATCCAAATCTAGCCACGCCCAAGGAGAACCCTTGGCCCCACATGCCAAGCCTCACCACACCCTAGCCGCGCCACCCTGTTGGCCTTCCCTATGCGGCCACCAAAACGAAGGCGTGCAATAATCAACGATTGCCCTTCAATCCCAGGAATAAATCCTAGCCATCCAAGGTTACCAGACGACACATGGTAACCTTTGGCCCGAAAACCTAAGTTTGGCCACGCCGAACCTTGCCATGCCAACCTAGCCGCGCCACCACGTTGGCCCTCACTACGTGGCTACCAAAACGAAGGCGTGCAACAATCAACGGTTGCCCTTCAATCCCATGAGCAAATCCTAGCCATCCAAGGTTACCAGACGACACATGGTAACCTTTGGCCCAAAAACCTAAGTTTGGCCACGCCAAACCTGGCCATGACAACGGCATGCCAACCTAGCCGCGCCACCACGTTGGCCCTCACTACGCGGCTACCAAGACGAAGGCGTGCAACGATCAACGATTGCCCCTCCTCTCAAGATGCAAAATATCGACCGACGAAGGTCACCAGGCTGGCAAGTTTCCCGAGCTTGACTTACCAAGCCACAACAACGTGCTACATGTTTTCCAAAACATTGGAGACATCAATACAAACCGGGGATCCTCTTTTTGGGTATTGGTTTTGCGGTCTACAATGTGCGGCGTACACTACGCCCGTCATAAGGAAGTGTCATAAGGGTGAGGCGGTTAGTAAATACGGGAAGTTATGTGTGAAACGTTCATGGGACATAAAGCACATGTGTTAACGACTTTATGGGACATCAATTCCATAACGTTAGCAGTTTCATGAAAACCAGTTTCATGCGTTAACCACTTTATGGAACATCAATTCCATGCATACGGTTACCATCTCCTCCCATTTACTTCCCCACTCCTTAATGAGACCAGGGTACGTTTTTAGTCCGACTTGTATAAATAGGTCTTACCTATTTCCATTGAACAACAAGTTCATACGGGAGATACAACACTCAGAAATACTTACTTGCTAGCTCACCTTGTTAGCTCTCTCACTTTTCTGATAACAAGTCGTAGTAACCCAACTACTCTTCTAGAATCAACTATTCTGGTCTCACCACTTTCCTTGCTTCCCTCCCCAAAACCAACCCATTCTCCTCCACTTTATGACCGAAGCAAGTCTGGAACGGCCATTTCTTGGTTTAGGCCGGACTTGTACAGATTGATCTCTCGAATCTAAAGTACTCCCTTGCAGTACATTGTTTAGGGTTTAAATTGTTTCTCACCTGCACACCCGCAATTACATAAACCAGCAGAAACCATTTTCACCTACAAAAAATTGGCGACCACGGCGGGAGTTTCGATCTTTCGGTTACAATGTCAATTTTCAACCAGCGATCTCATTCTTCGACCCAGACGTCAAGATGGTAGAGGAAGGCGATCCACCCCGACTCGGTTACCCGAGGACTCGATTATCAGTCAGTAACGACTGGGGACTTTCCACGACGGTGTTTCCCATAAAACTCGGTCTTACACCGGAAGGTTCACTTTTCATCAGGAGACCTAAAACCGAGTAAGTCTTACCTTGGCAAGATACATGGTTTACTATTGATGCGCGTCGTAACCACAACAAATTAATCAAGATATTTCTCACTAATTAAATAAATAATATAGCAGTAGTAAGGATCGTTCCCATGAGAGTGTAATTGATATGTTATTTAGTTCAGCAAAATAATAAAAGACAAGGGGATTGTTTGATTAAAGTAAAATAGAAAGAATAATGAATAAAAGAAAGAGATGATCAAGGAATCCTTCATTGCTACAAGCGATAACTGGATTAGTATACTTATCTATCTTCGTTAGAACCATTCATCACCAACCGTAGGAAAGCGGCTAGCCTCGGTGCTATCCTCAAAACTCCTTTTACCACGGATACGGAAGCTCTCAATATCGATTCTATCCAACCGAACCACCAAGTAGTAGCTCACTCAAGGTGTAATCCGATCAAACGCTTAGGCTTTGTGAATTAGGTTGATCCCAGTAGTTAAAATCTTAGCTCAAGGTCCACTTGCTGGTGTTGTATTCACCGCAATTGCTCCTGAATTCTGTGCAAGGTCTTGCGCTTTCTACTTGTGTATGAATTATTCGACGATTACTTATCTCCTAACCCAATACTAGCAATAGAACAATTAGTAAATCAATCTAGCGTGCACTCCAAATCAATCCAATAATTACTCATAAAGATCAAATGATGAAAACAAACGATGATGTGATTAAAACTCCGAACAAACTTGTATAATAATAGAGCTTCACGCTAGAACATTGAATTCATCCTCAATCAACAAAGGTTTAGCAACTCATGATTACAAAAAAGAATAGGTTCCCCTAAAGGGGTAAACCCTAGGTTTTTAATGAAGAAGAAAAATATAATATGAGATGTGTCTTCTTAATGTATTGGGGCTCTCCTTATATAATACCCACGAATTATATGGTTTAGAATCCTTCCAGGACCGCGTTTTCCTTGATTTAGAAGCCCAAATTCGCACCTTTTATATATCAGTATACGGTTGGGTTTCCCAACCAGAATGTTCCCGACTTTACGTATGGTTGGGTTTCTCAACCGTAGGTGCTTCAGAATCTACTCCTTTGTTTTCCTTCACCATTTTGGCCATAACTTCTTCATCCGACGTCCGATTAAGCTAATTCTTTTTGCATTCTTTTTGTATCTTCGTCCTCTACAAGATGGTGTGTTCAAATCCTTCATATTTTATAATTTGTACCTACGGTTTGGTTGAGAAAGCTTTCCAAACCGTAAGCTTCCCTGGATTTGCATACGGCTTGCTTTCCTCGCCGTAACTCTGGACTTTGAAAATTCTCTTGAACCCGTGCATCTACGGTGGGGTTTCCAAACCTAGCGATTCGTAACTCGGTCCTTTCCCCTTTTGAGCCATTTCAACCCCGATTCCATTGACTTTGGATGATTCACCTGAGTAAACACATAAGATAGAAAACAAGAGTAATATACAATAATTCACAAGAATATATAGCAATTACTAGCATGGGTTCGACACTAAATGTATGCAAAATATGCGCTTAACAAATTCCCCCACACTTGGCTTTTGTTAGTCCTCGAGCAAACTATCTAAAATACAACAACTCCATGTCGTCGAGGATACGGTTGCACTTAGCATGTGCACAGGCCTTTAAACCCCTAGGTGTCCCTAGTGGACGAGTTATAGTCTCGTGAAGGTTTACCAGAGATATACCCACAAAACCTATTCCAACTTCAAAGCGTTCCCGCCTTCCCAAGCATCCAAAGAGCTATGAGGACATAGAGTTTCGCATGCTAGTAATAAGAAGTTATAAATACCAAAGAACATATTCTCATTCTTAAATGTTGAGTGAGAAATAACCACACCATAATGAGAGAACGCGTGTTTGAGAGCGATCAATAAGCATTTCGCCTCGACTTCGCCTCACTTAAAAGGATTTTATGATAATTGCACTCAAAAAGACTGCTTTTATGGGTCTCACATGTGTGCGAGGTAGGAATGAAGAGAGAATCCTACACACGTTGAATGGTGGGAAGGAAACCTTCCGAATAATTTCGGAGACTCCACAAAATCGTGGAAAACAAAAATATTTTTCGATGATCTCTAAGAAAGGAAATCAACCACTATATCAAGGATGAGAGTACTTACCACCTTCACATCGATTGCAATGATGAAAGCACCACTCTCACAGCATCCAATAGAAACGTCTTCCTTTGGCTCGTCTTCTTCATCTTCTTGGTCTTCGTCTTGGTCTTCAACCGATGATAAACTCTTGAACTTCGTAGAACTCGACAATTTATAACTCATTCTCTTCAATTTCCTTATTGCTTGATACTTCCTTATAGATTTTTCTTCCCCATGGCCTTATTGAACAAATAACAACCTAAATGCAAATCTTTTTGTATTTTTTCTTTTTTTTTTTTTTTTTTTCTTTTTTTTTTTTTTTTTTTTAACAAAAAGATTGCAACTACAAAAATACAAAATCAAAATAACATGGCCATGAAAGAAGTACTTTACCACTTTGATCTTCACAACTTGTATTGTCTTTGTATCATAAACTTCAATAACTCTCATCTTTTGATTTTCTTCGCTCTTGTAATAAGTCTTCATACTTAGATATAGAATTCCACTCCTTCTGTGTAAGTCTTCAACATGTATATAAAAATATGCTCATCGTATGTTGCTTTACTTGGATATGAAATTTCGCTCTTCCTTGTATTGTTGCTTGTAAACCTCAAACGTCTTCAACTTTCCTTGTAAATTTTGATGTCGCTCCACTTGTTGATGATGATGTTGTTTCTATGGATCTGTTGTTGGCGAGAGAAAGAATGGTGCTAACTGCAAATCAAACTACAAGAAGGTGGTTTTCATCTATAGACGTCACCCTCATGATTGACAAAATTAGCACTCAAGAGATCAAAAATAGTGCTTCTATTAGTGGGAGGTTGGGTAGCTCACCATTCTACCCGGAATTAACGTACGGTGACACACACTCAAAATAAAGCTCTTTAGTCAGCTACAAAGAAATTTGGTCTAGTGCCTCTCGTTGATTTGAAAATAGGTAGTCTCCACTAGTGATTGATCAGCAACTCTAATAATGCATTTCTCCCTGCTCCTAATTTGCATCACCAAGCATGATTAAATCCATTATTTAACACTCTAACAAGCAAGAAATCCGAATGTAGTTCCCTAACACTTCCAAGTTCGGTTATGTCGGTCGGAATCTCTATGTAAACATACCTAGAAGTATGCTAGTGACTCTAAAATCTCTATAAGTTGGAGGTCTTATTCAAATATATACAAAAATTTTGACTCAAAAAGCTAAAAACTCTATATGCAAAAACTCCCACACACTTAAACTTCACATTGTCCTCAATGTGTAAAATCAAAATTACGAATTTCGACGTAAATAAAGCAGATAAAACGCAAAAAGCGTACAAATTGGTAAGGAATTTGGAAAAACTCCATTTCACAAAAGTTGTTCATCTACGTGTTTTCTACACATCAAAAGGACACAATGTTTCTGTTTTGACGATGTGACAGTTATGGTCTCCGGATTTGAACTACGCAAATTGGAATTTTAAGCGGAAAGGTATTCGTCATAATTCTCTTCTAAGATAGATTAGGACTCAATGAAATTAAACATGGGGATGCAAATATGATATGAAAACAATAAAAACAAAAAATAAAAGGGTTTAAGATACAAAACCTATGGGTTGCCTCCCATTAAGCGCTTGGTTTAAAGTCGTCGGCCCGACTCTCTTGTTATCGATCCATATACCAACAATCGAAAACGGTAGTCCACTTGAGAAAACAATCTGCAATTCTAATAACAACTTCACACAATTATTAGCATAACATATGAATAATGAAATTGTTATAACTTTAAAGCTTCCCCACACTTAGTCCTTTCTACACTCGAAAGTGGATAGAGAACATAAAATAAGGGAACTTCTATAGGTTCCTCTCGATGAACTCCGCACAATATAGAATCAAACACATCAAGTGGTATATACTTAGAAGTAAAATAATCCTTCGAATTTTAGAAGCACAAATACTCAATCCCAAGTGATGTGGATCAAAAGATTGAAATATGCAAAGGATTAGACAAACCTTCCACAATCTCTCGTATTACAGGATCCTCATCATTCTTAAAGAATTGCAATGAATTATTTACCTCATTTGTATCGTGGTCCTCTATCAAACTATTTAGCCATTCTTTCGTCAATTTCGCTTTCAATGAGAAATCTTAGCATCATTATAATCCTTGGCTAGCTCAATTGGGTCTTCCACAACTTCAACCAATTTGGTTTCATTCTCAATCACTATTTGTTCAACACTTTCGTCATCGAATCAGAATCATCTCCTAGAAATTCTAGTTCATTGGTGCAAATCCTAAAATCATTGTTTGAGTACGTTACACCATTTATAACAACGGTTATGTCATATTCATTCTCCTCCTTTTGAATAGGCGAGTGATCGTTATTATGATCCGGAGTTGAAATAACATTACCATTATTGCAAGGATTTTCCAAAGGTTGCTCATCTTCATCGAGTCTTCGTCAACCTCATAATCTTCAATATCCCAACGACGTTGAAGTTCATTCGTATTACCTTGTTAATTTCTTCGAGAGTCTTTTCGATGCTCCAACTTCTTCTAACCGATCATATTTTTTAGAAAGTTTTCTGATATTAATACGTTTTCCTCCATTATTCACGATGAAATTTTCAGACTGTATCTCTTCTTTTGACATAAATGACGAAAGAACATGATAAAGAGGAGTAGGTCTTTCCACACTCTCTCATCATCCGCACATTACTAGAAAATAATCGATCAGAATCATAACTATCCTCCCATCCCTTTGATTGCTCGCGTACATACCCGTCATAAGGTTGTTGATATGTATGATAGTATCCATAAGGCTCCGTAGGGTATGGTTGGTAGTTGTTATATGAATGAGGTTGAAATCCAAATTGATTACCACAATAATATGATGATTGGTCTTGTGCTCCGTACATGTTATGTCCATAAGGAAACATGACGACTCACAAGAACACAAGAAAAAATTTAAAAACAAAAACAAGCTAAACAAATAACAGATCAATTAACAATCGCTCCCCGGCAACGGCGCCAAAATTTGATGTATGTCGTAACCACAACAAATTAATCAAGATATTTATCACTAATTAAATAAATAATATAGCAGTAGTAAGGATCGTTCCCACAGAGAGATGTGTAATTGATATGTTATTTAGTTCAGCAAAATAATAAAAGACAAGGGGGATTCTTTGATTAAAGTAAAATAGAAAGAATAATGAATAAAAGAAAGAGATGATCAAGGAATCCTTCGCCGTTACCAAGCAATAACTGGATTAGTATACTTATCTATCTTCGTTAGAACCATTCATCACCAACCGTAGGAAAGCAGCTAGCTCAGTGCTATCCTCAAAACTCCTTTTACCACGGATACGGAAGCTCTCCAATATCGATTCTATCCAACCGAACCACCAAGTAGTAGCTCACTCAAGGTGTAATCCGATCAAACGCTTAGGCTTTGTGAATTAGGTTGATCCCAAAGAGTTAAAATCTTAGCTCAAGGTCCACTTCTTTGGTGTTGTATTCACCCGCAATTGCTCCTGTAATCCCTCTACAAGGTCTTGCGGTTTCTACTTGTGTATGAATTATTCGACGATTACTTATCCCTAACCCAATACTAGCAATAGAAAAATTAGTAAATCAATCTAGCGTGCACTCCAAATCAATCCAATAATTACTCATAAAGATCAAATAGTGAAAACAAACGATGATGTGATTAAAACTCCGAACAAACTTGTATAATAATAGAGCTTCACGCTAGAACATTGAATTCATCCTCAATCAACAAAGGTTTAGCAACTCATGATTACAAAAAAGAATAGGTTCCCCCTAAGGGGTAAACCCTAGGTTTTTAATGAAGAAGAAAAAATATAATATGAGATGTGTCTTCTTAATGTATTGGGGCTCTCCTTATATAATACCCACGAATTATATGGTTTAGAATCCTTCCGGGACCGTGTTTTCCTTGATTTAGAAGCCCAAATTCGCACCTTTTATAAATCAGTATACGGTTGGGTTTCCCAACCGAATGTTCCCTCGACTTTACGTACGGTTGGGTTTCCCAACCGTAGGTGTTTGAGAATCTACTCCTTTGTTTTCCTTCACCATTTTGGCCATAACTTCTTCATCCGACGTCCGATTAAGCTCATTCTTTTTGCATTCTTTTTGTATCTTCGTCCTCTACAAGATGGTGTGTTCAAATCCTTCAGATCTTATAATTTGTACCAACGGTTTGGTTGAGAAAGCTTTCCAAACCGTAAGCTTCCTGGATTTGCATACGGCTTGCTTTCCTCGCCGTAACTCGACTCGAAAATTCTCTTGAACCCGGTGCATCTACGGTGGGGTTTCCCAACCTAGGCAGTTCTGTAACTCGGTCCTTTCCCTTTTGAGCCATTTCAACCCCGATTCCATTGACTTTGGATGATTCACCCGAGTAAACACATAAGATAGAAAACAAGAGTAATATACAATAATTCACAAGAATATATAGCAATTACTAGCGACACTAAATGTATGCAAAATATGCGCTTAACAACTATTTCAAGTTTTCACGGGAATGATAAAATTGCTAGCCATGTTACGCTTTACCCCAAGTCATCTACCAACACACGGCTCTAAGGTTTTTCTGGAATGTTTGCATCACTTGCAATCAAAATCAAAACAATCCATTCCTAAATATTTCGTTCCAAAAAGAATAATCCAAAATCGTCAACGTAACATTTATCTATCAACCCAAGAAAACCAGAAAATCAAAAACCATAAACTAGACGTCTCATTTGCCTTTCAAAAAACAAAAAAAAACAAGATAAGAGGTTCAAAAGACAGAAATGTATTCAAGGAAAGTTTTTCAGCAGCGGCTTGCTCCTTTTAGCAAAGGCCTCCTTTGTACTCTGGAGAGCCGCCCTCTTCAATTTCAGCCGCTGTACAACTTCTTGAATTCCGCTTCCTGCTTCTTCACTATGTCTGCGGAAGGACCTTTGACTACTTCAACCAGCAACTTTTCAACCTCAGAGAAGCCTTTAACGAACCAAGGAGCATTGAATTCGAAGCCCACGCACATGTCACGATGGAACCTCCGGCTTGAGATTACATCCTCGAAACCGTATGGCTACCACGTTGCACATATCGTCAATCGAAGACAAAGCTTCCTCCACCAGCTTAACCAGCGCAAATGGGCTAGTAATTTTCTTGGTCGTGGAAATATGACCGTAGCTTTCCCATATCTTGGTATATAACGCCTCATGTTTAGCTGGCACGCTAAATCCCCCAATCAACACGTGATCCGGATAAGGAACCAGGTATGGAGGAGCAAAGGTGGCGCCTGCGATCAGATCGAAGAATCGACGAAGGATTCCTAACAATAATTGCGCCAACATTCACGTGAGCAATCTCCGCTTATCCCGAGTCACAACAACACTTCCATCTTGATCGGCCTCTGTTTCAAAGCCACCAGGCTTGGCTGACACGGCTGGAGACAAAGCCGTGTCCTCACCAGTTCCCATCTCAAGTTCGTCTTCAGAACTGGCTTCACTCTGTGATATCATGGCTTAGACACTCTTTTAAGAAAGAAAAAAAAAGAGAGAGAAGGAAGGAAGGAAGGAAGAAGAAGAGAATGGAGAAGACTCACTGATTCGCTGCACCAACTAGAGGAAGATTCAAAGATTTGCTATCGGAAGAACTACTCTCGCCGTCTCTGGACTTTGAGCTTTCATCCTTCCCAAATTCCCCTCCTCCATGGGTAGGCTCAGCATCGCTTTCTTCCGTCTCAAGAGGTGCAGTTTTCTGACTACATGCAAGTTTAGTGAAGGCGTTCACGCTGCTAAGACCCTAGGAAAGGCACAAGAACAGACACTCAAAAATGAGACAGAGATATACGCAATCCGACTGAATCAGGAAGAAAATTATTCGTACCTGCATATTGGAAGAGCCATCGGATCCGACTGGAAACCACCAGCACGGCTTTTAGATCTTCGCTCCTTCACTTGGGGACTATCTTCATTCGGGCTAACGGATTTTCTTGGGATCCCTCAAGAATGGATGTTAGCCAAAATCGCGAGGGAAGGCTTACCGCAACGATTTTCTACCACATCATTCACGAATCCATGGATAACAAGAAACTCATCCTGCCAAAATATGTTATATTTGGAGGTTGTTGATGGATTTCGTTCCGCAAGCAGAAAAGGGAGACTTTGACCCGACGCGAGAGTACTAGCATCGAGAACAGTCGACAATGGGATTTATGGAACAAATTTGACGAACGAGTGGGACCCCTTGGTCAAAACCCATATGCCGAGCCGCCCTATCAATGTTGTAAGAGATCGCTTTGCAAGATCCTCGAAAGAAAGACGGTAAATGAACGGGCGTGCAGCTTCGCATGAACACCATCTCTCCAACACTCAGATCCTCTTTATCAGAAGACAAAGACATGTTCGTAACAAGAGAAAAAAAATCTCGACACAGGTTATAAACGCATGCACTGGGGCCCATGGCCGAAAATTAACCGTGTACGAGTTGTCAAGAAATCCAACCAGGATCGAGCCAATCTTTGGACGCTTATTCGACCGGTAAGTGATTCGGAGCCACCCCAAGACTCGGGAAGTACAACCAACGGTTTTGGGGCATACTTCTCGAAGTGCTCCCACATCCACACCTGAAGAAAGGCGGCATGAATGTACGAATCCACTTTCATATAGCCGTTTGAAGCATGCATATCCGAGACCAGCTGATCCAAGTGTGCGCATGAGATAACCAAGAAACAAACCGCCAATAGGGAGAACGACGCCTTTTGACAATTTTATAGCAAACTTGATAAGTTCATGCCTTATCTCCTTCTTGCCGGAGCCGTCATCAAAAATATCTCTGGATAACCAAAGAGCCAAGAAAGCCGCGGCATAAAGCGTACTATTCTTCTAATTCGACTCCAACTCATCAGGAAACCACTGAGACACCCATCAATCATAAAAGAACTTCGTCTCGTTTCCTTTCCGAACGAATCCTTTTGATTTCGCAACCAGGGCGGCATGCATTTCTTCTTCATCCACAGACAACCTAACATCAAGGTTTCCAATTACGGGAAGGTTCGCCATCTGACCCACGCTCTCTAAGGAGATAGTCATTTTACCCCAAGCGCATATAGCCGTATGAGTGTAGGACACCATCTCTGGAAATAAAAGTAACCAAGCCTGGAATATCTTTCCTAATTTGAAGAACTGCGGAAGCCGCGACAGCATCAACAATCTGTGCCTTGGTCAAGTTGGCCCTTACACATTCATGGCTCAACATGAATCACATCCACTTCTCAAAAGGACGCAACGGGCTTACGCTGGTCTTAAAGTCAATGGAAGAAGCATAATACTCTTTTCTCTGAATACAAAACCTTATTACACTACCCGGATGAACCGAGTAGGGCCTCTCCTTTACTTTTCGAACCAGGTCGGGAGGATCGACACATACTTGGGATGATTTTTTCTAATTGTAGCGGATGTTGTGAAGAACTCATCATCTATGCTTGGCTTGGAATTACCCACATCCTTGATACGCGAGAAATTGTTGACATCCTAATGAAAATTCTCTTATTTGTTTTCACCGCCGAGATAACTACGGTGGAACAATACGAGCAAAGATTATTACATAAAGCGCATGAAAATATTTTATCAGACACAAGAGAGCCATCCTGGATGCAAACCAATTGGTCTCAAAGTCATTTTGTGCATATGCGAAGAAATGGGACTGACAGACTCTGCATCACCACCTCATGCAGCCGGAAGCTCGCGCCCAGCCAAATAGGCGCGCCCCCAAAGGAAATCATACACACGGCCACACCAGAAAGAGGAGGAAACCCTAAAAGCTAGATCTTTCATGGGAAGGGAATGACAATCCTCGTGCATATCTACTTCGTGCAATAATCGAGGCGGCCAACATCACTACAGCACTCGTGCCTAGATTTTATTACAAGTTCAAGAAAAGCATACCTACGGCTAGTGTTCACGCCAATAACATTTTCTACAAGGTCATGAAAAGGTACGCCTACAACTAAGGTTTACACCAACATAAAAGAAAAGAGAAAACAAGTTAAAAGAAGAAGTATTGGAAGACATACATGGGATTTGCTTGTCCGCTTTGCTTTACTGCTACCACGCGGCTGGGATAAAAAAAAATATAGGCGTGAAACGAAAGAGAAGCCGGCCCTCCTTTTATATATACATGGTACGTGGGAGTTTGAGCAAGGAAAGGATTTCCTATTTTGAGCTAAGAAAGGAAAAGAGGAAACCGGTCCCGCAAAGACCAATTTCCACGCCCAAGACCGCTCACGCCATGCCTTGGCCCCACACGTTAAGCCATCCGCTCTATTTTCCGCGGCCCCACCACGCTCAGTCGTCCGTGTACACATAGCCTTGCCATGACTGCACCATGCCAGGCCACTCGCTCCATTATCACGGCCCTATCATGCCAAGTCATCCACGCGCGCTTTGCCTCTCCAAGCTGTCCGAGCCGTGAACCTTCCAATACCAACAAATTTTCCTAAGACCATGCCACCTCTTGGCCCCTCGAGCCAAGCCGTCCACTTGCGTCGCCTTCCAAGACCGCGCCCCCTTTGCCTTGGAAATGTACGACCAGACCAAGCCGGTAACTTTCATCTCACCACTCCACGGTCTGCATTCCCAGTACAACTTACGCAGGGCCGCCAACACGGGAAGCCAAAACTCTCTTTACCACTCAAAAGGTTAGTCGGATTCTCCTGACCATCTTTGCAATGATATACACCTCGATTCCGTCCTTGTCTGTCACCATCATATGCTTACCTCGCAACAAGGCACCTGTTCCGAGCTAAGCAGGGGACTTAATGTTGATGGTGGTTTTTAGCTTAGGGTTAAAATCGTAAAACACTAAACCCTAGCAGACAGTGATGTCACAACATTTAAAGTAACAAGCATTAACTAGGCACATTTCTTCGAAACCTTTAATGTGTCCCTAAATAATTACCGGGGAATCTTTTTCAAATTAGGGTTACGGCAATCCAAACCCTAATTCCCACGTGTGCCAATGGAAAATCAAGCCAACCACACTGATCGCGCCAAAGCATGCCAACCATGCTAGCCGCACCTCTGTGCCAATGGCAAATCATGCCAGCCACACCGACCGCGCCAAAGCATGCCAACCATGCTAGCCGCACCTCTGTGCCAATGGAAAATCATGCGACCCACACCGACCGCGCCAAAGCATGCCAACCATGCTAGCCGCACCTCTGTGCCAATGGCAAATCATGTCAGCCACACCGACCGCGCCAAAGCATGCCAACCATGCTAGCCGCACCTCTGTACCAATGGCAAACCATGCCAGCCACACGGACCGTGCCAAAGCATGCCAACCATGCTAGCCGCACCTCTGTGCCAATGGCAAATCATGCCAGCCACACCGACCGCGCCAAAAGCATGCCAACCATGCTAGCCGTACCTCTGTGCCAATGACAAATCATGCCGGCCACACCGACCGCGCCAAAGCATGCCAGCCATGCTAGCCGCACCTCCGTGCCAATGGAAAATCATGCCAGCCACACTCTTTGCGCCATGCCAAATGCACCTTGCCATGGCCCCATGCCGCGCCACCATATTGGCCTTCACTACGCGGCTATCAAAACGGCGTACAACAATCAACGGTTGCCCTTCAATCCCGGGAGCAAATCACAGCTGTTTAAGGTTACCAAACGACCTTTGCCCCAAAACCCTAGCTTGGTCATACACCTAGCCCAAGCTAGCCACGCCATGCGCCTACGGCAAGCCCTTGGCCCCACACGCCAAGCCAAAACCGCGCCTAGCCCAAGCTAGCCACGCCATGCGCCTATGGAAAACCCTTGGCCCCACATGCCAAACCAAACCAAACCTAGCCAAGCTAGTCGCGTCATGCCAAACGCACTTTGCCTTGGCCCTAGCCATGCTAGTCACATCATGCCAAGCCAAACGCCCTTGCCTTGGCCCTAGCCACGCCATGCACCTATGGCAAACCCTTGGCCCCACATGCCAAGCCAAACCAAACCTAGCCAAGCTAGCCGCGCCATGCCAAACGCACTTTGC
The DNA here is from genome assembly GCA_023531295.1 of Papaver armeniacum. Classification (NCBI taxonomy): domain Eukaryota; kingdom Viridiplantae; phylum Streptophyta; class Magnoliopsida; order Ranunculales; family Papaveraceae; genus Papaver; species Papaver armeniacum. The sequence continues at coordinate 406,912 of JAJJWW010016767.1, forward strand.
CTTGGCCCTAGCCATGCTAGTCACATCATGCCAAGCCAAACGCCCTTGCCTTGGCCCTAGCCACGCCATACTCCCATGGCAAACCCTTGGCCCCACATGCCAAGCCAAAATCGCACCTAGCCAAATCTAGCCACGCCCAAGGCGAACCCTTGGCCCCACATGCCAAGCCTAACCACACCCTAGCCGCGCCACCCTGTTGGCCTTCCCTACGCGGCCACCAAAACGAAGGCGTGCAACAATCAACGGTTGCCCTTCAATCCCAGGAGCAAATCCTAGCCATCCAAGGTTACCAGACGACACATGGTAACCTTTGTCCCGAAAACCTAAGTTTGGCCACGCCGAACCTTGCCATGCCAACCTAGCTGCGCCACCACGTTGGCCCTCACTACGCGGCTACCAAAACGAAGGCGTGCAACAATCAACGGTTGCCCTTCAATCCCAGGAGCAAATCCTAGCCATCCAAGGTTACCAGACGACACATGGTAACCTTTGGCCCGAAAACCTAAGTTTGGCCACACCAAACCTGGCCATGACAACGGCATGCCAACCCAGTCGCGCCACCACGTTGGCCATCACTACGCGGATACCAAGACGAAGGCGTGCAACGATCAACGGTTTCCCCTCCTCTCAAGATGCAAAATCTCGACCGACGAAGGTCACCAGGCTGGAAAGTTTCCCGAGCTTGACTTACCAAGCCACAACAACGTGCTACATGTTTTCCAAAACATTCGAGACATCAACACAAACCCAGGGGATCCTCTTTGGGTATTGGTTTGACGGTTTACGGTGTGCGGCGTACACTACGCCGTCATAAGGAAGTGTCATAAGGGTGAGGCGGTTAGTAAATACGGGAAGTTATGTGTGAAACGTTCATGGGACATAAAGCACATGCGTTAACGACTTTATGGGACATCAATTCCATAACGTTAGTGAGTTTCATGAAAACCGGTTTCATCGTTAACCACTTTATGGAACATCAATTCCATGCATACGGTTACCACCTCCTCCCATTTACTTCCCCACTCCTTAATGAGACCGAGTGCGTTTTTACTCAGACTTGTATAAATAGGTCTTACATATTTCCATTGAACAACGAGTTCATACGGGAGATACAATACTCATAAATACTTACTTGCTAGCTCACCTTGTTAGCTCTCTCGGTTTCGATAACAAGTCGTAGTAACCCAACTACTCTTCCAGAATCAACTATTCTGGTCTCACCACTTTCCTTGATTCCCTCCTCAAAACCAACCCATTCTCCTCCACTTTGTGATCGAAAGCAAGTCCGGAACGACCATTTCTTGGTTAAGGCCAGGACTTGTCAAGATTGATCTCTCGAATCTAAAGTACTCCTTGCGGTACATTGTTTAGGGTTTAAATTGTTTCTCACATGCACACCCACAATTACAGAAATCAAGCAGGAAACCATTTTCACTTACAAACACCTACATCATCACATACACAACCACATCATCTCAAACCACTAACACGGTTAAACCGCCATTGCAACCCCAATGACCTCTGCATCTGCGTGAACCTCAACACTTACAACAACTTCAGTTCTATAATCTAATTCCACTCAGTTCAATCCTACTTTGTAGCTCAATCACATTACTAGTTTGCACAACCGCAATCACAAGCAACACCACCAATCATTCTCAAAGCCTCAGGTCCATTCCACACTTTTGTAATTACTCTTACAATCGGAACTCCATAGTCGTACTTCATCCATACTACCATACCATCCTCATAACTAGTTCAAGTCTTCAATATCACTTCACAATTCAATTCACATACCAACACATCACTCTAGAATACAACCTTAGACAATCCAGGCCTCTATTTAGTAAATTCTTACTCCAATCCCATTACACGAAATCACCCATTCATCCGAACCATAACAACTCAATTATAACACACTTAAACTTCAATAACTCAATCATCATTGTCGGTAAAACAAACTCGATCGCACATCCATACAACTGACTTAATTATAGTTAACTTCAACCACCAAAAATTCATAGCACTATAGACACAATAATCCATCTCAACTGAGTTCAAATGAATGAACTTACCCTGAATTTATTCAGCACCACCAGAATCTGCAACTGATACTTACTAAAATCACCTTTTCTGTAACATCAAAATCATCAGCACCACAACTAAACTCATTTCAACGATCTTACATCTTAGTTCATGGCATCTCATAACTTCAACAACTAGAAATTGTAATACTTAAGTTCACAGAGAAGAATCATTACCTCAGCTATTTAGTCTTCACTAACAACTTCAGATGCAAGCAAGACAACACACATATCTTGCAATAATCAGTACACCTCCTCAACTGATCTTCCAATCTTTATCCTCTTCACTGTTTCTCAAAAACCTTACTATAATCCCCAATTCTCATCATTGAAACCCTAATTCATTAATCCATCACTCCGTCGATTATAACTTAATTCCAACTGTAACTTCACTCAATCAATCCATACCCATCTCTAAACTTTCTTTTAAAACCTCAATTTCATCTTCTAAGATTCTAAGATTCAGTTAACTCAAGAACCCTAAATTCTTCAATTTCTTAATCAATCTTCAGAACACCCCCGCAACTTCCATCAAACACCAATTAAAAACAAACCCATCTTATAACTTTTCCTTATTCACCTTTAATCGAATTCTCGGTCAATTACAAAAACCCTAACTTTCTAATTCTTCTCCCAGAACTGAAATTCAATTGTTAATCTTCCTCCTTGATATCAACTCATGATACTCATCACCAACTGCGTAACTTCATCCTCAACACAACTTTAATCCTCAATTGAAATCATTACTCAGAAACTCTAGTTTCTTTCTCCAACTCACCCCTTCTCTTGAATCTGAATCAACTACTGATAACCGCACCATCACCAACAACTTCTCTATGATCTCATAATCTAATCTCATAACTTAATTTCATCCTTCAAATCTCTCAAAATCGTCAGAAAAGAAGAACAGAAGAAGAAGAAAAAAATAAGAGAAGAACAAAGAGAAATAAGAATGAAGAAAAAGAGAAATTATGAGTTATCTACTCGATTTGGTTCTATAAGACCAACGGGGTTTACTCGGACACCCAGCAATTGGATAAGGGTAGCCAAGTCGGTTTGTCTATAAAATAATTAATCTTCCCTCCATACTCATCCGATGATATCTTCTTCGTCCAGTGTCCGAATGACACGCTCGAGTAGTCCATCTCGCATAATTTTTCGAGACCACAAACAAGTTCGCGAACTGGCAGAAGTTCTCGACCCGAAAATTTCTGCTGAGTTTGGAAAACTCAACCGATTAGCTTAAGTCCGCGAACTTGTTTGTGGCTTAAGAGGTTATGATCTAAAGATGTGCTCTGAACATGAAACATTAATTATTAAGGAATGCTTTATGCAAACCGTGGCTATAATGTTCATGAGTCGATTCTAATCGAATCGAATCATCTTTGTTTCAATTGTGTCTTGTGTAGTTACATAAGATCTCATAGCAATTGAACAACTCTTAACTAGTTCATTTGAGTCAATTGGACTAGTTATGGTGAAGAAGAACATGATTAATATGAGATGCTAATATGTTTGACCTTTTGGGTTATCATGTTGAACCAACATACATGTACTCATTTGGGCATGGTTTTCACGAACCCAGTAAACGTGTACCTAAGTGTGTGTGACAAGCTATGTCTTTCGATCTAACGGTTGAGAGATATTGGCTTGAATCTAAATCAAGTTTTCATCTAACGGTGGATAGAGTTTGCTTTGTACCTAAGGCAAAACCCTGATTTGAAAAGCTATATAAAGGAGACATTTAGCTGGAGCAAACATTAATCCCCACACGTCTGTGTGTACTAGTGCGCTCACTAGAGTCGATCTCCATTAACCCTTGAGTTTCTTCTCTAAATTCGGGTTAACGACTTAAAGACTTCATTGGGATTGTGAAGCCATACCGACTACTTTTATCGTAGTTGTGTGATCTGATCTTGCATCTTCTATCGTACGAGTACAATCGATTGATTGGCTTGACATCGTGAGAGTTCTCTGATAGGCAAGATAAAAGAAGTCGTGAACATCTTCGTCTCACTGTTCGTGATTCCTTGACAAACCGCATGTGTAGTCAGAAAGGATTGTTGAGAGGTGATTGATTAATCTAGGCTGTTCTTCGGGAATATAAGATCGGATTATCAATTGGTTCCTGTTTACATTGATTCTTATCAAAAGACGGGACAAAACCTAGGGATTATCTATGGGAGACAGATTTATCCTTTTGATAGACTTGTCTGTGTGAGACAGATTCGTTTATTATCAAGTCTGTGATTTTGGGTTACAACAACTCTTTGTTGTGGGTGAGATCAGCAAAGGGAATCAAGTACGGTGTTCTGGCGGGATCAAAGGCGTAGGAGTACAACTGTACCTTGTATCAATGGGAGATTGGTAGGGGTTCAACTAGATCGGTCAGTTAGCTTGGAGTAGGCTAGTGTCCGTAGCGGCTTAATACGGTGTGTATTCAATCTGGACTAGGTCCGGGGTTTTTATGCATTTGCGGTTTCCTCGTTAACAAAACTTCTAGTGTACGTGTTATTTCTTTTTCCGTATTATATTTTATATAATTGAAATAATACAGGTTGTGTGTTAAGATCACCAACTTCTCTAATCTAACCTTTGGTTGTTGATTTTAGTTGTTTGATCCTCGGACATTGGTCTTTGGTACCGTCCAAGTTATCTCTCTTTGATAAAGACTCGCAGATTTATATTTGCTTGAGTAAAGATCAAATCGAGAGATTGATATGATAATTCCTTGAGATACTTTTTATCTAAATTGAGTCTGACTGTCTAATTGATTCTCTAGCAAAGTATTTCGGAGTTAGTCCATACAGATTGCTAAGCGAAATATTGGGTGGTATTGTTAGACCTCCGCTTTTTCAATTGGTATCAGAGCCGGCAAACACATTAAAGACCTCATCAGTCTGTGTTTATAGTGGTATGACTCTATGGACAAGAGTACTATCTCTGATAAACGCGTCACCAGTAATAAAGATTATCTCTCGTCTAAGTCTATTAAAGAGAAAAACTGTTCTATCTCGAATATAGAAAAACCTTGTGGTTTGGCGAGACAGACTAATAATGACATGTGTGTTCTTGATTACCCTTCAAAGGAGACCTTCTCTTCTAATGAAAGGGATACAACAGAAGATAGTAATTTAATTCTAAATCTTATTAGAATTCAAGCTGTTGAATTGGATCAGTTAAAACACCATGTGTAGTGATCTACACTACAAACAGCTCTAATTAGGGATTCAATTCACGGGATCTACTTGTGATATTGAGAAAGACCTCAAATAGGCAAAGAAATATAAAGTCTCGATAAAATTCTTCACACCTATCCATAGGTGAATACGGACCAATAAAAGGAACGAGAGGTTTTGGATCACACGTGCGGATACTCACATAAGAATTCACTAAAGACAACCCTAGAATTTATAAGGGCACCCATGACTATGACTAAGAAGGGATATGACAAATGCCGGCTCCTACAGAACATCCTTGTCCTCAAGGATGAACTTGGGAAAAGAAGATTTAATGGCAGCTACGTCTTCCCAGGATGTATCTCCTTCCGTTGTATGAGACCATTGTATCTCCACCTGTGGAATAGGTCGACGGCCTTTGAAAATGGTGCGAGAGTTGATAACCTTGACAGGCTTCACCTTAAACAAACCCTCCTTGTCAATGTTGGGCAATGATATCTGTGGTAGTAACCCTTGTCCAAGCTTTTGCTTAAGCTGTGAAACGTGAAAAATGGGGTGGATGCGGGAAGAAGCAGGCAGTTGAAGTCGATAGGCCACCGTTCCAATTTTCTCTAAAACCTTGTATGGACCAAAAATTTGGTGCCGACTTGAGATTCTTGCGTAGTTGGACAGACATTTGACGATACGGCTGCAGGCGTAAGTATACCCAATCCCTAACTGCAAAAACTCTCTCTGTTCTCCTCTTATCAGCCTGTTGCTTGATGCGGTGTTGAGAGTGGAGAAGATTCTGACGCAGGACTGTAGTCATTATTCCCCTTTGGTGTAGATAATCATCGACCACAGAGTGACGTATGCCACCGTCGATGGAGTCCAAACTGTGGAGGAGAGTAGCAGTATAGAGCTTGAAACGGCGTGAGTTTCAAACTAGTGTGGTAAGAGGTGTTGAACCACCACTCTGCCAAAGACAGCCAAGAAACCCACTTGGTTGGCTGTAGCTACACATACAACGTAAATACGATTCCAGGCAAGCATTGACACGCTCCGTTTGGCCGTCTGTTTGCGGATGGTACGAAGTGCTCATGTGAAGAGAAGTACCAACAGCCTGGAACAAGGCTTGCCAAAACCCACTAAGGAAAACGGCATCTCTATCGGATACAATGGTAAGGGGAATACCATGCGGCTTAAGGACCGTGTCGATGAAGAGTTTGGCTACAGTTTGTGCTGTGTAGGGATGACTTAAAGCAATGAAATGAGAGTATTTAGTGAAACGGTCAACGATTACCATAATGACATCGCGACCTTCAGATTTTGGCAACCCGGAGATGAAATCCATGCTGATGTGCTTCCAGGCTTGATCAGGAATGGGTAGAGGCTGGAGAAGACCCGCAGGTAACTTTTGCTCCACCTTATTTTGTTGGCAGACATCACAGTGGTGGACAAATTGGATTAAATCACGCTTCATACCCTGCCAATGAAAGTAAGTCTTGGCGCGTTGGTAGCCAGGGCTTGCATCCGGAGTGCCCTCAATGGCGGATGAGTGGACTGCTTTGCCATAACTTGTTGTCTAGTAGTCCCAAACTTGACCAATGTAAATTCTACCTCGAAAATTCAAAATGCCATTAGTAAGGGTATATCTGTATCATGCATGGAAGAGATAGTCAGTTTAGGAATCCAATAAACTGCTATGGGGTCATCTATATAGCTAGTGAGAATGTCTTCAAGCCATTTTGGTCATTCTTTGAGAGAGAATAACAATTTGCTCTAGAAAGAGCATCTCTACTCCGATTGTCGAACCCTTCTTGTAAGCAAGAGTGTAGTCGTACCCCAATAATTTAGTCATCCATTTCATTTGAAGAATTGTGTGCGAGTTGTTGATCTAGAAAAATCGAGGCTTTGATGATCCGTAAATATCGTAAAATGAGACCCTAATAAATACGATCTCCATTTGGTATCAGATAAGACAATTGCCAGCAACTCCTTTTCATAAGTGGATAAAGCTTGATATTGGATTCTCATACCCTTGCTGAAGAAGGCAATTGGTCTGCCACTCTGCATTAATACGGCTCCCACTCCTAGATTACTAGCATCAGTTTCAAGTTCAAACTCCTTAGTGAAATCTGGCAAAGTGAGAACAGGTGTAGAAGTAACTACTTTCTTTAGTTGTTCAAAAGCTAACTCGGCAGCATCCGTCCAAGCAAAGTTGCCTTTTTTGAGGAGCTCGGTAAGTGGTTTACAAATTAAACCGTAACCCTTAATAAATCTGCGATAGTAACCTGTCAAACCCAGAAATCCTCGTAAAGTTTTAAGTGTAGTTGGTCTAGGCCAATTTAACATACATTCGATTTTTGGGTCATTTGCTACCCCCTTGCTCTTGATTATGTGGCCTAGATACTCCATTTGTGGTTGGCCGAAGGAACACTTTCTGCGTTTAACAAACAAGGAATGTTTGTGCAAAATAGACAAAACGATATGCAAATATTTACAGTGAGTAGCCATGTATGTACTATAAATGAGTATATCATCGAAAAACACCAAGTTGAACTTTCTAAGGTATGGGCTAAAGATGTCATTCATCAATGAGTGAAAGGTAGCGAGGACCATTTGTAAGACCAAAGGGCATCACTCGAAATTGAAATGACCGTGGTGAGTACGAAAAGCAGTTTTAGCTATGTCATTTAAGTAAACCCTAATCGATGATAACCCGCTAGAAGATCAAGTTTGGTGAATATAGTAACGCCCGCCAATTCCAGCTAATAATTCTTTTATAATCGGGATAGGGTACTTATCTTTAATAGTGATAGCATTGACTTACAATAGTCGACACAGAACCGCCAGTAGTCTTTCTTCTTGACTAATATGATTGGTGAGGCAAAAGGGCTATGGTAAGGGCAGTATCGCCACGAATCCGGCATTTCTTGCACCGGTTGCTCAATCACTTCCTTTTGAACATATGGAACTCTGTAAGGGCGAAGATTTGGAGGGTAGCATTGGGAATCAGTTGATATGGTGGTCATGAGTTCTTTTAGGAGGTAGTGTGGTAGGTGTCCGAAAAATGGTAGGAAATTGCTCCAACTGCAAAGCAATGGGTGGTGCTATGATTTCGGGGTGAGTGTTGGCTTGAAGAGAAAAAATTGACCAATTAAACCTTGTGTGCCTTTTTGCGGTAGTCTCTTGAGAAGGAACCGGACATATGAGATAAGGTGGCTGCTTCGGGTAGGCCGAGCGGCTCAATTTCTGACCGACAGTCTTTGAAACTTAATCGGTAATTTCTTGAAGTCGAAGACCATAGGACTGAGTTCTCGCATCCAATCTACACCCGAGTACCATGTCATACCCCAGAGGTCTAGAATGTGCAAATCATGAGAAAATTGATGACCTTGCATACTCCAAGTGAATGCCGAACATTGTGCTTGGCTTAACAATTTGTTGCCATCGGCCATTTGCCACTTGCAAGGGTTGTGTAGAAGCGATCATACATCCACCGTTACTTGCAGACCATGGTATCTAAGAAGCTATGAGTGCTTTTGTCAATTAAAATGGTGAGCTCGTGTTGCTTGGCGAAGCCCTTGATTTTAATGGTTGTATGTGAAATGGACCCAGCCAAGGCATGTACCGAGATCTCCATGTCTTCTTGTAGTTCTTCGATAGTTGGAGTGGATCTGTCACTTGTGTCTGCCAGTGTGAAGGATCTTCATCATCCGCTATAATCATATACAATTGTTGTTTGTTACACTTATGTCCTCTAGAAAAGGCTCATGTGATCATAACACATGTGCCTTCTCTCGCTTTGCACGCATTTCGCATAAGTGAGTTTCTTCTGCTGACTGTAATTTTGGACTTGTTATTGGGCTAGTAACAATGGGGTTAGTAACTAGAGGAGAAAGTTTAGGAGGTTTGATAGGGGTAAGGAAAGGTTTGCTACCAGACGAAAACTTACTGAAGTATTTGGGTGGAGCCTTAGATGTTTTCTCTAGGATACATTCTTGCCTTACGGCTAAAAAATAGTGTTGTAGAGAAGTAGGAGAAAACATTTCTACCACTAGTTTGATATCCTCCTTTAGACCAGCGATAAAACTATGAATGAAGTAATCGTCGTTTAAGGAAGGATTCTTTGCTAACATTAAAGCTTTGAGTTCTTCAAATTTTTCTTGATAGTCCAAAACTGAATGAGTTTGATCTAATTTATTGAACTCACCTACAACATTATCATGGCCTATTTCTTGAAATCTAGTGCAAACATCAATAATGAAATCTTCCCAATATAAAATACCTTTTCCAATCTGATAATCCTGGAACCACACATCTGCTTTTCCTTCCAAGTACAGGGTTGCTAGATTCACCTTCTCCTCATCATTCATTTGGTGGAGAAAGAAGTATTTCTTGCATTTACGGACCCAAGCTCTTGGGTTCGTGCCATCAAAACGAGGAAAATCGATTTTAGGTCTCAGAACTAGAAAACTGACCTTCACCCATCGAGGATTAAGAAGTAGACGCTTGTTGAGGAATTCGTTGACGACCCGTAGAGGTGTTGGGAGTAACAGGTTCTCATTCTTCCCAAGTATGGTTAAGATTTTCATCGAGGAGTTTACCTGAGAATTCTTGATTCTTTGGAGAATCAATTTTAAGAAATCAGCTTGATCTTTAAGAGTAGCTTTCACCTCAGCGTTATCAGAGCGAAGCGACTGCATCTCATCACGGATTTCCTTCAATTCCAAACTCATATTCTTCTGAGATTCGTCCAATTTCTGTAACCTAGTACCATCTGCCATGATAATTTCCAAGGATAAACCCAATCTGATACCACTTGTAGTGATCTACACTACAAACAGCTCTAATTAGGGATTCAATTCACAGGATCTACACTGTGATATTGAGAAAGACCTCAAATAGGCAAAGAAACATAAAGTCTCGATAAAATTCTTCACACCTATCCATAGGTGAATACATACCAATAAAAGGAACGAGAGGTTTTGGCTCACACGTGCCAGATACTCACATAAGAATTCACTAAAGACAACCCTAGAATTTATAAGGGCACCCCTGACTATGACTAAGAAGGGATATGACACCATGTCAATGTTCTTCTTGGTACCGTAAGAGATTGCAAAGTCCATAGCATTGCTGAAGACCAGTCATCATGTTTAACTCTTGAGGCCAGCCTCAAAAAGGATGCCTTGGATATTGAACACCGGATGAATAAACTCTCTGTTCAAGGTTGTTCAAAGCAATCTAATATACCAAGAACTTCTGATGCTTTTTATTCGGAAGTAAAAACAAATGTTCTTAATGTTTCCACCAAACTTAGGACAATCTGTAAAAAGGGAAAATCCTCTGATGATAATATTAAGATAACATCCTCAAATCATTCCGATGATCAAAAGGTATGTCTTGTTTGTGAAAGCAAAAATTCTGTTAAAAAAAACGAGAAACTCTAAGTTGAATAAAAACTCTCTTGTTCAACTTCAACACACCCTAGATTTGATTCTCAAAGGTGTGACTGACATCCGTATGATTGAGCCAATTGGATTTCGTACATATCCCGTTGTTTATGGGTAAAAATCGTTTCTGCCGATTTCGGTAAATTCGGTAGGTGAGTGAGAAACTGGTTCAAACCCTAAACAAATATGCTTGCACGTGAGCACTTTATAGATTCGAGAGATCAATCTGTACAAGTTCGGCCTAAACCAAGAAATGGCCGTTCCAGGACTTGCTTCGGTCACAAAGTGGAGGAGAAGGGTTGATTTGGGGAGGGAAGCAAAGAAAGGTGTTGAGACCGAGAATATTGCGGGAGAGTAGTGTCTCGACTTGTATCAGAAAGTGGAAGCTTCGGAAGCTTGCAAGAGATGAAAGCTTTTTTGGAGAGCTTGCAAAGTTGCCTTTTCTGAGAGTGTAGTATTTTTTCTCCTGACCGAGACTTGTTGTCTGGTGGAAATAGGTAAGACCTATTTATACAAGTCGAGATTGAAACGTACCCTGGCCTCATGAAGGAAGAGAGTAAAGGGTGAAATAATGAGGAAATAATGGTGAAAACGTTTTCACCATTATTTCCTCATTTATTTGACCGCTTTATTCCTTTTCACGCTTTCTTAATGTGAGCGTAGTGTACGATGCATGCTGTGACCGCCAAACCAAAACCCTAAAGAAGCATCCCCCAGTTTGTGTCGATGTCTCGAGTGTTGGTTGCGTCTTGAGTGCAAGTGGCGCTGCTAGTGGCGCGTGTGGCATGTGCGGAATGCCTTGGTGGTAGGTTGCACGGTTTGCAAGTTAGTCTACCAGCGTGTGTGTTTGGCATGTGACAATGGCATGTGCGGAATGCCTTGGTGGTAGGTTGCACGGTTTGCAAGTTAGGTTACCAGCGTGTGTGTTTGGCATGTGCCAATGGCATGTGCGGAATGCCTTGGTGGTAGGTTGCACGGTTGCAAGTTAGGTTACCGGCGTGTGTGTTTGGCATGTGCCAATGGCATGTGCGGAATGCCTTGGTGGTAGGTTGCACGGTTTGCAAGTTAGGCTACCGAGCGTGTGTGTTTGGCATGTGCCAATGGCATGTGCGGAATGCCTTGGTGGTAGGTTGCACGGTTTGCAAGTTAGGCTACCGGCGTGTGTGTTTGGCATGTGCCAATGGCACGTACGGCCATGTTGACCTAGTTGCAAGTCTTGCAAGCCTAGGGCGCTATATTTGGCGTGGGCCAAAAGCATAGCGGCTTGGAAATATGGCCCGCGATACGTGTTGGCATGTGCCAATGGCACGTACGGCCATGTTGACCTAGTTGCAAGTCTTGCAAGCCTAGGGCGCTATATTTGGCGTGGGCCAAAGGCATAGCGGCTTGGAAATATGGCTGCGAGCACGTGTTGGCATGTGCCGGTGGCACGTACGGCCATGTTTACCTAGTTGCAAGTCTTGCAAGCCTAGGGCGCTATATTTGGCGTGGGCCAAAGGCATATCGGCTTGGAAATATGGCTTGCGATACGTGTTGGCATGTGCCGGTGGCACGTACGGCCATGTTGACCTAGTTGCAAGTCTTGCAAGCCTAGGGCGCTATATTTGGCGTGGGCCAAAGGCATAGCGGCTTGGAAATATGGCTGCGATACGCGTTGGCATGTGCCAATGGCACGTACGGCCATGTTGACCTAGTTGCAAGTCTTGCAAGCCTAGGGCGCTATATTTGGCGTGGGCCAAAGGCATAGCGGCTTGGAAATATGGCCTGCGATACGTGTTGGCATGTGCCAATGGCACGTACGGCCATGTTGACCTAGTTGCAAGTCTTGCAAGCCTAGGGCGCTATATTTGGCGTGGGCCAAAGGCATAGCGGCTTGGAAATATGGCCTGCGATACGTGTTGGCATGTGCCAATGGCACGTACGGCCATGTTGACCTAGTTGCAAGTCTTGCAAGCCTAGGGCGCTATATTTGGCGTGGGCCAAAGGCATAGCGGCTTGGAAATATGGCTGCGATACGTGTTGGCATGTGCCAATGGCACGTACGGCCATGTTGACCTAGTTGCAAGTCTTGCAAGCCTAGGGCGCTATATTTGGCGTGGGCCAAAGGCATAGCGGCTTGGAAATATGGCCTTGTTGCCATGGTGCGCGAGGTGCGGCTTGGTTTGGCATTGTTGCCATGGTGCGCGAGGTGCGGCTTGGTTTGGCATTGTTGCCATGGTGCGCGATATGCGGCTTGGTTTGGCATTGTTGCCATGGTGCGCGATATGCGGCTTGGTTTGGCATTGTTGCCATGGTGCGTAGTATGCGGCTTGGTTTGGCATTGTTGCCATGGTGCGCGAGATGCGGCTTGGTTTGGCATTGTTGCCATGGTGCGCGAGGTGCGGCTTGGTTTGGCATTGTTGCCATGGTGCGCTTGATGTGCGGCTTGGTTTTGGAATTAGGGTTACGTGTCGAAAACCCTAATCTGGTATTTTGAAAAAATACCCCTATTAATTATTTACACCTGAGTTAAATGCTCTTAGTTAATGTGTTGCGGGTAACACTAGGTCATGGGCTTTTACGATTTTACCCCTTGTTTAAAAACCACCATCAACATTAAGTCCCCGCTTAGCTCGGAACAGGGGGCTTTGTTGCGAGGTAAGCATAAGATGGTGACAAACTATCAACGACAAACCGTAAAGAGAATTGAGGAGGCTTGTCGACCTTTTATAAATAGGATTTGGAATCCTTGCCTCACGGTAGTTTTGCACAAATCGGGAGGTGGCACAATTGGTGGGGCCGGTGCGGCGGGCGACGTTGGGAAATTGGCGTGAGTTGGGAAACTAAGTGTGCTAGCTGGTGGGACTGGCGCAAGGTGTGGAAGCTGTGCGTGCTTTCAGGCGTGACTTGGGCGATGTTGGGAAATTGGCGTGAGTTGGGAAGGCGATTGTGCTAAATTTGGTGGGACCGACGTAAGGTAGGGAAGGTGTGCGTGCTTCTTGGCGACGTGACTTGATGGGATCGGTGTGAACAAGGAGGAGTAGGTGTTTCTACCGATAGCAAAGTTTCCTTATTTTGCCTTTCCTTCACGCGCGCGGCCGATTAGGGCATCGTTCATGCCAAAAAATCTGGAAGCGTTATGTCCCTCATTGCTTCCTTTCCTTTTTAAAGGTTCTCAGTATTCAAACCCAACGCATCGCATCATCTCCCTCGTTTGAGAAAGGTTCTTCTTGTTGAATTTCTCTCGGTATGTTTTCTTCTTCTTTGCGGACTGGGTCGTACACTTTACCGCTTGTTGTATAAATGGAAAATTTCCCTTTTGTGCGAGAGATATCCCTGTTGGAGCATGCGTCGGTGTTATAGACGAGGATGACCAAGTTGTTCCCCTTCCTTCGAATCCGTCCTTGTTGACTGCTGCAGACTTGGAGGACGCTTATTTAGGGATCTATCTTACGAAATGGGATGCAGCGAGAAGTCCCCGGTCATACTTCGGTTTGATATGATGGAATGTATGAACACGTGAATGTAACCTTCGCGTGATTTTGGAGTTTTAGGTGCACATGTACGGATTCATGTTGAGAAATTCCGTGGCTCGTAAAACCTCGATAGTGATGATGTTGAAATCGGTAATAACTTTGGTTGAGGGAGTGAAAGCATCTTACGTTGGTAGTCTCCATGCATGACCTACTTTCATTATATCGCCTTGAATCCCCCTCCACGGGATTTGATATAAGCCTATCGTACTCTTACGGATGTGACACTTTGGGATGCTCGAAATTACATGATGACATATTCGGATAGTGCGGGACTCGGGATCCTCCGCGGCCTCGTAAAGTGTTGAAGGCGTCTTCATATAGAGAGGTGATGATGTTCTTGCTTGCACCCTTGAAGAGTAGAGGACCTTGTTGTGGGTACGGATTTTTGGTGGGTTGTTCTTCGTAGCTTTGACGGTGAAGGGATCCCATGTATATCTTCCGTCCTCAAGTATGGTTTACGTGTTTCCATCCTTGTAGTAATTGCTTCTGCGGTGAAGCTACGGTGGGGAGTGTGGCGGCATGACCCTTTGCGGGAAGGAGTGGCGTTGAAGCGAACGTTGATGCGAAGCGTGGCCGAGAACGTTGATGTGTAGCTACTGCCACGAGAGAACGTTGATGTGTAGCTACTTACGGAGAGAACGTTGATGCGGAGCTATACGGAGAGAACGTTGAAACAACGTCTTGCAACTCTCGAGCCTTGACGGTTACCATTTTGAAGTCGGAGACAGCGTCACGTTTTCTGTCAAACTCGACATCCCTCAAGAGAACAGAGGTTAGGAGTCCCCAGTTCCATCTATCGATCGTGCTTCCTATGAGAGGTTGGGGTTTGGGAACGGCTTCCATGGATGGAAACGCTTTGCTTTCTGATGTAGTGCGGTTGAGGGGTGCAAATATGTCTTGACGCTACGCCTTGGAGAAACATAGAATCTCACACAACTTGTTTCATCATAGATCGTATGCGACTTTGTGGGCGAAGTTCCCATTGTGCGGGTCTTGACGAGGGAAGGGTCTCCGTGAACTCGGGAGAGTTATTGATTTCCCTTGCTTTCAATTTTGGAGAAGTCTTTTTGCTGATCTTCACGTGTGACGAAATTGGATTGCTTATCCCCTTCTACTGGTCGCTCAAGAGCAACGCGAGCCTCTTCATCTATAAACGCGTGTCCTGTTGAAGTATCTTTTGTCTTTTCATCAAATCAACAGCGCTACAAGGAGGTCGGCTTCTTAGGATCTTCCAATATCTTGCCACGATGGTGGAGTAGCGTCTCTACGGTGACGGTTGGAGCTGCCATGCTTGAAGAACCGTTGGGGTGGCGTAAGTGGCTGCAGTTCCGGTGATCGTAAGTGTATCGTGCGAGAGATGACACGGTTTTGATCACGAAGTGCTGGATCCATGGCGTTGTTTCGAAGGGCGAGGATGGTCTTTGGAAGGGCGCAAGATGTTAGCGCTGGAAGGATGCGGCTGTTAGCACGAGTGTGATATCTGCGCAGGCGGCATGCGCGTGCGGCATGTGTGCACGGCAAGCGCGTGGCAAGCGCCACAAAACGCTTCGGCAAGCGCTCGGCATGCGCGTCGGCAAGCGCGTCGGGTAAGCGCATCCAGGGAAACGCGTCACTTGGGTAGGCGCCTTGGATCGTCTTGGAATGGGCGCTGACTTGGATTTCGGTATGGTGTGGACCATTGGCTTGGCACGGTGTTGGCCTGGCGTGGCTTGGACTTGTTCCTGCGGGCCCAGTTGCCTCTTCCCATACGTAGCTCAAACGGAAATCCTTTCCTTATTCAAATTCAAAAAGTGTTATGCTTATGAAATGGGTTGGCTCCCCTTTTTACCTCGTATCTTTGTTATCACGTCATGGTGTTAGCGGTAGCGCGGTAGTGACAAAGTGAGCAAGCATATCCCAGCTATGTACTCCAGCGTTTCTCTTTCAATTTGTTTTATTATTTTCTTGTGCTGGTGTAAACCGTGGCCATAGGTATGCCTTTCATAAACTTGTGGAAATACTTCATCATAAATAATTCTTCAAATGTCACTGTAGTAACGTCCGCTAATAGTGACAGGTAATTGTTATTGTGCAAAGTAGGTATGTACGGGTAGGTGAATTTTTTTTTTTGAAAGGCAAACAAAGCGCTGGTTTATGGTTTTTGTCTTCTGGATTTCTTGGGTTGATAGATAAATGTTAGCTTTTGAGGATATTGGATTATTTGGGATGAATGGTTTTGATAAAATGACTCTGATTATGTTTTGGGAAAGGAATATTGCTTTTATGAAAGTGTGGGCTAGCAATAGGCACAATACTCAGTAGTATGACGGTTTTACTAAGAGCCTAAAAACAGATCGTATGTCTTGATGTTTACAAATTTACTCACTTGCAAACACGCCTCTCTCCAAGTAAAAGGCGGCTTTTTCTTTGGTAGCAAGGCGGCTTTCTTTGGTAGCATCGCGATTAGTCCCCAATTGCCGGTAACGTCTTGCCGAGTCCCAGTTTTCTCGTGTAGTTTTTGCAACTCGGTAACAAGGTCGTTCTGGTAGTTGAGTCGGATCGAGTCGCCTTCCCCTACCATCTTGACATCTGGGTCGAAGAACGAGATCGACGATCGACATTGTAGCCGATAGATCAATCCTCCCACCGTGATCGCCAATTGTTTATGGGTAAAATCGTTTACGCCGATTTCGGTAAATTCGGTAGGTGAGTGAGAAGCTGGTTCAAACCCTAAACAAATGTCTTGCACGTGAGCACTTTATAGATTCGAGAGATCAATCTGCACAAGTCCGGCCTAAACCAAGAAATGGTCGTTCCGGACTTGCTTGGTCACAAAGTGGAGGAGAAGGGTTGATTTGGGGAGGGAAGTAAAGAAAGGTGTTGAGACCAGAATAGTGCAGGAGAGTAGTGTCTCGACTTGTATCGAGGAAAGTGGAAGCCGGAAGCTTGCAAGAGATGAAAGCTTTTTGGAGAGCTTGCAAAGTTGCCTTTTACGAGAGTGTAGTATTTTTTCTCCGACCGAGACTTGTTGTACCGGTGGAAATAGGTAAGACCTATTTATACAAGTCGAGATTGAAACGTACCCTGGCCTCATGAAGGAAGAGAGTAAAGGGTGAAATAATGGGAGGAGGTGGTAACCGCATGGTGTTAATGGGTGAAAACGTTTTCACCATTATTTCCTCATTTATTTGACCGCTTTATTCCTTTTCACGCTTTCTTAATGTGAGCGTAGTGTCTGCTGCATCTTTGTGACCACCAAACCAAAACCCTAAAGAAGCATCCCCAGTTTGTGTCGATGTCTCGAGTGTTGGTTGCATCTTGAGTGCAAGTGGCGCTGCTTGTGGGGCGTGTGGCATGTGCCAATGGCATGTGCGGAATGCCTTGGTGGTAGGTTGCACGGTTTGCAAGTTAGGCTACCGGGGTGTGTGTTTGGCATGTGCCAATGGCATGTGCGGAATGCCTTGGTGGTAGGTTGCACGGTTTGCAAGTTAGGTTACCAGCGTGTGTGTTTGGCATGTGCCAATGGCATGTGCGGAATGCCTTGGTGGTAGGTTGCACGGTTTGCAAGTTAGGTTACCAGCGTGTGTGTTTCGCATGTGCCAATGGCATGTGCGGAATGCCTTGGTGGTAGGTTGCACGGTTTGCAAGTTAGGCTACCAGCGTGTGTGTTTGGCATGTGCCAATGGCATGTGCGGAATGCCTTGGTGGTAGGTTGCACGGTTTGCAAGTTAGGCTACCAGCGTGTGTGTTTGGCATGTGCCAATGGCATGTACGGCCATGTTGACCTAGTTGCAAGTCTTGCAAGCCTAGGGAGCTATATTTGGCGTGGGACAAAGGCATAGCGGCTTGGAAATATGGCCCGCGATACGTGTTGGCATGTGCCAATGGCACGTACGGCCATGTTGACCTAGTTGCAAGTCTTGCAAGCCTAGGGCGCTATATTTGGCGTGGGCCAAAGGCATAGCGGCTTGGAAATATGGCCTGCGATACGTGTTGGCATGTGCCAGTGGCACGTACGGCCATGTTGACCTAGTTGCAAGTCTTGCAAGCCTAGGGCGCTATATTTGGCGTGGGCCAAAGGCATAGCGGCTTGGAAATATGGCCTGCGATACGTGTTGGCATGTGCCAATGGCACGTACGGCCATGTTGACCTAGTTGCAAGTCTTGCAAGCCTAGGGCGCTATATTTGGCGTGGGCCAAAGGCATAGCGGCTTGGAAATATGGCCTGCGATACGCGTTGGCATGTGCCAATGGCACGTACGGCCATGTTGACCTAGTTGCAAGTCTTGCAAGCCTAGGGCGCTATATTTGGCGTGGGCCAAAGGCATGCATGACTTGGAAATATGGCTGCGATACGCGTTGGCATGTGCCAATGGCACGTACGGCCATGTTGACCTAGTTGCAAGTCTTGCAAGCCTAGGGCGCTATATTTGGCGTGGGCCAAGGCATAGCGGCTTGGAAATATGGCTGCGATACGTGTTGGCATGTGCCAATGGCACGTACGGCCATGTTGACCTAGTTGCAAGTCTTGCAAGCCTAGGGCGCTATATTTGGCGTGGGCCAAAGGCATAGCGGCTTGGAAATATGGCCTGCGATACGTGTTGGCATGTGCCAATGGCACTTACGGCCATGTTGACCTAGTTGCAAGTCTTGCAAGCCTAGGGCGCTATATTTGGCGTGGGCCAAAGGTATAGCGGCTTGGAAATATGGCCTGCGATACGTGTTGGCATGTGCCAATGGCACGTACGGCCATGTTGACCTAGTTGCAAGTCTTGCAAACCTAGGGCGCTATATTTGGCGTGGGCCAAAGGCATAGCGGCTTGGAAATATGGCTGCGATACGTGTTGGCATGTGCCAATGGCACGTACGGCCATGTTGACCTAGTTGCAAGTCTTGCAAGCCTAGGGCGCTATATTTGGCGTGGGCCAAAGGCATATTGGCTTGGAAATATGGCCTGCGATACGTGTTGGCATGTGCCAATGGCACGTACGGCCATGTTGACCTAGTTGCAAGTCTTGCAAGCCTAGGGGCGCTATATTTGGCGTGGGCCAAAGGCATAGCGGCTTGGAAATATGGCCTTGTTGCCATGGTGCGCGAGGGTGCGGCTTGGTTTGGCATTGTTGCCATGGTGCGCAGTGCGGCTTTTGGTTTGGCATTGTTGCCATGGTGCGCATATGCGGCTTGGTTTGGCATTGTTGCCATGGTGCGCGTGGTGCGGCTTGGTTTGGCATTGTTGCCATGGTCTGTGTATGCTACCAGGAAAGTCAGTACAGTGAGTTCCTCCAATGTTCTAAGGATGAATAGACGTCTTAATAAACATCATTTCAAGGAGGTTCAATGTACGGTCTCTAAAAGCAACATTGTTCCTGCTGAGAAAGTCATCCCAGAAGAAAGGAAAATTGATGAGATGAGAAAAGATATCAAGGAGATAACAAAGAGCTGGTCAACAGATTATCTTCTTCCTCATGTCAAGACACTTCTGGTAAGAATTCTAACTATGTCTCTTATTTTGATGACAGTAAATTTTATGATAATTTCTCATGTCAAAAAGGATCCCTCTCTAAGACTAAGAGGAAAAACAAACTTAACCAAAAACACAAAACTCTTAATGAGCTTGTGGCTCGTACTTGTGTTAATTAATCACAAGGTTCGAGAACTTTCTCATAAAAAACCCTGTTGAGTAAGTTGTGTTAAAAACATGTATACTTGTTGCTTGCATTTATTAAGTTAAGTTATTTTCTTATCATTCATAGCTAAACTTATGTTTATAGATTCTCCAATATCAAGTATTGGTTAAGTCAAAAGAATGTGTTGCATAGAGTCTTATTTTGTTTAGGTCATGTTTTCAAATGCTTTAGGGACTTTATTTTTAATGAGGTATTTTTGATGTTGAACGGATATTGTTCTGACCCGAGTCAACGTTTTATTGAAACCCTAAATGGTCGTTCCCAAGTTTAAATATCCAACTTCTTAGGGTTACAAGTCACGTACGCGCACTCCTGGTTGTTTTCGGATTTTCAAGAATGTCTTCCTCCTCTTCTTGCTATGGTGGTTTTGTAAAAGGATTTCTTGACAAAGGTGTTGAGGTTGATTCCAAGAGGAAGAGAACACTTGTAGATGAAGATCATCCCAATGCTTCATGTTTCTTTGCCTATACTCATGAAGATGCTGAAAAGGATGATATGATATCTGCTGAAGTTGTTCATGACTTTCTTAAGTACTTTGGGGAAGCAAAACAACAGATTGTTGATTCTCTTAAGGGCCTTGATATGATGGAAAATGAGTTGGAAAAGGTTGTGTCTAACCTTGGTCTCATAAAATCTCAAATCAAGGATCTTCGAAAAGAGAATCATCTCTCCGTGGTTACTGAGAAGGTTGTCGACTACAAGCTTGAAGACTTCTTGTCTCGTATGGATTCTAATCCTCATGTGTCCCTGTTTGCTGTTGAGGATACATCCGCTTCGGAATCCATTTAGCTTGTCATGTTTAGATACCTAGTATGTCTTCTTTTTGGTTTAGATGGAAGAATAACTAGTATTTTGAATAGAGACGATTGTGAGTACACATAGCTATCTTTTGTTTCATTCTCATGTTATTTTAGGTTTATTATTTAAATTCTAAAAATATTTGGAGGATGATTGTTATTGCAGTATTTTCTTGGATTGTTATATTGCAATATTTTTTATGGGATATGTATTGTTTACGTCCGTGAACCTGAAGGTCCCATATTGTTGTCAAAAGTAAAGTCGTTCATGAATTGGTATTCGTATTGATGAAAGGACGAATGGACTTTTGACATTTACAAAAGTTAAGCCTATGCAATCATATATTTGATGGAAAATAGGTTAAAATCTTTTGTGCTACAAGGATAAAGTCTATTATGTTGTTATGCATATAATGATGCAAAGATAGAATAGGTCCTTGTATGTTATCCACGGTATTGATCTTCATTGATCCATTTTTATGTTTTACCGTGAAGGCTCCGTTGTGTATCTTATGTTGAGCACCTTACAACTAAGTCGATTAACCTTGGCTTTGTTGGTTGTTCCATAAGATGCTATATTTCGAGCATTATGAACTAAATTAATCATCCTTGGTTATTTAGTTTGTACTCCATAAGCCTTCTTTCTTGTGTTGAGTACATGTACAGTTAAGATGGTCATGTTCTATGATAATCTTAATCGGGGTTCCGTAATCTCTTTTATGTTGAGCCCAAAATAATTAAATTGATTACTTCGGTGATTAATTTGGTTGTTTGCTTTTCGATAGATTAATTATAGGTTCTCTTGTAATTAATCTAGTTGTGTTTTCATATATTCCACAATTCTTTGTGTTGAGTATATGAATGGCTACACTATCATGTTCTATTGGTTAATGTAGTCGTGTATGCCGTAAGGTTTTCCTTATGTTGAGTACTTGAACGATTTTTGTTAGTCACCTCCATATGATTAACTTAGTCGTAGCCTGTTGCTCCATGAGTTTACTTGTGTTGAGCACTTTCAATTAAATTGATCACTTTTGTGGTTTTGATTTAATTGCGTATTCCAATTAAAATATTCATGGGTTTACTTGTGAGTATTTTGATTGAGTTTTGGATATAAAAAATCATTCACATGTTTTTTGGTGTCCAAATAAAAATCCTTCTTTTCCTTCGAAATTAAGGTCGCTCTTGTTGTTCCTTTGGGAATGACATCTAATGGGGGGGAGTTCTTTTGAACTTGTGCTTAATGGTAATATCTTGCGGGGAGTGCGGCTGTGGAATTTTAAAGGGGTTATCTTGTGTCTTAAAACTCCTTGATGAATGCTGTTAGCTTTGGCTATAAGATTGCATCTAAATTAAGTTGATGTGTATTCTTCTTTTGGTCTTGAAATGTCTCTTGTGGAAATTTCATTATGAACCCATTCTTGTACCTTTGCCAATTTTATTGACAAAAAGGGGGAGAAATATTGTAGGTCACACTACAAATACATATGGTTTTCGGATCATTGTGTAAGGGGGAGTGGTTTCCATGATCGAGATGGAGTATTGACTAAGGGGGGGTGATACATATCACCATAGTATTGTTGTTAAAGTCGTGATGCAATTGGACTTTGATGTTCATAATAATACTATGACACTTTTTAATAATGATCGAGAATCTCGATTTCTCTCATTGTTATAGCTACGGATCTTCAACAACGGTGATACTAAACTTACAACCTTTGGGATCATTGGAGTACTTGGAAGGACAAAGATTTCAAGGAACGTTGAAGATTAGACTATGGAATAGGAGCCACTAAAGTTTATCTTTTTTTGTATTCCATATGTATTAATAGTTTTGTCACTAAAATTGACAAAGGGGGAGATTGTTAGAGCATAGCTCGGTCAACCTCGCATGCGTTGCTATATCAAGCATGTTTGTCAATGTTAGTGATCAAAACTATAAGTCTTGATTTCTAGCCTATTAGCTAAGTCTCGGACTAGGATAGGAAAAGTGTAGTTGAGCTCAAGGACTTCATGGCGATTCAACGACAACGACGAAGACACCAAGGAACCGTGGAACTTCATCAACAAAAAGGTATGTGAAGACTTGAACTTATCTATCACTCAAAAGTATATATATTCTTCTCCTACTTCTTATGAGACAAAAGTCGTATGCTATATAGACTAGATCATACACACTTGATATTTCGAGTTGAGTATTCATTGCTTATCTTTTACTCGAAATCGTGTGTTGGTAAAGCGTTTCGCTTTGATCAAGTTTATCTTCACCTAGTGACGAAAGTCATGAAAAGTTTCAATCACTTTGAGAATTGCTCTGACGTGAATCGGCATGTGAATAACGGCTACATAGCGTCCTCTGAGAATGTCGCTATGATTGAAATGAGAGTTTAGATCATATAACCATGTATTCCTTGAAACGAAGTTTTCGAACTTTGTTGATCAAGAGAAATCGGTAGGATTGTGGAATTGGCTTGCCAAGTCCGCAAACTGACGGAAGTTCTAGACCAAGAATTTCTGCTGGGATTTCCAAAACTCGTTTGTGTGCTAAGTCTGCGAACCTAGTCCGCGAACTGGCGGAAGTTCTCAACCCGTGAATTTCTGCTGAGTTTGGAAAACTCAACCGATTAGCTTAAGTCCGCGAACTTGTTTGTGGCTTAAGAGGTTATGATCTAAAGATGTGCTCTGAACATGAAACATTAATTATTAAGGAATGCTTTATGCAAACCGTGGCTATAATGTTCATGAGTCGATTCTAATCGAATCGAATCATCTTTGTTTCAATTGTGTCTTGTGTAGTTACATAAGATCTCATAGCAATTGAACAACTCTTAACTAGTTCATTTGAGTCAATTGGACTAGTTATGGTGAAGAAGAACATGATTAATATGAGATGCTCATATGTTTGACCTTTTGGGTTATCATGTTGAACCAACATACACGTACTCGTTTGGGCATGGTTTTCACGAACCCAGTAAACGTGTACCTAAGTGTGTGTGACAAGCTATGTCTTTCGATCTAACGGTTGAGAGATATTGGCTTGAATCTAAATCAGGTTTTCATCTAACGGTGGATAGAGTTTGCTTTGTACCTAAGGCAAAACCCTAATTTGAAAAGCTATATAAAGGAGACATCTAGCTGGAGCAAAAATTAATCCCCACACGTCTGTGTGATACTAGTGCGCTTGCTAGAGTCGATCTCCTTAACCCTTGAGTTTCTTCTCTAAATTCGGGATAACGACTTAAAGACTTCATTGGGATTGTGAAGCCAGACCGATACTACTTTTATCGTAGTTGTGTGATCTGATCTTGCATCTTCTATCATACGAGTACAATCGATTGATTGGATTGAGATCGTGAGAGTTCTCCGATAGGCAAGATAAAAGAAGTCGCGAACATCTTCGTCTCACTGTTCGTGATTCCTTGACAAACCGCCTGTGTAGTCAGGAAGGATTGTTGAGAGGTGATTGATTAATCTAGGATGTTCTTTAGGAATATAAGATCGGATTATCAATTGGTTCCTGTTCACCTTAATTCTTATCAAAAGACGGAACAAAACCTAGGGTTTATCTGTGGGAGACAGATTTATCCTTTTGATAGACTTTTCTGTGTGAGACGGATTCGTTTATTATCAAGTCTGTGATTTTGGGTTGCAGCAACTCTTTGTTGTGGGTGAGATCAGCAAAGGGAATCAAGTACGCAGTGTCCTGCTGGGATCAGAGGCGTAGGAGTACAACTGTACCTTGTATCAGTGGGAGATTGGTAGGGGTTCAACTATAGATCAGTCCGAAGTTAGCTTAGAGTAGGCTAGTGTATGTAACGGCTTAATACAATGTGTATTTAATCTGGACTAGGTCCCGGGTTTTTTTTTTTGCATTTGCGGTTTCCTCGTTAACAAAACTTCTGGTGTCTGTGTTATTTCTTTTCCGCATTATATTTTATATAATTGAAATAATACAGGTTGTGCGTTAAGATCATCAACTTCTCTAATCCAACCTTTGGTTGTTGTTGATTGTAGTTGATTGATCCTTGGACATTGGTCTTTGGTACCTTCCAAGTTATCTCTCTTTGATAAAGACTCGCATATTTCTATTTGCTTGAGTAAAGATCAAATCGAGAGATTGAGATGATAACTCCTTTATCTAGATTGAGTCTGACTGTCTAGTTGATTCTCTAGCAAAGTATTTCAGAGTTAGTCCATACAGATTGCTAAGCGAAATATTGGGTGGTGTTGTTAGAACCCCGCTTTTTCAGTCCTCACTTTCACTTGATGAGGAAGAGGAACTTTCTTTTGCAGAATAATAAGCCAGAATGCAATGTTCTTAAGAATATTTTTTTTTCTTTTTAATTGTTGTTATATAGTACAAGTTTAGGTTTTATTTACTTCACCTTCCAATCTCTCTCGAAGCCTCGTGAAGATAGCCTCTCCTCACCCAAGGTAATCACGGGGCCTTCCGATGTTATGCTCTTTAGCCTTGTAACTAGCAAGGGATGCTGCAACCATCCGCTCACTGCATTTGTTGCATTTCACCAACTTATTTGTCCCACCTATACCAAACAAAGATATGAACACAAATCTCGATCAAAAAGAAACCAAAAAAAAAAAATGAATACAGATAGTGAATGATTAACAAGTCATGTCACATCAAAAACAATGAAATAATTTAGATGAAAATAAAAAAATAATGTTAAGTCAGTTCTTAACAACTAATGAGCATAGATTCCAAAAAGGAAATCAACAACTAATGAGCAGAGATTAATATTATGAAAAACCCTAATTATTATTTTTTTACACATAACTTGACCAATCATATTGAGAATAACAAGTGGTAAATCAAAAACAACATAGAAGATAAGAACTAATTACTTTATAGATCAATAACAACGTACTAGTAAAAAAAGAAATCAAAACATGAAACTAGTGTAAGTAATGTTAAATCTGTGGGATATTGTAACCATATTTAAAGGAAAAAACTATTATGAAACCTTAACTTTTCTTTTTATAACGACCAATCATTTTCCAGATATAACCCCTAGATTGTACCAACAACAACCAACAGTGATATGACAGAAAAAAAAAAAATCTTTGAATTAACCAAATCTTTGAACTAACCAACATTACATGCTGCATTATCACTTCCATCATCTTAAAGGAAAATCCCGGCCACAACAGTTTTTTTTTTTTTTTTTGATTCCCTGTACTGCCACGTAAGCGGACAGCTCATCAGGGAGGAGAGTAGGGAGCATTAAAGCTCGTTGAATAGCATTGCCGAATAATACATGTTATATAATAATAATATTTTTTTTGGTAAACTGAAATTTAATTCAGAATAAAACTTAATTAACCTGATGAGGAGTATTTCTTTTCCTCTTGTAAAAAAAAATGGTATGCAATATATATATATAAATATTCAGCTCCTGTATTATTCTACTCATTTTTTTTCTTCAGTTACCTGGTGATTCATCGATTTGATCAGAAAGCATAATATTGTTTGTTCCCACCTCAGAAGAGTCCTCACTTTCTCACTTGATGAGGAAGAGGAACTTTCTTCTGCGGAATAATAAGCCAGAATGCAATGTTCTTAAGAATAATTTTTTTTTCAATTGTTGTTATATAGTACAAGTTTAGGTTTTATTTACTTCACCTTCCAATCTCTCGAAGTCCCGTGAAGATAGACTCTCTTCGCCCAAGGTAATCATGGGGCCTTCCGATGTTATGCTCTTTAGCCTTGTGACTGGCAAGGGATGCTACAACCATCCGCTCAATGCATTTGTTGCATTTCACCAACTTATTTGTTCCGCCTATACCAAACAAAGATATGAACACAGATCTCGATCAAAAAGAAACTAAAAAAAATATAGGAATACGGATAGTGAAAAATAAGTCATGTCACATCAGAAACAATGAAATAATTTAAATGAAAATGAAAATAAAAAAATAGTTTTTTTTTTTTTTTTTTTTTTTTTAAGAGTAAAAGATAGTTTTAAGACAGTTCTTAACAACTAATGAGCAGAGATTCCAAAAAGGAAATCAACAACTAATGAGTGGAGATTAATATTATTCTTGAGCAGAGATTAATATTATGAAAACCCTAATTATTATTATTTGACACATAACTTGACCAATCATTTTGAGAATAACAAGAGGTAAATCAAAAACAACAACACATAAGATAAGAACTAATTACTTTCTATATCAATAACAACGTATTAGTAAAAAAATAAATCAAAACATGAAAGTAGTGTAAGTAATGTTAAATCAGTGGAATATTGTAACCATATTTAAAGGAAAAACTATTATGAAACCCTAAATTTTCATTTTATACCGACCAATCATTCTCCAGATATAACCCCTAGAGCGTATCAACAACAACCAACAGTGATATGACATAAAATAAAATAAAAATAAGTACACTGTGATAGAAAATAAAACGTTCGAGAAATCTAAAATTAGTATAAATAATGTCAAATCAAAACGAAAATCAAAGATAGTGTCAAATCATTCAATGCTAACTACCATGGGAGATTTCAAAAAACGAAAAGAAAAGAAGAAATCGAAATTGTGCTGCAAAGTAGTTTTGAGTTAACGACAGTAGGATGAAGATATAACAAAATAAATACTATATACATACACAGATCTGATATTACATACTAAAATCAACGAAAGATGCAAAAAAAAAAAAAAAAACACAAACAAATGTTTTAGATCCAAGAAAAAAAAGTTCAACACTACCTTCAAGAGATTAGTTATCAAACAAAGAATTTACCTACTGCCGTTGGAATTGATTAAACGAATCAACTCTGAAGTATGAACACTAGTAGAAGTAATAAAGAACACTGGACTGGAGGGCAGCAGATCCTCTGTACCCGTAGAGCGCATGTCCCTCTGTCCCAGCCTATCAACGGATGCCACATATCCCACATATTGACGTCGTTAAATTTTCCATCAATCACCTAAATTTTGAAAGTAATCCGAACGAATAAGTTTTCTTCATAAAAAAGAAGAAGAAACTCGTTCATTGACAATGGAAGAACTATCAAATCTCAAGTTTACAAATATCTGTATGAAATCCCCCATGAAGTTATGTAAAAGATTCAATATAAGTGCAATTAAAAGCACAAGCTAAATAAATGGAAGAACCATGATTCATCAACTGAATTAATCCAAAGAATAGCTACTACAGACTTTTTTTAATTTGTAGGTTCACCTGTGAGTTTTGATTTTATTAACAAAGGTCAAGTATCATTTTGTTGTTTGTTCATCTCTCCTTGATTGATTTTATTAAATTGCACAAGTTCATGGTCGTTCATTTTGTATACATAAATAATTTTTTCCATTCGCAAGGCCTTGTACAAATTAAAAGTTGTGGGTGGGTTTGCTTGTGTTGTGTTTTATGAACATAATTTATGAAGTTAATTTCTAAATCTTCATATTGGGAAAATAGAGAGAATGACGCGAAGACATATCTTAATTTCTTTTCTTTTTAATCAATAAATAATAATTACTAGTTATTACGCGAATAAACTCCAGTTAACTATCAATTAAATAATAAAGACACATGGCATTTGTTGATAGGCTGGGACAGACGGACATGCCCTCTACGCGTACAGAGGATTTGCTACCGGACTGGAGGCTGATTTTTTCTATTTTTTTTCCTAGGAACTCATTATTTATTGAGGACGGATCCCTTGATAGGGGCATATTTGACATGGTTTGACAGGTTTATGCTGATTGTTGGATGATGATATAAGGACGGTTTAGATTATTACAGTATAATATGGATAATTCGGATGATATCATGACCCGATATGGATATTTGACTTTGCTTCCATCTTCATCCTCTGATTCTGCTAATACATATTTTAACATTTTCTTTCACATACTAAACATAGAAATCCATCAGAAGCTTCTAAAGAAGATAGGAATCGGAGAACAAATAAATCGAAAAACGAAAAAAATAGTAATTGAAAAAAGAACAAGAAGATGATATTATACTGATTTAACAATCAAACCAAAGAAAATCTCTAAGGTTGTTACTAATTAATATCAATTTTTACAGGGGTATAGGTGTTGATTTAGAAAAAGGAAAACTAGGGTTAAAAGTACCACATCTACGAAGTAACCGGAAGAAAGAACCCAAACTGGATTCTGAAAGATGAAGAGAAGTAGTCCAATTTTAATTATTGGGTATAAGACTTCGGATGAGGCAGACATGGATGAAGCCTTAATTTGTTACCAGATTTGATTAATTGATTTACTATTTAAACTTAAGTTTTTCTACTGTTTGTTGGCTTGTAACATGAGCGAAAAACATCAATCTACGATCATACAAGCTAAATGATGAACCTCAAAAACATTTGAAGATGAAGATAACAATGAAGATCGAAAAGAAAGGGAATTAAAAGGAAGGAGCGATGAAGCAAAAAAAATCTGAACATCTGTTACTATTACGGGTCACAGTTTAACCCAAATAATCATATTATTTTGTATATATCTAAACCATCCGTAGAGCATCATCTAACGGCCAATGATAGACTGTTAAACCTTGTCAAAATGTCCCCTGTCAACGGATCCGTCCTCTTAATAAGAAGTTGGTGATTATAAAGGGGTCAACCATCATACGGTTAAAAAAATGATTTTGACTAAAGCTGAAAAGTTTTCACCGTCGAACTCTATTCATCCAAGAGTTGCCCATTCAGATGAGGTGCCACTCGGCTCACCAACCCAAGCTGATAATAAATTGTATTGCACTCAAAACTTACATATGGCCCACCAAGCTGAGCCGATAGCAACCATATATCTTGACGAAGGAAACAAAATATTTTACTTCGTGAAATTCTTTCTTATTATGTGTCCCCCTATTCTTTGTTACAATGAAAGTTCTTAGTTTTTTTTCTTCTTTCCAATATCATCTAATTATCATCTATAAGTTGAATATATTCGATTGTGGTGTATGTTGTTTTAGTAAGAGTTAGTCTTGATTCTAAATGTGATTTGACAAGGAATTTTGCTGACATACTAACAGTAAACACTAAGCATAGCTCCATTTTAAACCGCTTAGAGAATCTGACGTGAATCGAACACTCAACCTTCAAGTCAGACGCGCTACCAATGCGCCACAGATTTATATTGGATTCGGGCATTTGTGAAGCAGCATATATAAGTAAGACTTGATACAATGTTTTACCTCTATTAGGAAAAAGATATGAATGATATAAAACTGCCTTGAGATATTAACCGACCCACTTTGGGATTCACCATCTTGGCTCATCTCTTGAATGACCAAGGAAGCAAGCACCTGACTCTTTCATAGACAAATTTGTTTAGAAATTAAGCAACCATCCAATTTAGACTTCAATCATGTCAGACAAAAAGAATTCCTCAAAAGATGGAAGGAAAACAATAATGGAATACGTTTTTTTGCTAACCAACGTATCCTTGAACAACCTAGTGCAACAAGAGATGCCATAGAATTGTTTTCAAGATCCATCGCTTCCAAGTATCTAGCTGATAGAGCAAGAACATTCTTTAATGCTCCTGCAATTTCTCTCATGTAAGACTACTGGAATATAGCAGTTATGAAATATGAACATTCTTTGAGTGCCATAGAAAACAGAAACATTTGTGGCACATTTAAGACCTCATATCGAATGTGTGTTTAAGAACTCATATCTGAATATCGAGTGTGCAAGCGAAAATACGAAATGACTTGAGCGCCTCTACCAAATGAACACAAAGTCAACGGAAAAAATAAATAATTAGTGATGCTACCATCACTTCAACATCAAATAGAGAAGTACAATACTAGGACTCTCCACCAAAATAAACGTTAGGCGGAAAAGGATTACCTCAAGAATTTGGTCACACATACACACACAGAGAACATAACCTAAATATTTATTTTTCATTCTACAAGAAAAGCCTAATCAAGATTTCTCAACATCAGATTCAGTATCCATTGACTTCATCACTGTTATCGATTATGCACATTTGAGATTTCGAGATGAGTTTAACTCGCTTACATATTTCTCGAAATATGTGTCAGTAAGCTTTCGCTTCAACCAAGTTCATCTTATATTCTTGACGAAAGTCAAAAGATGATCATGTGAAAATCGCCGAGTATCATCTTACATGGATTCTGTGAAACAATCATTTGATGTAGACTTGGAATGTTTTGTTATGATTATTTCAATATCTTGAAAAATTGCTTTGATGCTAATAGTGTGTGAAAAAATATATTGTCATCCTCTAAGAAAGTTTCAACGATCGAAATAGAGTTTAGAACTATTGGATTATGAACATAGTATGCATTCTTGCATGTATGTGATCCATGACAAGAACAATAGTATGCATACCCGTATGCGTACTTGTAGTTGTGGAATTCCGGGTACCAAGTAAACATACCGGTACACGTACTTGTGTAAGGTATAGGTTCGAGAATTTCTATTGGGTTTTGGAAGTGTACTGAGGTATGAGAACCTGTTCGCATACTGGCGAACCCAAAGTCAGGCCGACTACTTAGGTATGCGTACACGTATGCATACTTGAGTGGTTAAAGTTCTAAAATCGGTATGCCCATGAACTAATACATTTATATATTAAGAAATGCATTCTTTGCAAACAGTGGCTATAATTTTCATGAATTGATTCGAGTGAATCAAACCAATTTTGCTTCTCTTGTGTTCTTGTATACTTCTATGAGAATATAGCAATTGAACAACTCTAAAACTAGTTTCATTTGAGTCATTTGAACTAGTTGTGGTTAAGATGAATAAGGTTGATATGAGAGTGCTCATATAGCTAACCTCGGTTAACTACTGTTGAGCCAACATAGTGTACATGTTTAGGTACGATTACTTAAACCTAAATGAGGGTACATTTCATTTGTGTATAACAAGATAAGTTCTACCTACCGGTTCAAATATATTAGCTTGAGTCTAATCAGGTTTTCATCTAACGGTGAATATCGAATGCTTTGTTACCAAGGTAACTTAGATTGCAAACCCTGATTTGAAAACTAACCTTAGGTTTTTCACGAAACCCTGTAGGTTAACGACTTAAAGACTTCATTAGGATTGTGAAGCCAGACCCAACTATTTTCTCTGTAGTTGCGTGTTCTGATCTAACTTCTACTATCATGATTGAGTATTATCTTTGCTAAGATTTGCTTGAGATTTATCTCCGATATGTAAGATTAAAAGTAATCACAAACATCTTTGTCTCATCATTTGTGATTCCAAAATATCTTGTTTCGCTACCATAAGATTAAGATTACTATGAGGTGACTGATAATACTAGGACGTTCTTCTGGAATATAAGTACGGTTTATCAATTGGTTCCTGTTCACCTTGATTTATCAAAAGACAGAACAAAACTCGTAGGTATATCAGTGGGAGAAAGATTTTTCTATTCCAATAGACTTTTCTGTGTAAGACAGATTTGTTTACCAAATCTTCTAATTTGGGTTGTAGCAACTCTTGGTTGTAGGTGAGATCATCCAAGGGAATCAAGTGCGCAGAATCCTTCTGGGGTTCAGAGACGTAAGGAGCGCAACTGTACCTTGATCAGTGTGAGATTGATTAGGGCTCAACTACATTCCAGTCCGAAGTTCATTGGTAGTAGGCTAGTGTCTGTAGCGGATTAATACAATGTGGTGTTCAAAGCTGGACTAGATCACGAGGTTTTTCTGCATTTGCGGTTTTCCTCGTTAACAAAACTATGATGTCTGTGTTATTTCTTTTCCGCATTATATTTTGTTATAATTGAAATATCACAGGTTGTGCGTTGAATCGATCAATTGGTAAATCCAAACTTTGGTTGTTGATTGAAATTGATAGATCCTTGAACATTGGTCTTTGGTACCGTTCAAGTTATTTCTCTTATATTCAATCGGGCTAGCAAATTCCTATTTGTTTGATTGCAGATTGAATTAAGAAATAGAGATACAAACTCTTTGATATACTTTTCTCTACATTGAGTCTGACTGTCTAGTTGATTCTCTTGAAAGTATATTGGAGTTTGTCTATTCAGATTGCCGAACGAAATATTGGGTGTGGTTGTTAGACCCCCGTTTTTTCAATTGGTATCAGAGCAGGCAAACACTATAAACCTGATGAGTTTGTGTTTGACTGATCCTTAAAGATTGTCCCCATGAGAAACTTGATAGAAACATTTTTGTGTCTAAGTTGTCCTCAGTTTTCTATATTTTTGTTACTCGATTTTGTACTTATTACAGTGTTTTTTGTGTTTGTAGGTATTTTTGGGAAATAAACATTTTTGGAAAATTTGGCTCGAAAAGTTGATATAGGCACCCGGAGGACACGTGCTATTCACACCCCATCTGCTTGGATAAGGGGCACCTCAATTACTAAGGAGTACCCACTGATAAGGGCACCCTAGTTTTGGTTAAGGGGAAACCCTCTTCTTCATGGGTTTAAAAGAAAGTTTTGGCGGGATTAAAATTCCAGTCTTCTGTGTAATTTTTGGAGAAGATTTTGTCGAGAACTTCTAGGAGTTTTGGCTAGATTCGGTTTGCTATTATCCTGTTGCACTAAAACAGGACCGGTAATGACCTGGAATCGAAAAAAGAAACAAGATATCTTGTTCGCACGATTTTTTTTTTTTTTTTTTTTTGCTCAATAATAAATTTTATTAATAACCAAAAAGTTACAAGGAAAATAGAGCAAAAAGAAACAACAAAGGACTAAAAACTAAAACTTTTGTGACTATAAATGTTTAACTGAATCTATAGTAAGCCTGGTTTTCATTTTCAATTTGTGACAGGAAAACAGGTCTAGAGTTATAAATATTTTAGAGACCCTTTCCCAGTCTTGATCCTCTCTTGGCAAGAGTGTCAACAGAGAAATTTATCTCTCTGCAACCGCGACAGAGTTCCAGGTCCTCTACACTATCACAAATTTTCTTCCATCTGTTTACAACAAACCAAGGAATCCTTTTAGACTTGAATGCCTCAATCACTTCTTTTGAAACTGATTTGAATACCAGATGAGTAAATCTTCTATGAACAGCCCATTCACCCGCACATATGATAGCAAGAACCTCAGCAAAATAGTTAGTGGCTACACCCAATCCTCCTTATATTGCTGCAATGCATTCTCCCTCACTATTTATGGCAATGAAACCATATCCAGTTGCACCTAGGTTACCTTGAGAAGCACTATCACAACATAAAAGAATTTGTCCCATTTGAGGTAGTCTGAAGAATATTACCTGGATGTTTCTTGTTCTAGTTTGTCTACACTTCAACCCAAATTTTTTTAACATTTGCAAATCATAAGATGTATTCCACATAAGAGCTTTCATTCTGACTTCACATTCTGAGGTGAGTTGCACTATTCTATCTTGAATGGATTTGATATTAATTTTATCATCTTCAAACACACATATGTTTCTTTGAAACCATATTTTCTTCATGGTTATAAAAGCTGCTATGTTCCATAATTCTTTAATTGCAGGACTTATGTTTTTAGCTCTTGACAACATCTCTTCAAAATATTTTGGATTTAAGAAACCAAAAATTCCACCTAACCATTTCCACGTGATTTCACTAAAGTCACATAACCATAAGATATGCCTGAGCTTTTCTTCAGATTTTTTACACAAGCTGCATCTTGAGGCTAAATTGAATTTTCTGGTTCTCATTTTTTCATCTGTAGGTGTAATGCCTCTAAACAATTTCCATACATTACTTGAAATGCTAGGATGTATAGATGAGGACCATACCTTCTTTGTCCAAGATAATTTTGGAAATTTTCTTCGTATGCATTCTACAGCTGATGCCACAGTGAAGTCACCAGTGATTGTTCCACACCAATTTTTTTTTATCTTCATTTGCACATACCACAAGAAGATCATTCTGATGAATCATCTCTAGCATTTCAGTTGGTAACAACCATTCACCATCTATAAGAAGATCTGATACTTTCATCTCAGGGAACCTGAGCATGAATGCATTCATTGGGAATAATTCCTTTAAGGATCTTTCTTTCACCCATGTATCATTCCACACTGAAATTTTGGAACCATCACCAAAAAGCCATCTTGAGTGTTCTTGAATGTCTTCTGTAACCCATTTCAGACCTGTTAGAATTGAGGATTTTTTAATAATATTTGATCCAATCACCAGATTTTGTCATAAACTTAGCTTTGAAGTATTTTTCCCATTCATCTGTTCCATTCTGCATTTTCCAGAGGAGCTTCATAAGCAAGGCTTTATTTATTGTTTCTAATCTTGTCAACCCCAAGCCACCTTCATCCATTGGAGAACATACATAGTCCCACTTCAAAGTAATGCATTTTTTTGTCGAGGGATCACCAGTCCATAAAAAGTTCCTTATAAATCTTTCAACAATTTGAATCACTCTTTTTGGCCATTTGTATACTAACATGTTGTATATAGGTATACTGCAAAGAACATGTTTCACTAGAACTAGTCTTTCTTGGAATGAGAGAAACTTACCCATCCATCCTGCAAGATTTGCTTGAATTTGTTCCACACATCCCCATACATGAGATGACTTGATTCTTCTAGGAATTAACATTACTCCCAAATATTTATCTGGAAATGTTGCTAGAGGCATATTGCATTCACTCGCCAGTTGAGCTTTTCTAATATCACTAGTCCCTCCAATGAAACATTTGCTTTTCTCAAAATTGATTCTTTGACCTGATGACATTTGGTAATCATTGAGAAAATTAAGCAATTTTATGATATTTCTCTTGTCTCCATTGCAGAATAAGAAGATATCATCTGCAAATAAGATATGAGAAGGGTGCACTCCATTTCTTGACACCATTGGCTGCAAGTTTCCATTTTGTATCATTCTTGATATAGTTATGCTCAACAAATCTTCAGCTATAACAAAAACAAGAGGAGACAGAGGATCTCCTTGTCTCAATCCTCTAACAACTTTGAAATATCCAACATGGCCACCATTGAGGAGAACTGAAATTCTAGCAGATTGCAATAAAGTATGTATTCGTTTGATCCCTTTTTCAGAAAAAACAAAGCTTCTCATGACTTGAAATAGGAACTCCCAGCTTAATGAATCATATGCTTGAGTTATGTCCAGTTTGAGACCCAAATTTCCACCTCTTCTTTTAACATCAATTTCATTTATTAGTTCAGAAGCAAGGACAATCTGTTCTTGGATATTTCTACCCTTTATAAAAGCACCTTGCTGAGGAGATATAACTTTCTTTATTACACTTCCAAGTCTTGTTGTTATGATTTTTGTTATCACTTTGAAGCTGAAGTTCATTAACCCAATTAGTCTGCATTGTTGAGCTCTTTTTGCATTTTTAACTTTGGGCAGAAGAAGAAGGAAATTTGCATTGAAGCCTTGAGGAATGAAACCACCCCTCCAACAGTATTTGATTGCATCCACTAGTTCAATCCCAATTATGTCCCAAGCATATCTGTAGAACCAACCTGCAAACCCATCAGGACCTGGAGCACTGTCAGGATCAAGATCAAAAACTGCTTTTTTATTTCCTCATAAGTGGGAACAGAATCAAGCATTTGGTTTTCTTCATCAGTAATAACTTTGGGAATGTCTTGAAAAATCCAAGTAGAGAAGTTTACTTCTTGAAATTTGAACTTATCTTCAAAATGAGCTATTAAAGTTTCTGCAATTAGATTTTGATTTGATATGATGTTGCCTTCTTTATTTTCCAGCTCCACTATTGCATTTTGTGCTTGTCTTAACTTCAAATTCACATGGAAAAATCTGGAATTAGAAGCTCCTTCTTAGTGGATTTTTGTTGCAAAATCAATTTCTGCTTATCTGTAAGGACTTCTAGTTCTCCTCTTGCATTCACTAAACCGTTCAGCAATTGTATGTCTCCAGGATGTTTGTCAGAACTTAATGAAGCTTGTAAAACTTTTTCCTCTGCTTCTTTGAGTTGCTTATTGATATCACCAAAAACACTCCAATTCCATTTTTGTATTTCTTGTTTCAGCACCTTTAGTTTCTTCATGAAGACAAAAATAGGATTTCCTGAAAACTTAATTTTCCAACTTTCTTGAATTTGATGATAGAAATCAGGATGACTCATCCAAACTTTTAATGCTCTGAAAGGTATATTTTTTGGTTTTGGGAGATCATCATTTGCACCATATAAGACTCCATGATCTGATATACCCCTTGCACTAACTTTATACCCCCAACTAGGGAACAACTCCAACCATTTATCATTATACACAACCCTATCCAGATTACATACAATCCTTTTTCTCCCTGCTCTATTATTACACCATGAGAATTCCAACCCAGTACTTGGTGCTTGAATAAGACCACACAGATTTAGACAATTTTTAAATTCCATCATTGAAATTTTTAATGGTTCTAAGCCACCCTTTTTTTCATCCACACTCAGGACTGTGTTGAAATCACCAATCACCAACCAAGGTTTATTTAGATTATTTTTGTCCACCATATCTTCCCATAACTTTCTTCTATTTACTGTGAGAGTGGCAGCATGAACTTCAGTAACAAGAACTTCTCCCACTTCCACTGTTATCTCTTGTTTTGTATTTGAAATTACTGAAGGAGCATTTATTGATGAGCTCCACAAAATCCAGATGTTACCTTTGTTACTATCATTTGAATTATCAATGAGTCTAAAGTGCATACCAGGGAGCCTTAATTTTTTTATAAATTCAACAGTAGCCCATACTTTTGGTTCAGCTAAAATAACTAAAGAGGACAGAAAGATTTTACTATCTTTGGCATTTATTCTTCTCAGGCCTCTTATGTTCCAATATAATACTTTCATTTAGAAAAAGAAGATTGAGAAGAAGAGGTACTTCTCTTACCTTGCCCATTTTTACTCAAATTTGTATTTAGATTGGCAGCCTGATTTCTTGTAGTGACATTTGGCTTTTTACTAGCTTTAGGCTTGACTTGAGTGAATTCCTCACTATTCTTAGAGCTTGAACCATTAGAACATCCTACAGGATGACATGAGTCAGTATGCTTCTCTTGAATAAACTCTTCACAATCCTTTGAAGAATTAAGAATTGTTGCTGAACTAGAAAGTTGCACTTGAGTATTGTCCCCTACTGTTGAATTTGCTTCATTTGGTTGAGTAGGTTGAGGAATTTGAGAACTAATAGAAGGCTGAAAATGTACCACATTATTTATGGATGGAGCATCGGATACCATAGTGATGATTTTATCAACAGAAAGTAATGGAAACTCTTCATGAGAATTAAGAAATCATCTGAATTCCTCAGTTTTGTCTTGTAGAATATGAAATCTCCCAGAAGATGCTTCACCAAGTATAGGTGGAATAATTGCATCAATCATCTCATTATCACTCAATATATGTTCTTCAATATGATCAATTAGGTGCTCATTTTCTTTCTCGCTCCTCTCTTGAATAAACTCTTCACAATCTAGGGGTTTAAAGGCTTTTGAAGAATTAAGAATTGTTATTTGATAGAACTAAGAAAGCTCATTTTTGTACTTATTACTTGTGAGTATTGTCCCCTGGAGGACACCGCTACGGATAAGGTACCCAAATTTTGCTTCATTTGGTTGAGTAGGTTGAGGAATTTGAGAACTAATGGAGAAGGCTGCGGATAAAAATGTACCACATTATTTATGGATGGAGCAGAAGACGCGTACAGAGGAAGAAAAAGGATACCTTTGAAGTCAAAAAAAAAGATATAGTGATGATTTTATCGAACACTTTGGGGAGGTTTAGAAGAGAACGAGGAAGCAAGAATCAAGTTGTAATTCTGCACAACAGGGAGGAAGAACACGAAGAACAAAAACTCTTCATGAGAATTAAGAAATCATCCAATTGTTTTTCATCCTTTTAATCTTTTGAGCTATGAACCGATATTTTTGTCTTGTAGAATATGAAATTTTTGCAATCTCTTTTAAGATTATTTGCTTTGATTGAAAATTGATTGAATGAAGATGCTTCACCAAGTATAGAAATACAATTGTGGAATAATTGCATCAATCATCTCATTATCAGTTTTCTCAATATATGTTCTTCAAATATGATCAATTAGGTGCTCATTTTCTTTCTTCAATATGATCAATTAGGTGCTCATTTTCTTTCTCAGCTGGCGTGAAGCATATGTCAAAACCACTGGTTGATTGATTTTGTTTTTTCCTCCATTGTTGTCTTGGCTTCTCTGCAGCAACCTCTTGAGAATGAGCAGCTTGCTGATACTTAGTTCTTTTAGATTTGCATTCAGCAGTCCAATGACCCACAATTGAATAATGAGAACAAAATTTTGGCTTCTTAAGAATTTTCACAGGCTGCTCAAATTTTCCATACTTGTATTCAACTACAACTTTGCTTGGTATGATTTTTGCAAAATCAACTTCAACTAGGACACTAGTATAATAACCAATTTCTCTTTTAAGAGTGACTTCATCAACTTTAATGGCTCTGCCTAGGTTACTACCCATCTGAAGGAGAATGCTCTCCTTCCAGTACTCTATACTCATACCAGGAAAAGATACCCATACAAATACGGAAGAGGTTTTCTGTGTTTCAGGGTTGAAATTAGGTTCCCAAGCTCTGAGTTTCAAAGTTTGTGATTCAACAGTCCATAATCCTTTCAAACTTAGGCTTATATCAGCTTCGTTATCCAGTTTGATGATGAAGAAGCCTTTACCCAGAGGGATGAATTGCAAAGAACCCTTAATAGTCCATTGTTGTTTTAATGAAATAGCTCCTACATTCATCTTTAGTTTAACAAAATCAAGCTAAATTTCCATTCATTCAAACTTTCCTCAATAATCTCATCTGGGATAAACAAAGAAGGTGGATCCTCGGGATTCATTGAAGAAGAACTAAATTCAGAGCTCAATTTTTCTGTATTGGATCGAAAACTATATCCACTTGATATAGGTTTTTCAGACATAATAAGTAGTAGAATTAATAAGAAAATTAATACCAATCATCAGAATTAAATGAAAATACACATGACTTAAGAAGTATTTCAGATCGAGAACCAAGAAAAGTACGAATTTAATGAACGAGTCGTCGCTGATTCCGCCGCCGAGTCATCGCCGATTCGCAGAGCTCAAGTTACTGCTATTGTTAGAGCATTGCTCGGTTGAACCCACCAAGCGTTGGTATGTCAAGTTTGGTTGTCATATTTTAGTGAACCAAAACTCAAGTTAAGAGTCGCTTGATTATGTACTAGAGTTAAACTTCGTATAGGTTAGCTTGAAAGCATTAGGATATGAGACATTACAAGTATTGCGAAGTCTTGAAGATGTGAAGAAGCGAGGAGCTACAATGACAACAATCATCCTTCCACTTGAGGTTAGTGATATTTGACTTGAACTGTTTCATTCCCTAACGTATCTTTCAAGTCGTGCATATTAAAAACATAACTGCGAAGCATATTTGAACTCTATATAGACATAGTATTAAGGAATACAATACGAGGTTTATTTCTTAACCATTAAACTTTGTAGATAAGACATCGCCATAATAATTTGAATGCTATTGTGATTATGTATGGGTATAAGGTGAGGATGTCATCCCAGGGAACAATGTTTACATGTGTTCTAAGGAAGTAAGTTCATAAACTTGTTTTGTGATCCGAAAAGGAAATTGCCAGGTGTTATTGGTTTTGTTATTCATTGCATATCTTATGAACAACCAATATGTGTGATAAAGTAGAACCGCTCACAACTTGTTGTGTTCTTGGTAGAACTATTCACAAAGGCCTGACTTTTGTATTGGTATAACTTTTATTAGTAAACCAATCTTAAGTAATCACCTTGGTATGTATCGGTTTTGTGTCTGCCATGGGAAGAGGGGAACCGATCCTTGTAAGGGGTGAAGGGAACCGATCCTAGTAAGGGGTGAAGGGGAACCGATCCTTGTAAGGGGTGCAGTACATTAAGGGGAACCGATCCTTGTATGGGGTGCAACAAGTTTACAAAAGAAAGTGGAACCAATCCTGTGAAGGTGTGCAACACATATAATTTAGATACCATATGTATGTGGGGAACCGATCCTAGTACCTAGTCAACAGAATCTTTTGGGAAGCTAGTGTGACTATGCTTAGTACTCACATGGAGGTATAACCGAAACTTGTTTTGGTAGAACCGTAAACCCATGATTGTGATTGAATGTTTGGTTTGATCAATCACATAGTTCTTGAAAGTCAGATGAACCAATTCTGAACTTGTTTGGAAGTGTGGAAAATCGGTTTCAAGATTGTAAGTGTGAAAGAGAACTTACAAAGTAAAGATGTCGACAAACTTTGAACACGTGCTGAGAATGTTTATTTCTATAATTGTTCAAAGATATTCCTTAAAGGCTAAATGGAAGAGAATCCCAGAATCGAAACATAAGTAAGTTAAGAATCTTTTAATTAAGGTTATTAATTTATCTTGGTAGGAAATTATGGAATTAGTAATATGCATTTACTAATTAGATTTTCCGAGAGATTTCGATTATATTTTTTGACAGAGCATTTCCAGGAATTATGAAAACCGAATCCGTGCATTTATGAATATCTTGAGAATATTTTCGGTTTTGGAAATTCCTTGGTGTCCAAACTTCCTTGACTATAAATACACGAAGTTTGCCTTTCTAGCAAACTAATCCTTCGTAACATTTGACTTCCGCTTTTGTCATTGTTACTGGTGTAGCCACCTATCGGAGAGGAGAGTAATCTAATTAGGTGAAATCTCTTACGGCCGCTCGTTTTAAAGTCTTTTTTTGGGATTGAAAAGCTCTAGCACGACCCATTGGTGGGAAACTAGATAATTGCGGTTTATCTTTGTTTTCGATTGATTCGATTGACTAACGGTGATTGAAATCTGATTGTACCTAGTTTGTTTATTCTTGAGAATCTTTTCTTCTAATATAAGATTCACTCAAACTAGTTCAGAGTTTCGACAGGGATCTTTAGACTGTTGTTAGTTCTAAAGACGATCTTGTGATAATCCATTGTTAACAGACTCCGTTATGTGCGTGATTGATCACAAGAGATTCAAGTGATTGTGTGCAAGTATTTATTGGAGATTTAAGAAGATTTGAAGACAAAGAAGATATTGAAGATCTGACTTGGGTTTTATAATCTTTGGTGTGCACAATACTTGTTTAGGAAAAGAGGATCCAATTAATAATCGATTTATCCTTGTGGTAGATTGGATTGATTAATTGAGTAGATCGGCATCAATACGTTTCCTTGTGATTAAAGGTATTGATTGGCTTAATCTTAACCGATTACCTTAGGGTGATTGAACATAAGATAGATCTAGACCCGACGAAGGAGTTTATGTTGAGATAAACGGAAGAGCCTTTGTCTGACTCATATCACTTGGTTGAATAGAGTTGATACCAAACAGATTTCTTGTTCCTTTACTGTTTGGAATACGAACCAAAGGGATTGTTCCAAGTACGTGACTTATTCACAAGTCGGAGGCGTGGGAATACAGACGGAACTAGGTATACTATAGAGTTAGGTACTTTGTATCAACTATACGAAGTTAGTGTAATTTTGTGTAGCGGCTAAATCCTGAGAGTATTCAATTCTGGACTAGGTCCTGGGGTTTTTCTGCATTTGCGGTTTCCTCGTTAACAAAATCTTGCTGTGTCATTTACTTTTATTTTCTGCATTATAATTATTTTATTATAATTAAAGTAAATTACACAACCGTTAATTCCTATTTACTTGATAAGCAATCCTATTGTGTTTGGTTAAGTCCGAACCTTTGTATCAAGTATACATACTTCGTTGTTGTATTGTCTCGATCTCGTATCCATAGACGATCACATGAAGTGTGAACCGATTAGTTGTATTGTCTCGACTCATTCCATAGACAATCACTTTCGGAGAAAGGACTTATAGGTAGGAAAAGTTTTAGCTTGAGGTATATTTGGGTACCCTCGCCTTTTCAATTGGTATCAGAGCAGGTAAACACGAAAAGATCTAACAATCTGTGTTTGGTGCGATCCAACCTATAAGAATGAACTCGAGTTCTCACGAATCGACTTCAATTAACGTGCCGCCAAGATTTGACGGAACAAACTATCTATGGTGGAAATATGCTATGAGATCTTTTCTTCAGTCACGAGACTTTAATACTTGGCTATTAGTCGTCGATGGTTATACTCTTCCAAAGAGAGAAAATTCAGAAACTGAGTTTAAACGCTTAGCGGAATTTTCGAGCGAAGAAAAGACATTGGCAAAGCAAAATTCAGATGGTTTGAATGCTATTATTCATGCTGTAAGTCGCAACCTACAACATCATGTGTCTACTTGTCAAACTTCGAAAGAAGCTTGGGATAATCTTCAGATCGTATTCGAAGGAAACTCTTCTGAGAAAGAAGTTAGACTTCAAACCCTTACTTCCGAGTGGGAAAACCTTCGAATGGATTATATCGACACTTTTGAAGAGTTTCACATTAAACTCTTTGAGATAATTAATGCCTCTTTCTAGTTAGGAAAGACTATTTCTGAAAA
The DNA here is from genome assembly GCA_023531295.1 of Papaver armeniacum. Lineage (NCBI taxonomy): Eukaryota > Viridiplantae > Streptophyta > Magnoliopsida > Ranunculales > Papaveraceae > Papaver > Papaver armeniacum. The sequence continues at coordinate 450,068 of JAJJWW010016767.1, forward strand.
GGATATAATATGCAAGATTCTCAAATCGTTGTCATCTAGATATGATTCTAAGAAACATGCAATCATAGAATCAAACGATCTTTCAACTCTCTCGCAAAGTACACTCGTTGGTAAGTTAAAGATCTTTGATCACGAATCGCAGTCTATTCAAAGTAAAGGAATCGCTTTTAAAGCAAAAGTTCCAAAAGCTCCAATGGAAAAGAATAGACAGGTGGATGATTTGAATGAAGAGATTGCAGGAAATTCTGATGATGAGATTGAATAATCTTTGTCATTAATTACTAGACAGTTTCGAGATCTCTTAAAGAAAAGAAACAAGAGATTCGTTAAGGATACTTATCGATCTTCTCGACCGCATGATCGAGTTCCTGTCAAGAAGGATCAGGAAGAAGATGATGAATATCAGCCGCAGTGCTTCAAGTGTAAAGGGTTTGATCATATTGCTAAAGACTATCCCAATCTTAAGAAATACACTGGAAGTTAGGCATTGGCTGTAACTCTAGATGAGTCCTCTGAGTCATATGATTCTGAAGGAGAGGATACAACAAATATTGCATTGATTATCAATATTGTTCCTTCCACCATTAGTGATTTACCCATTTTAAAAATGGACATGTCTTCCGATGTTATTAAATCATCTAATGGTAAAAGGAGAAAGAAGACAAGATGCAAAAACTGTCTTAAACACAGAATTGCTAAAAATTGCGTGTGCAATTCCGATCTATCTCAAGATATTTTGTTAGCTCAGGGTAACAAAAGGAGATCTTTTCATACTGTACTAGATCAAGAACATTATGGTTGTTCGAAATTCCATAATGAGAGAAACTCTCTGTGACGCCCCAATTCTTAAACTTGCTTAGCTAATAAGATTACAACCTAAATGAAGCATCAAACCTAGTTTACCGATTTTAAGAATCATAACTACATAAAGTGCTAATAACAAACCCAAACTCTCTGATATTATACAAATGACAAATCTCTCAGGTGATATGAATATATTAATGTGTTGTTTTACAACAAAAGAAATAAAGAATACAAATCTATAAAAGATTCACAATATCTCTAATATCGCTAAAAGCTTTAAGCTACGAAAATGGATATCTTCATGCGCACCATTTATTCTGGTTACTGAAACTGGAGTGGGAACGAGTGAGCACATCATCCCAAAGGGGTGCCCAATGGAAACAATTGACTTTCAAGTAATCACTAATATGCTACACAGTTCTTAAAAGAATATAAACTAAAAGAAACAAGAAGAAACTAATCATTCAACTATTTATGCATCATGAAGCAGGTGTTACTCTAACCTCGCCAAACTCATTGGAGAAGACGACACAAGAGAAACTCTAATCAATAATAATAACATCGTCCACACAGAGTGCCCAGACAAACCATGATTCAGAATATTACCATCAAGATCAGAAATTTAGTCAAACAAGTATAATATGCACACGAGTGATTTTCCCAAAATAAAATAGTATATATAATAACGAAACGGGGAAGAAGCCACCCTACTAGGTAATATTATAACGGGGAAGAAGCCGCCCTACTATATATTATTTATATACTATTGAAACGGGGAAGAAGCCTCCCTACTAATATATTAAAACGGTGAAGAAGCCGCCCTTGTAAGTAATATTAAAACGGGGAAGAAGCCGCCATACTTAACTTAGCAAAGAGCCGTGGGGAATCATAGGCACTCCTTGCGGGGAAATCATACAACACATATTACACGCACATCAAAGCATATACAAGCATTTTCATAGATAGTAAATCACACAACATGCGAAAAGTAATAAAGACTCATCATGCTCGTAATAGAAAGAATGCTTAATGATTACAAGAAGGTTGCAGAGTTCCCACCTGTTTTGAAGGCAAACCACTCCTACCTTGAAATCTAGAATCCACTGGTTCATCCTTTGAATCGATCGTTGTTAATATAGACTAACTGTTAATCACACAAGCATACCAAGAAATTAGCCAAAAGGCTCATATTATAATCTCATACAAGACTCTAGTTATAGGCTAAGTGAACTATCTAGTCTAGTTATACAAGACTCATTTATGGTTCTACACCTTTTCATTATCAATCTTTAGCATAACAAGGTTTACTAATACCATTAGATAGAATCTATAGTCCATATGATAAGTCTAAAGAGTATCTACAACTTTGTAGAAGGAACTATAAAGGTTAATTCAGACCATAAGATCCAATTCATCAAAATAGTGAAGACTGATTCTAAGCCCAAGTCACTACACAAGCCCATTAACTCAAAGCCCGTTCCATCAGGGTTAACTAACGGTCACTGACGGTCAAAGGAGTCCACTAACACTCAACGTCTACTATTGAGTCAAAGTCCAAGGTCAACAAGTCAAGGTCAGGTCAACAATCAACTGAGTCAACTCAGGTCAAGACAGAAACTCGGTGAGTCAACACGATTCGACTCAGTCAGATAACTGATTCAGGGTAAGCTAGGTCAGTCATGTTCTGACTGAGCTGAAAAGATCAAGGCCAAAGCCTTAGCACAGGCCAGAGCCATTGCTCAGGCCAAGAACACTAATGCACAATCTTTGTGCAACACAAAACCTGCCACAACATAACCCAAAATGCATTCCTAATTCTACCACAAAAACACACAGTTAAAACATCTCTTCATTGATTCAATTCAACCACTATATTTCCATTTCTAACTTTAATTCCTATAAACAACACTTGCAAACTCAATACATAGCCAACTCCATCATCACCTGCAATACTCATCCCTTCTATAACAACATTTCAACAATCCTGTGACACCAATTCATCTTATACAAGGTCTATCAGCTTCACCAAACACCACCACAATAACTATAACCTATGTCTTCATCACTGATCTCCATTTGTACTCAAGGTAACCTCCAACTATAACTTCTCAATTCCACATACAAACTAACAGTCTTCATCTTCTTCATAACCAGTTCAACATCAATCTCTTTATAGTTCAGTTCCACTATCTCCCCCATCGTTGTTAGTGTTACTTCATACTACAGTTACAACTCCGGTGCCCTGCAACACCCATTACAGCTCCAAAACTATCTGCCATAATATCTCAACAGAATCTTTATAAACCATCATCTTCATCTTATAATTCTTCTTTGCACCTCAATTGAAATCGTAACTCAATACATAACCATTCTTCATAACTTCATAACAGCATCAACAACATCACCAATACCTCTCCACATCCAGTCCCTTCACCACCAGTTCACTCCGTGACTGCAAACACCACCACTTACAACTTCAACTTCATGACATCTGTAATTGCATCCCTAACAACATAATTGTATCTCCTCCAACAGGCACAGCTCAAAAACAACAATTAACCCACAAAAATCTTAGCTGGCTAGCCAAATCCAGTTCATCTCCATCTTCAGATTACAGGACCCTAATTCCAAAACACCAACAACAATTCCAATTCACCAATTCATCCTTCTCATCAGCTAATTTCAATTCAGACACCCTAATTCACAAGAAACCCTAACTTCTGGATTTGGGGAAGAACATGGGAAAACCCTAATTCTATATGAAACCAAAATTAAACTCAATATACTCATCTCTACCTTAAATTAAGACCAAACCCACTTATAATCAATCAAACACAAACCCATATACCAATTCAATAAAATATTAACAATTCCATGAAGAGAATCGAATTAATCTGAAACCCTAAATTTATCTTACCGTTCCTCTGAGATTGAATCAATTCCTCGAATCAACGCCACCATAATCACCAAACCCTCAAGAGATTCAACTTACTAACTCGTTTCTATGAATTCTCTAATGAAAACAAACTCAACTCTTCGAATTGAGATCGACAGAGAAGAGGAAGAGAAATAACAGGAAATAGAAGAACAAAGAAGAAAAAGAAGAAAGAGAAATACGCAAGAAGAATGAGTTTCTCCTTGACACGCGTAGGAGATAAGGCAAACGAGATATACTAAGGAACACAAGTAAACAAATAAGGGGATCCCCAGTCGGTTTAGATATACAATGACTATTTTGCCCCTCGTACAACACTAATGTTATCTTCCTCGTTCGGTATCAGATGGACACGTTCGAGTAATCGATTTCACATAATTTTTCGAGATCTATCTAGTGATACTAATTTCGTATCTAGATCGTTGTTAGATTTGTTTATATAAATTAATATTTGTCTCTAATTAATCGAGTCATTAGCGGCTTAGTCGTCTCCTGACTGGTCTAATAGCGTTGACGAGCTTGAGGGTCCTTACAATCTCATACTAATGCCACTTGATCGGTGTTAGAATTCTTTCCTCATCTTGTGTGCCGAATTTTGTATGAGGAAGAAGAAAAATCAAGGCACTTTTGTGTAGATTATGGAAATAATATATAATATTTGAAGATATTTGATATATTCGTATTTATAGGAATATTATATTTTTGGTAGTATGAAGAATATAAAAAGCCTCTTCTCTCATTTCGATCATTCCTTGTTCGAACTATGGGTCTGGATCAAATAGTTTCTCTGGAGAAGATGCAAGATCAGAAAGATCATCTTAAAACTAAGTCCGGATTATCTCTCGACAGTAATGGTAAAATCAGAAAGGGAGATTGGCTTAGCAAGAAGGAAAGAGAAAATACTCTGAAGAAATATCAGTGTATTGAGGCATTGACACACTTTTGTGTTCAATCAAAGACAGAATTACATGCTCTTGCAGAGTCCTTCACAAAGATTTCTCATCTGCAAGAGATTCTGGTCAAGCAACAAGGCTTTCTACTTAAAGAAATTCAAAAGCTGAAAAGTAGTAACGCACCTTCATTCGGTTCTGATATGAAGGATTAGGTTGCAAGGATAATAGACATCAATTTGTGATTTCTTTCATTGATTGTATTGGTCTATTATGAATAAAACTATTATGAATAAAATTATTGGTTTTGAGTAATTTTCATGTGATAGTTTTTGGTTTACATAGCCCATGCTTAATTGCTTTTACCTTATTGTTATGTATGGTTTACATAGCCAAGGCATGCCGACCATGCCAGACGCACCACCGCGCCAAGCCATGCCAACCATGCCAGCCGTACCACCGTGCTAATGGCATGCCATGCCAGCCACACCTCCACGCCAAGGCATGCCAACCATGGCAGCCGCACCACCGTGCCAGTGGCATACCATGCCAGCCACACCTCCGCGCCAAGGCATGCCGACCATGCCAGCGGCACCACCGTGCCAATGGCATGCCATGCCAGTCACATCTCCGCGCCAAAGGCATGCCAACCATGCCAGCCGCACCACCATGTCAAATGGCATGCCATGCCAGCCACATCTCCTTTGGTGGCGCCTAAGCTATGCCAAAACCCTAATTTGGCCGCGCCTAAAACATTGTCGTGTTGGCCATGCCACCATGTCGCTGGTAGCCAAACGAAGGGTTACGACAATCGACGGCTACCCTTCCCCCTGAGATGCAGATCTCTCCATTACTCAAACCGTTTCCACTTTTACCCATTACTATTCTCTCCATTACTCAAACCGTTTCCACTTTTACGAGACCATGGTACGTTTTGTTGCGACTTGTATAAATAGGTCTCACCTATTACACCAAAGGACAAGTTTTGGGCGGGAGAATACAATACTCATAAATCACTTGTTAGCTTTCCAATCTTCTAGTGTCTCACTTTCTAATACAAGTCTTCAAACAACTACTCTTTCAGAATAAACTATTCTGGTCTCAACACTCTCTTCGCTTCCCTCCCTAAGACCAACCCTTCTCCTTCACTTTGTGACAGAACCAAGTCTGGAACGGCCATTTCTTGGTTTATCCCGGATTTGTACATATTGATCTCTCGAATCAAAGCACTCCCTTGTAGTACATTATTTAGGGTTTAGACTCGTTTCTCACCCACACACACGATATTATCGAAATCAGCAGAAACCGTTTTCATCCTCAAACAATAGCGAAACAAGATTTTGCGGAATCACAAACGATGAGACGAAGATGTTTGTGATTTATTTTTATCATGCCTTATCGGAGATATAATCTCAAGCCAATCTTACAATTGAACTCGTACGATAGAAAGTGGCAAGATCAAATCGCTCAACTACAAGAGAAGTAGTTTCGTCTGGCTTCACAATCCCAATGAAATCTTTAAGTCTTTAACCTACAGGGTCTCGACAAGAAACCTAAGGTTAAGGAGAATCGACTCTAGCAAAACTAACTAGTATCACACAAGAGGTGTGGGGGTGTGGGGATTAATTTTTCCAGTTGCTAGAGTTTCCTATATATAGTTTTCAGATCAGGGTTTGCAATCTAAGTTACCTTGGTAAGAAAGCATTCAATATCCATCGTTAGATGAAAAACCTGATTCAACCAAGCTAATATCTTTCAACCGTTAGATCGAAACTTAGCTTGCAATCTAACTAGTTCAAATGACATCAAAATAACTAGTTGAAGAGTTGTTCAATTGCTTAGGTCTTTATGCATAGACACAATTGAAACAAAATTGGTTTGATTCGTTTGAATCAATTCATGAACAATATAGCCATGGTTTGGAAAGATTGCATTCCTTATAATTTATTGTTTTAAGTTCATGAACTACCGCTTTGAGAATAACCAGCTTGGGTACGCATACGGGTATGCGTACATTAGCTACCGGATTTGAGTTGGTTTTGGTTTCCAAACTCAGCTGAATTTTTCGGGTAGAAAAGTTCCGCCCGTACGCATACCTAAGGTGACTGGTTTGCTAGTTTGCAAACTACAAACTCATCATAATTTTTCGGGAGGAAAAGTTCCGCCAGTACGCGTACCCAACCTGTCTCCTTCACCATACCGCATGCACACATATACACGCACTTGGTTTCCGGTACATGGATTTATACACTAATGTACGAACACACTATATATGCTTATATCCATAGTTGGTTACATAATCTCAACTCTACATTTCAATCATTGAAACATTCTTCTATAATGTTATAACAGTCGTTATTCAAAACTATCGTCATCAAAGCGATTTTCAAGATTGAAACGTCATCATGACTTTCGTCACGGGTAAAGATGAAAAGTGGTTAAAGCGAAAGCTTACCAACACATATGTCGAGAGAAAAATAGGCGAGTAAACTCGGCTCGAAATAGCAAATGTGTATGTATGAAAACTATCATACTTAGCGGATTTCAAAGTCCAACCGCAACCAAACCGTGTAAACGTGCGAATTTGAAAATCCCAACCGTGTTCGGCCCATAACTCTTGCGGATTAGGTTTTACCCGCAATTTTGTGGAAGGATACGGGTGAAATCCGCGGTTCCAGTTTTTTTGCACAACCCTGATTATAACCATCTCGTACTAGATTTGGGAACACGTGACTAGAGTTTCCAAAGCCCACTAAAAATGGCATTAAACGTTAATTTCTACGAGAAAAAAAGGGATCAGAGTTGTTGGATTAGCGCATAAAATATGAGAGCATTTTCAGCGCGATTTATGTCAAGAAATTTAGATCAATTAAAACCGTCGATTACCTTTTTCTGCTGAGAAACAAACTTTTCATTTAACAAAGAAGAAAGTTACAAGCATTCACAATCTGATCCCTCTCAAGATAGTTCAGAAAAGGAGGACAAGAAACCCAAGATGTTTAAAAACATAACTTCCTAGCCCGACGTGCAAGCCGGTCTGCAAATTTATTCATAAAACGCCTAATATACACAAGCTTAAAGAAAAAACTACTAGTAAGGAGGTTGCGACAGTCATTGATAATATCACTGCATCTCCATCCGGCCGAGTGACTGAATCCATTCACAAAATCCACCACCTTGCAGGCAGTCACTAACTATAAGAACTTTGGGCAAGTTCATCTCTTTTGTCCAGGAAACATCCAAAGACAACGCCATTGCTTCAGCACAAACAGCATCAGGAGCAAGCCCAAAGTCTGATTTACAAAATTTTATTCTTCCTGCAATATCACATAAGATCAAACCAACTCCCATGTTAAAGTCTTTATAAGAGCCGTTTATGAAGAGAATATGTTCAACATCAGTAGTAGGAGTTTTCACACCCACTCTAGCACCATACACAGGGGGGGGATGAATATAAGTATTCAACATTCTTTTAGTGTTAAGGATAACTTTATCCAGATTCATTGCAACTCTCTGGAAGACCACTTCACATCTCATCTTCCAAATACACCACATAATAATAGCTCCTATACTAGGCCAGTCAACAAGGAAAGGCGACTGACCTAGTCTAATATCAAACCATTTCAGAAAATAATAATCAGACCAAAGAAGATCAAAATATATTAGATGTTGAAGCGATAAAGCAAACCAAATATGAGACACAACAGGACATTGAAAGAATAGATGTAGAACAGTCTCAGAGGCATTGTTGCAGAGAGGACCGGAAGGATCAATAGAGTTATTATAGGCATTCATTGTAGAGTTAACTGGCAGCATGTGAGCAAATACTTTCCATATAAAAAACTTAATTTTAGGAAGGCAGTTTAACGACCAAACCTTAGTCCAAAAGCAGATTCTTCAGCAGGAGCAAATTCATTCGTATACACTTTATATGCAGACTTAATGGTAAAATTACCATCTTTAGTATGTGCCCACATAATCTTATCATCACAAGGAACATTCGAGATTGAATTGAGCAATTTTGGTCACATCTTCGTGGACAAAGCAGGGAATTCGAATATCTAAGTTCCAAGTATTAAGATGAGGGTCTATAAGCTCACTAACAAAGGTATAGTTTTTATAATTAGGATCAATAGATAAAGGAGGAGCAGTAGAGCAAGGTAACCGGATTGAAGACCAAATTCTAGTAGAGTTACCATTATTAATCTTGCAAACAATATTAGATCTTAGAAAACATAGACTGTTAACAATTCCCTTCCAAATCCAAGAAGAGGCGTGAGCTGCCTTATTGATTTCCAGCAGGTTATGATTAGGAAAATATTTGTCTTTTAGAAATTTCGAGATTAAGTGATCAGGAAACTGTGTAATTCTCCAGGATATTTTTGATATGAATACCCTATTCAGAGCATAAGAATTTCTAATACCAAGACCACCACATTTTTTGGATTTCCTAATGTCTATCAAAGAGCGAAAATAAACCGCCCTGCGAGGATTTTCTTAGCCCACCAGAAGGTTCTTTGAATAGCATCAAACTTAGAGGTAAGCTTCTTAGGAAGAGAAAAACAGGACATATGGTACACAGCAAGACCTGACAAAACATGTTTAGTGACAACCGTTCTACCAGCACCATTCAGATTAGTTTTCTTGAAATTGCCAAGCCTAGCATAGAACTTATCAATAAGAAATTAAAAAGATTTAGTTCTATCTCTATTAACAAATAGAGATGTTCCTAAATATTTTTCCTGTGCTCGACAGAAATTTAATGCCTAGGGATCAATGGAGTATTAACAAACCGTCGATTACCTAGAAAATCAATTAAGATCCGTCGGATCGGGAAGAATATAAGTATTTGACTGGGCTTATATTTCCATCTTCTCAATATATTTCCGTCTGCCCAATATATAAAGTATTGGACTGGGCATATATTTCAATCTGCCCGATTTGTGGTCTAGGAATTGCTATAAATATCACGCCGAAACAAGTATTTCTGGTTCCTTTGGGCGATTTATCTGAATATTTTCGTTTGAGGTTGATTGATTTTGTGATGATATTTCTTTAAGCGGCTTCTTCTTTCTTCCGACTTAATTGTACAGGAGGAGATCAGGTTTGACTCGACTCATGCCACATCCAAGCAAACTACTACATAGATTATTAGATTATTTGCTTAAGGTGAGACTACATAATTTTCCCAACTCTAAAGAGAACCACTTGGTTACTCATTACTGATGTTCTTATCTTGCCTCTTGATTTACAGTTTTTACCCTGACGGCTCAGTTTTCATTGGAGAAACAAATCCAAATCCTGATGGTGCTGCTTTCTCTAAAGAGACTGAGAGAAAAGAGACTGGGAGGAAAGAGACTGCGGTCGAAAGAGTAAGGAGGGCTGATCAGCGGCGTGGTAAGACGAGGCCGATAAGGGCTCCTCGTAGCATCAGCCCTTCTAAAGAAATTGAAACCGAGAAGGTTTCTCTTGTTTCTAATGAGGTTTCCCATTCTAATCTCGAAGTTGCATCTGGCTCTAACATCAGCTATTCTAAAGAAGTTGAAACTGCTCCAACATCAGATGTTCCTTTTCTAGTGGATAGCTATGGTAGGAGGGAGTATTATTTAGAAGTTGCTCTTCCTCGTTCTATTCCGGTGGATGAGGGATATAATGACATGGTAGAAATGGTGATGAAAACAATCACACTAATTGATTGATTCTCAGAGAAAAGTTACACACATACAAAAGCTGTTAAGACAGGTTTTTATACATACTTGATAATAGTAAAATGACAGCTAATACACACGTATGAATAACATGTGTGACAAATTGACAACACCTTATCCTACACTGCACTACTTCTTAACCCGCACCACTACATAACTCAGTATCCTGCATCTGTTCATCACATTGCTTTGGTAAACTGTATTTATCCCCCTCAAACTCATGGGTGCTTGAGACTCGAGTTTGGCCCTCAAATGAAGAAATCTGGGGATTTGTGTAAACCTTTAGTAAAGATATCCGCAAAGGTCGATCCAAAGTATGAACATAGAACACATCAAGTGATTTGGACTGAACTAGTTCTCTAATAAAATGATAATCCAAGTGAACATGTTTCATCCTTGAGTGCATGACAGGATTAGCTGCAAGAGATAAGGAGCTGATATTATCACAGCCCAACCTAAGAATCTGTGGAATAGTGAAATGAAGGTCCTGTAAGATGTAACAAATCCAAACCATTTCTTCACCACTATGTGCAAGAGTCCTGTAATCTGCTTCTGTGCTTGACCTAGCCACTGTGGTCTGCTTTTTGGATGACCAGGAAATAATATTGGAACCTAAGAAAACACAGTAGCCACCTGTAGATCTTATCTTCAACATTGCTCGCCCAATCAAAGCATCGAGAAGCCTAACAAAAAGGAGTCGCCTTTAGTAAAAGAAAGTCCATAATCCAAAGTACCTTTCGTGTATCTTAGAATTCTCTTGGCAGCTGCAAAGTGTTCAGTTCTTGTATGTTGCATATCTTTGGCAAACCAAATTAATCCAAATGCTATGTCTGGCCTTGTCAGGTAAGATATTGCAGAGCTCCAACTAGAGACCTGTACTCTGTAGGATTTTCCAGTAAAGTGCATGAAGTAGTAGTTAGCTTAGTAGAGACTGCAATAGGTGTTTGACAAGTTTTAAGAAACAGATCTGAGATTCAAGAACAAGAGTTGAAGAAAACTCACAGAGTTGTGAGATTGATGAAGGAAATCAAGAAAGTATGTTTGAAAACAACAAAGAAAGATTAAAGACTAAAATCGAATCTGAGATTAATGATTCGATGAACAAAAAATCGGAAAACAACAAACAAGAAAACTTCAATCTCTGAGTACCGATCAATTTCTTCAGTAAGTAAATCAGAAGCTTGTAAATCCAGAGAGATGCAGCGGATTAAAAAGATGAAGCTTTAGGTTGCAGGATCAATGTCAGTTTGAAAAACCTTAACCTATCTGATACCATAATGATATGGTAGAAATGGTGATGAAAACAATCACACTGATTGATTGATTCTCAGAGAAAAGTTACACACAGACAAAAGTTGTTAAGACAGGTTTTTTATACAGACTTGGTAATAGTAAAATGACAGCTAATACACACGTATGAATAACATGTGGGACAGTTGGTACAACGGTTTCATTTCCACTAGAGAGAGTTCTAGTAATGCCAGCCACACCGACCGCGCCAAAGCATGCTAGCCGCACCTCTGTGCCAATGGCAAATCATGCTAGCCACACCGACCGCGCCAAAGCATGCCAACCATGCTAGCCGCACCTCTGTGCCAATGGAAAATCTTGCCGACCACACCGATCGCGCCAAAGCATGCCAACCATGCTAGCCGCACTGTGCCAATGGAAAATCATGTCGACCACACCGATTGCGCCAAAGCATGCCAACCATGCTAGCCGCACCTCGTGCCAATGGCAAATCATGCCGCCCACACCGACCGCGCCAAAGCATGCCAACCATGCTAGCCGCACCTCTCGTGCCAATGGAAAATCATGCCGCCCACACCGACCGCGCCAAAGCATGCCAACCATGCTAGCCGCACCTCTCGTGCCAATGGAAAATCATGCCAGCCACACCGACCGTTCCAAAAGCATTCCAACCATGCTAGCCGCACCTCTGTGCCAATGACAAATCATGCCAGCCACACCGACCGCGCCAAAGCATTCCAGCCATGCTAGCCGCACCTCCGTGCCAATGTCAAATCATGCTAGCCACACCTACTATGCCATGCCAAATGCACCTCGCCATGGCCTCATGCCGCGCCACCATACTGGCCTTCACTACGCGGCTATCAAAACGAAGGCGTGCAACAATCAACGGTTTCCCTTCAATCCCAGGAGCAAATCCTGGTCGTCTAAGGTTACCAAACGACCTTTGCCACAAAACCCTAGCTTGGTCACGCACCTAGCCCAAGCTAGCCACGCCATGCGCCTATGGCAAGCCCTTGGCCCCACACGCCAAGCCAAAACCGCACCTAGACCAAGCTAGCCATGCCATGCGCCTATGGCAAACCCTTGGCCCCACATGCCAAACCAAACCAAACCTAGCCAACCTAGCCGCACCATGCCAAACACACTTTGCCTTGGCCCTAGCCATGCTAGTCACATCATGCGAAGCCAAACGCCCTTGCCTTGGCCCTAGCCACGCCATGCGCCTATGGAAAACCCGTGGCCCCACATGCCAAGCCAAACCAAACCTAGCCAAGCTAGCCGCGCCATGCCAAACTCACTTTGCCTTGGCCCTAGCCATGCTAGTCACATCATACCAAGCCAAACGCCCTTGCCTTGGCCCTAACCACGCCATGCGCCTATGGCAAACCCTTGGCCCCACATGCCAAGCCAAACCAAACCTAGCTAAGCTAGCCGCGCCATGCCAAACGCACTTTGCCTTGGCCCTAGCCATGCTAGTTACATCATGCCAAGCCAAACGCTCTTGCCTTGGCCCTAGCCACGCCATACGCCCATGGCAAACCCTTGGCCCCACATGCCAAGCCAAAATCACACCTAGCCAAAGCTAGCCACGCCCAAGGCGAACACTTGGCCCCACATGCCAAGCCTCACCACACCCTAGCCGCGCCACCCTGTTGGCCTTCCCTATGCGGCCACCAAAACACCAAAGGCGTGCAATAATCAACGATTGCCCTTCAATCCCAGGAATAAATCCTAGCCATCCAAGGTTACCAGACGACACATGGTAACCTTTGGCCCGAAAACCTGAGTTTGGACACACCGAACCTTGCCATGCCAACCTAGCCGCGCCACCACGTTGGCCCTCACTACGCGGCTACCAAAACGAAGGCGTGCAACAATCAACGGTTTGCCCTTCAATCCCATGAGCAAATCCTAGCCATCCAAGGTTACCAGACGACACATGGTAACCTTTGGCCCTAAAACCTAAGTTTGGCCACGCCAAACCTGGCCATGACAACGGCATGCCAACCTAGCCGCGCCACCACGTTGGCCCTCACTACGCGGCTACCAAGACGAAGGCGTGCAACGATCAACGGTTGCCCCTCCTCTCAAGATGCAAAATATCTACCGACGAAGGTCACCAGGATGGCAAGTTTCCCGAGCTTGACTTACCAAGCCACAACAACGTGCTACATGTTTTCCAAAACATTGGAGACATCAACACAAACTGGGGGATCCTATTTGGGTATTGGTTTGGCGGTTTGATCGTGCTGGCGTACACTACGCCCGTCATAAGGAAGTGTCATAAGGGTGAGGCGGTTAGTAAATACGGGAAGTTATGTGTGAAACGTTCATGGGACATAAAGCACATGCGTTAACGACTTTATGGGACATCAATTCCATAACGTTAGCAGTTTCATGAAAACCAGTTTCATGCGTTAACCACTTTATGGAACATCTATTCCATGCATACGGTTACCATCTCCTCCCATTTACTTCCCCACTCCTTAATGAGACCAGGGTACGTTTTTAGTCCGACTTGTATAAATAGGTCTCACCACTTTCCTTGCTTCCCTCCCCAAAACCAACCCATTCTCCTCCACTTTGTGACCGAAGCAAGTCTGGAATGGCCATTTTTTGGTTTAGGCCGGACTTGTACAGATTGATCTCTCGAATCTAAATTACTCCCTTGCAGTACATTGTTTAGGGTTTAAATTGTTTCTCACCTGCACACCCGCAATTACATAAACCAGCAGAAACCATTTTCACCTACAAACAATTGGCGACCACGGCGGGAGTTTCGATCTTTCGGTTACAATGTCAATTTTCAACCAGCGATCTCATTCTTCGACCCAGACGTCAAGATGGTAGAGGAAGGCGATCCACCCCGACTCGGTTACCCGAGGACTCGATTATCAGTCATGACGCGACAAGGGATGACTGGGGACTTCCCATAGGATAGAAGTAGACGATCCGCCCAAGGATCAATGTCTCAGTTATCAGACAGCTCAGTAACGACTAAGGACTTTCCACGACGGTGTTCCCAGAGGATAGAAGTAGACGATCCGCCCAAGGATCAATGGCTCGTTATCAGATAGCTCAGTAACGACTGGGGACTTTCCACGACGGTGTTTCCCATAAAACTCGGTCTTACACCGGAAGGTTCACTTTTCATCAGGAGACCTAAAACCGAGTAAGTCTTACCTTGGCAAGATACATGGTTTACTATTTCAAGTTTTCACGGGAATGATAAAATCGCTAGCCATATTACGCTTTACCCCATGTCATCTACCAACACATGGCTCTAAGGTTTTTCTGGAATGTTTGCATCACTTGCAATCAAAATCAAAACAATCCATTCCTAAATATTTCGTTCCAAAAAGAATAATCCAAAATCGTCAACGTAACATTTATCTATCAACCCAAGAAAACCAGAAAATCAAAAACCATAAACTAGACGTCTCATTTGCCTTTCAAAAAACAAAAAAAACAAGATAAGAGGTTCAAAAGACAGAAATGTATTCAAGGAAAGTTTTTCAGCAGCGGCTTGCTCCTCTTAGCAAAGGCCTCCTTTGTACTCTGGAGAGCCGCCCTTTTCAATTTCAGCCGCCTGTACAACTTCTTGAATTCCGCTTCCTGCTTCTTCACTATGTCTGCGGAAGGACCTTCGACTACTTCAACCAGCAACTTTTCAACCTCAGAGAAGCCTTTAACGAACCAAGGAGCATTGAATTCGAAGCCCACGCACATGTCACGATGGAACCTCCAGCTTGAGATTACATCCTCAGAAACCGTATGGCCAGTCACGTTGCACATATCGTCAATCGAAGACAAAGCTTCCTCCACCCGCTTAACCAGCGCAAATGGGCTAGTAATTTTCTTGGTCGTGGCAATATGACCGTAGCTTTCCCATATCTTGGTATATAACGCCTCATGTTTAGCTGGCACGCTAAATCCCCCAATCAACATGTGATCCGGATAAGGAACCAGGTATGGAGGAGCAAAGGTGGCGCCTGCGATTGCATCAGTAACTGACGAAGGATTCCTAACAATAATTGCGCCAACATTCACGTGAGCAATCTCCGCTGTCTAAGTCACAACAACACTTCCATCTTGATCGGCCTCTGTTTCAAAGCCACCAGGCTTGGCTGACACGGCTGGAGACAAAGCCGTGTCCTCACCAGTTCTCATCTCAAGTTCGTCTTCAGAACTGGCTTCGCTCTGTGATATCATGGCTTAGACACTCTTTTAAGAAAAAAAAAGAGAGGGAGAAGGAAGGAAGAAGAAGAAGAAGAGCATGGAGAAGACTCACTGATTCGCTTTCAGACCAACTAGAGGAAGATTCAGCACTGCTATCGGAAGAACTACTCTCGCCGTCTCTGGACTCTGAGCTTTCATCCTTCCCAGATTCCCCTCCTCCATGGGTAGGCTCAGCATCGCTGCTTTCTGTCTCAAGAGGTGCAGTTTTCTGACTACGTGCAAGTTTAGTGAAGGCGTTCACGCTGCTAAGACCCTAGGAAAGGCACAAGAACAGACACTCAGAAATGAGATAGAGATATACGCAATCCGACTGAATCAGGAAGAAAATTATTCGTACCTGCATATTGGAAGAGCCATCGGATCCGACTGGAAACCACCAGCACGGCTTTTAGATCTTCGCTCCTTCACTTGGGGACTATCTTCATTAGGGCTAACGGATTTTTGCTTGGGATCCCTCAGCAATGGATGTTCCGCCAAAATCGCAGGGGAAGGCTTACCGCAACGATTTTCTACCACATCATTCACGAATCCATGGATAACAAGAAACTCATCCTTCCAAAATATGTTATATTTGGAGGTTGTTGATGGATTTTGTTCAATGCGAAAAGGGAGACTTTGACCCGACGCGAGAGTACTAGCATCGAGAATAGTCGACAATGGGATTTCGGAAAAACCTAGGTGACGAACGAGTGGGACCCCTTGGTCAAAACCCATATGCCGAGCCGCCCTATCAATGTTGTAAGAGATCGCTTTGCAAGATCCTCGAAAGAAAGACGGTAAATGAACGGGCGTGCAGCTTCGCATGAACACCATCTCTCCAACACTCAGATCCTCTTTATCAGAAGACAAAGACATGTTCGTAACAAGAGAAAAAGTACTGACCTGGGTTATAAACGCATGCACCGGGGCCCATGGCCGAAAATTAACCGTGTACGAGTTGTCAAGAAATCCAACCAGGATCGAGCCAATCTTTGGATGCTTATTCGACCAGCGCAGTATTCTGGAGCCACCCCAAGACTCGGGAAGTACAACCAACGGTTTTGGGGCATACTTCTCGAAGTGCTCCCACATCCACACCTGAAGAAAGGCGGCATGAATGTACGAATCCACTTTCATATATCCGTTTGAAGCATGCATATCCGAGACCAGCTGATCCAAGTGTGCGTACAGATAACCAAGAAACAAACCGCCAATAGGGAGAACGACGCCTTTTGACAATTTTATAGCAAACTTGATAAGTTCCTGCCTTATCTCCTTCTTGCCGGAGCCGTCATCAAAAATATCTCTGGATAACCAAAGAGCCAAGAACGCCGCGACATAAAGCGTACTATTCTTCTAATTCGACTCCAACTCATCAGGAAACCACTGAGACACCCACCAATCATAAAAGCACTTCGTCTCGTTTCCTTTCCGAACGAATCCTTTTGATTTCGCAACCAGGGTGGCATGCATTTCTTCTTCATCCACAGACAACCTAACATCAAGGTTTCCAATTACGGGAAGGTTCAGCAATACAGCCACGCTCTCTAAGGAGATAGTCATTTTACCCCAACTGCATATAGTCGTATGAGTGTCCGGACACCATCTGGAAATAAAAGTAACCAAGCCTGGAATATCTTTCCTAATTTGAAGAACTGCGGAAGCCGCGACAACATCAACAATCTGTGTCTTGGTCAAGTTGGCCCTTACACATTCATGGCTCAACATGAATCACATCCACTTCTCAAAAGGACGCAACGGGCTTACGCTGGTCTTAAAGTCAATGGAAGAAGCATGATACTCTTTTCTCTGAATACAAAACCTTATTACACTACCCGGATGAACCGACCGGGCCTCTCCTTTATTTTCAGAACCAGTCGGGAGGATCGACACATGCAGGATGATTTTTTCTAATTGTAGCGGATGTTGTGAAGAACTCATCATCTATGCTTGGCTTGGAATTACCCACATCCTTCGGTACGCCAGAAATTGTTAACATCCTAATGAAAATTCTCTTACGCTGTTTTCACCACCGAGATAACTACAGTGGAACAATATGAGCAGAGATTATTACATAAAGCGCATGGAAATATTTTATCAGACACAAGAGAGCCATCCTGGACGCAAACCAATTGGTCTCAAAGTCATTTTGTGCATATGCGAAGAAATGGGACTGACAGACTCTGCATCACCACCTCATGCAGCCGGAAGCTCGCGCCCAGCCAAATAGGCGCGCCCCCAAAGGAAATCATACACACGGCCACACCAGAAAGAGGAGGAAACCCTAAAAGCTAGATCTTTCATGGGAAGGGAATGACAATCCTCGTGCATATCTACTTCGTGCAATAATCGAGGCGGCCAACATCACTACAGCACTCGTGCCTAGATTTTATTACAAGTTCAAGCAAAGCATACCTACGGCTAGTGTTCACGCCAATAACATTTTCTACAAGGTCATGAAAAGGTACGCCTACAACTAAGGTTTACACCAACACAAAAGAAAAGAGAAAACAAGTTAAAAGAAGAAGTATTGGAAGACATACATGGGATTTTCTTGTCCGCTTTGCTTTACTGCTACCACGCGGCTGGGATAAAAAAAAATAGGCGTGAAACGAAAGAGAAGCCAGCCCTCCTTTTATATATACATGGTACGTGGGAGTTTGAGCAAGGAAAGGATTTCCTATTTTGAGCTAAGAAAGGAAAAGAGGAAACCGGTCCCGCAAAGACCAATTTCCACGCCCAAGACCGCTCACGCCATGCCTTGGCCCCACACGTTAAGCCATCCGCTCCATTTTCCGCGGCCCCACCACGCTCAGCCGTCCGTGTACACATAGCCTTGCCATGACTGCACCATGCCAGGCCACTCGCTCCATTATCACGGCCCTATCATGCCAAGTCATCCACGCGCGCTTTGCCTCTCCAAGCTGTCCGAGCCGTGAACCTGCCAATACCAACAAATTTTCCTAAGACCACGCCACCTCTTGGCCCCTCGAGCCAAGCCGTCCACTTGCGTCGCCTTCCGAGACCGCGCCCCCTTTGCCTTGGAAATGTACGACCAGACCAAGCCGGTAACTTTCATCTCACCACTCCACGGTATGCATTCCCAGTACAACTTACGCAGGGCCGCCAACACGGGAAGCCAAAACTCTCTTTACCACTCAAAAAGGTTAGTCGGATTCTCCTGACCATATTTGCAATGATATACACCTCGATTCCGTTCTTGTCTGTCACCATCATATGCTTACCTCGCAACAAGGCACCTGTTCCGAGCTAGCGGGGACTTAATGTTGATGGTGGTTTTTAGCTTAGGGTTAAAATCGTAAAACACTAAACCCTAGCAGACAGTGATGTCACAACATTTAAAGTAACAAGCATTTACTAGGCACATTTACTGAAACCTTTAATGTGTCCCTAAATAATTACCGGGGAATCTTTTTCAAATTAGGGTTACGACAAGCCAAACCCTAATTCCCACGTGTGCCAATGGTCATGCCAACCACACTGATCGCGCCAAAGCATGCCAACCATGCTAGCCGCACCTCTGTGCCAATGGCAAATCATGCCAGCCACACCGACCGCGCCAAAGCATGCCAACCATGCTAGCCGCACCTCCGTGCCAATGGAAAATCATGCCAGCCACACCGACCGCGCCAAAGCATGCCAACCATGCTAGCCGCACCTCTTTGCCAATGGCAAATCATGTCAGCCCACACCGAAGCAGCGCCAAAGCATGCCAACCATGCTAGCCGCACCTCTCGTGCTAATGGCAAACCATGCCATGCCACACCACACCGACCGTGCCAAAGCATGCCAACCATGCTAGCCGCACCTCTGTGCCAATGGCAAATCATGCCAGCCACACCGACCGCGCCAAAAGCATGCCAACCATGCTAGCCGTACCTCTGTGCCAATGACAAATCATGCTGGCCACACCGACCGTGCCAAAGCATGCCGGCCATGCTAGCCGCACCTCCGTGCCAATGGAAAATCATGCCAGCCACACCTACTGCGCCATGCCAAATGCACCTTGCCATGGCCCGATGCCGCGCCACCATATTGGCCTTCACTACGCGGCTATCAAAACGAAGGCGTGCAACAATCAACGGTTGCCCTTCAATCCCAGGAGCAAATCCTGGCTGTCTAAGGTTACCAAACGACCTTTGCCCCAAAACCCTAGCTTGGTCATACACCTAGCCCAAGCTAGCCACGCCATGCGCCTATGGAAAGCCCTTGGCCCCACACGCCAAGCCAAAACCGCGCCTAGCCCAAGCTAGCCACGCCATGCGCCTATGGCAAACCCTTGGCCCCACATGACAAACCAAACCAAACCTAGCCAAGCTAGTCGCGCCATGCCAAACGCACTTTGCCTTGGCCCTAGCCATGCTAGTCACATCATGCCAAGCCAAACGCCCTTGCCTTGGCCCTAGCCACGCCATGCACCTATGGCAAACCCTTGGCCCCACATGCCAAGCCAAACCAAACCTAGCCAAGCTAGCCGCGCCATGCCAAACGCACTTTGCCTTGGCCCTAGCCATGCTAGTCACATCATGCCAAGCCAAATGCCCTAGCCACGCCATGCGCCTATGGAAAACCCTTGGCCCCACATGCCAAGCCAAACCAAACCTAGCCAAGCTAGCCGCGCCATGCCAAACGAACTTTGCCTCGGCCCTAGCCATGCTAGTCACATCATGCCAAGCCAAACGCCCTTGCCTTGGCCTAGCCACGCCATACTCCCATGGCAAACCCTTGGCCCCACATGCCAAGCCAAAATCGCACCTAGCCAAATCTAGCCACGCCCAAGGCGAACCCTTGACCCCACATGCCAAGTCTAACCACACCCTAGCCGCGCCACCCTGTTGGCCTTCCCTACGCGGCCACCAAAACGAAGGCGTGCAACAATCAACGGTTGCCCTTCAATCCCAGGAGCAAATACTAGCCATCCAAGGTTACCAGACGACACATGGTAACCTTTGTCCCGAAAACCTAAGTTTGGCCACGCCGAACCTTGCCATGCCAACGACATGCCAACCTAGCTGCGCCACCACGTTGGCCCTCACTACGCGGCTACCAAAACGAAGGCGTGCAACAATCAACGGTTGCCCTTCAATCCCAGGAGCAAATCCTAGCCATCCAAGGTTACCAGACGACACATGGTAACCTTTGGCCCGAAAACCTAAGTTTGGCCAAACCAAACCTGGCCATGACAACGGCATGCCAACCTAGCCGCGCCACCACGTTGGCCATCACTACGCGGCTACCAAGACGAAGGCGTGCAACGATCAACGGTTTCCCCTCCTCTCAAGATGCAAAATCTCGACCGACGAAGGTCACCAGGCTGGAAAGTTTCCCGAGCTTGACTTACCAAGCCACAACAACATGCTACATGTTTTCCAAAATATTCGAGACATCAACACAAACTGGGGGATCCTCTTTGGGTATTGGTTTGGCGGTTTACAGTGTGCGGCGTACACTACGCCCGTCATAAGGAAGTGTCATAAGGGTGAGGCGGTTAGTAAATACGGGAAGTTATGTGTGAAACGTTCATGGGACATAAAGCACATGCGTTAACGACTTTATGGGACATCAATTCCATAACGTTAGCAGTTTCATGAAAACCAGTTTCATGCGTTAACCACTTTATGGAACATCAATTCCATGCATACGGTTACCACCTCCTCCCATTTACTTCCCCACTCCTTAATGAGACCAGGGTACGTTTTTACTCCGACTTGTATAAATAGGTCTTACATATTTCCATTGAACAACAAGTTCATACGGGAGATACAACACTCATAAATACTTACTTGCTAGCTCACATTGTTAGCTCTCTCGGTTTTCTGATAACAAGTCGTAGTAACCCAACTACTCTTCCAGAATCAACTATTCTGGTCTCACCACTTTCCTTGCTTCCCTCCTCAAAACCAACCCATTCTCCTCCACTTTGTGACCGAAGCAAGTCTAGAATGACCATTTCTTGGTTAAGGCCGGACTTGTACAAATTGATCTCTCGAATCTAAAGTACTCCCTTGCAGTACATTGTTTAGGGTTTAAATTGTTTCTCACATGCACACCCGCAATTACCGAAATCAGCAGAAACCATTTTCACTTACAAACACCTACATCATCACATACACAACCACATCATCTCAAACCACTAACACAGTTAAACTGCCGCTGCAACCCCAATGACCCCTGCATCTGTGAACCTCAACACTTACAACAACTTCAGTTCCATAATCTAATTCCACTCAGTTCAATCCTACTTTGTAGCTCAATCACATTACTAGCTGCACAACCGCAATCACAGCAACACCTCCAATCATTCTCAAAGCCTCAGGTCCATTCCACACACACCTGTAATTACTCTTACAATCGGAACTCCATAGTCGTACTTCATCCATACTACCATACCATCCTCATAACTAGTTCAAGTCTTCAATATCACTTCACAATTCAATTCACATACCAACACATCACTCTAGAATACAACCTTAGACAATCCAGGCCTCTATTTAGTAAATTCTTACTCCAATCCCATTACCTGAAATCACCCATTCATCTGAACCATAACAACTCCAATTATAACACACTTGAACTTCAATAACTCAATCATCATTGTCAGTAAAACAAACTCGACTGCACATCCATACAACTGACTTAATTATAGTTAACTTCAACCACCAACAATTCATAGCACTATAGACACAATAATCCATCTCAACTGAGTTCAAATGAATGAACTTACCCTGAATTTATTCAGCACCACCAGAATCTTCAACTGATACTTACTAAAATCACCTTTTTCTGTAACATCAAAATCATCAGCACCACAACTAAAATCATTTCAACGATCTTACATCTTAGTTCATGGCATCTCATAACTTCAAAAACTAGAAATTGTAATACTTAAGTTCACAGAGAAGAATCATTACCTCAGCTATTTAGTCTTCACTAACAACTTCAGATGCAAGCAAGACAACACACATATCTTGCAATAATCAGTACACATCCTCAACTGATCTTCCAATCTTCATCCTCTTCACTGTTTCTCAAAAACCTTACTATAATCCCCAATTCTCATAATTGAAACCCTAATTCATTAATCCATCACTCCATCGATTATAACTTAATTTCAACTGTAACTTCACTCAATCAATCCAAACCCATCTCTAAACTTTCTTTTAAAACCTCAATTTCATCTTCTAAGATTCTAAGATTCAGTTAACTCAAGAACCCTAAATTCTTTAATTTCTTAATCAATCTTCAGAACACCCCCGCAACTTCCATCAAACACCAATTAAAAACAAACCCATCTTATAACTTTTCCTTATTCACCTTTAATCGAATTCTCGGTCAATTACAGAAACCCTAACTTTCTAATTCTTCTCCCAGAACTGAAATTCAATTGTTAATCTTCCTCCTTGATATCAACTCATGATACTCATCACCAACTTCGTAACTTCATCCTCAACACAACTTTAATCCTCAATTGAAATCATTACTCAGAAACTCTAGTTTCTTTCTCCAACTCACCCCTTCTCTTGAATCTGAATCAACTACTGATAATCGCACCATCACCAACAACTTCTCTATGATCTCATAATCTAATCTCATAACTTGATTTCATCCTTCAAATCTCTCAAAATCGTCAGAAAAGAAGAACAGAAGAAGAAGAAAAAAAATAAGAGAAGAACAAAGAGAAATAAGAATGAAGAATAAGAGAAATTATGAGTTATCTACTCGATTTGGTTCGATAAGACCAACGGGGTTTACTCGGACACCCAGCAATTGGATAAGGGCAGCCAAGTCGGTTTGTCTATAAAATAATTAATCTTCCCTTCATACTCATCCGATGATATCTTCTTCGTTCAGTGTCCGAATGACATGCTCAAGTAGTCCATCTCGCATAATTTTTCGAGACCACAAACAAGTTCGCGAACTGGCGGAAGTTCTCGACCCGAGAATTTCTGTTGAGTTTGGAAAACTCAACCGATTATCTTAAGTCCGCGAACTTGTTTGTGGCTTAAGAGGTTATGATCTAAAGATGTGCTCTGAACATGAAACATTAATTATTAAGGAAACCGTGGCTATAATGTTCATGAGTCGATTCTAATCGAATCGAATTATCTTTGTTTCAATTGTGTCTTGTGTAGTTACATAAGATCTCATAGCAATTGAACAACTCTTAACTAGTTCATTTGAGTCAATTGGACTAGTTATGGTGAAGAAGAACATGATTAATATGAGATGCTCATATGTTTGACCTTTTGGGTTATCATGTTGAACCAACATACATGTACTCGTTTGGGCATGGTTTCCACGAACCCAGTAAACGTGTACCTAAGTGTGTGTGACAAGCTATGTCTTTCGATCTAACGGTTGAGAGATATTGGCTTGAATCTAAATCAGGTTTTCATCTAACGGTGGATAGAGTTTGCTTTGTACCTAAGGCAAAACCCTGATTTAAAAAGCTATATAAAGGAGACATCTAGCTAGAGCAAAAATTAATCCCCACACGTCTGTGTGATACTAGTGCGCTCGCTAGAGTCGATCTCCATTAACCCTTGAGTTTCTTCTCTAAATTCGGGTTAACGACTTAAAGACTTCATTGGGATTGTGAAGCCAGACCGACTACTTTTATCGTAGTTGTGTGATCTGATCTTGCATCTTCTATCGTACGAGTACAATCGATTGATTGGCTTGACATCGTGAGAGTTCTATGATAGGCAAGATAAAAGAAGTCGCGAACATCTTCGTCTCACTGTTCGTGATTCCTTGACAAACCGCATGTGTAGTCAGAAAGGATTGTTGAGAGGTGATTGATTAATCTAGGTTGTTCTTCGGGAATATAAGATCGGATTATCAATTGGTTCCTGTTTACATTGATTCTTATCAAAAGACGGGACAAAACCTAGGGTTTATCTGTGGAAGACATATTTATCCTTTTGGTAGACTTGTCTGTGTGAGACAGATTCGTTTATTATCAAGTCTGTGATTTTGGGTTACAACAACTCTTTTTTGTGGGTGAGATCAGCAAAGGGAATCAAGTACGCAGTGTCCTGCTGGGATCAAAGGCGTAGGAGTACAACTGTACCTTGTATCAATGGGAGATTGGTAGGGGTTCAACTAGATCAGTCCGAAGTTAGCTTGGAGTAGGCTAGTGTCTGTAGCGGCTTAATACAGTGTGCATTCAATCTGGACTAGGTCCCAGGGTTTTTATGCATTTGCGGTTTCCTCGTTAACAAAACTTCTAGTGTCTGTGTTATTTCTTTTCCGCATTATATTTTATATAATTGAAATAATACAGGTTGTGCGTTAAGATCATCAACTTCTCTAATCTAACCTTTGGTTGTTGATTTTAGTTGATTGATCCTCGGACATTGGTCTTTGGTACCGTCCAAGTTATCTCTCTTTGATAAAGACTCGCAGATTTATATTTACTTGAGTAAAGATCAAATCGAGAGATTGATATGATAACTCCTTGAGATACTTTTTATCTAAATTGAGTCTGACTGTCTAATTGATTCTCTAGCAAAGTATTTCGGAGTTAGTCCATACAGATTGCTAAGCGAAATATTGGGTGGTGTTGTTAGACCTCCGCTTTTTCAATTGGTATCAGAGCCGGCAAACACATTAAAGACCTCATCAGTCTGTGTTTGTAGTGATCTGACTCTATGGACAAGAGTACTATCTCTGATAAACGCATCACCAGTAATAAAGATTCTCTCTCGTCTAAGTCTATTAAAGAGAAAAACTTTTCTATCTCGAATATAGAAAAACCTTGTGGTTTGGCGAGACAGACTAATAATGACATATGTGTTCTTGATTACCCTTCAAAGGAGACCTTCTCTTCTAATGAAAGGGATATGAGAAGATAGTAATTTAATTCTAA